>OX465293.1:6292500-6892500 GCA_949987695.1 Merzomyia westermanni | reverse complement strand
ACATTTTTGAAGCTTGCACGTACAAAGGGCAAACAAAAAAAAAATTGCGAAAGCAACCAAAAACAATAAACAAAAAAAAAAAAACCAAGACAAAAATTGTTTTGTTTAACAACAAATTGATTACAAATTGAAACCTGTTTGTGAACGCCGATAAAACTGTCACAAAAGTTGTTGTTTGTGTAATTAATATTTTCGTAAATAAAGATAAAGTAACATACAGAAACTAAGTTTTCGACATGACATGACCTTGTGCTGGCAATAAAAAATATGGCAGAGCATATACATAAATAGGCAAACAGCTAATAAAAGCTTTCAATTATAAAAATATTTCAAAAATACAAAGATCTGAAGCTTTGATTGCGCGCACTTTCTGTCTCTTTATCTCTCTCGCTCTCTGTAAACATTTCTCTTTTCAACGCCTATAATGCACTAAATGAGATAATGAGCTCGATTTTTTGAGCCAACGTTTGGTAATCGGCTATTTTTGCTCCGTTTTGTTTGTTGCTAAGTTTTCCGTCAATGAACTATTTGCTTGTTTGTAGTATTTTTAGTTGATATATTTTGCTAGTTTGCGCTTGCGCATGCTTTACTGTACCACTTAGCCCGCAATCGGGTAAAAATGTGCCATTTGTTTGCTTAAAGACCTGTTTAAATCACGCACTGCCATACTTTGTTGGTATTTAAACGTCAATTGTTTGTTTTTTCTACCTCAAATCTGTGTCTTGTCAAGTGATCATTCGAATCTGTTTTAGCCATCTGCATCGTTTAACTTTTTCAGTTTATCTTCGTTTAGTCTCTTGAAATTGAATTTCGCTTTCGTCATATTTTGAACGCTTTGTTAGTAATTTATGTTAATTTTTTCTTAATGCCACAGCTACAACGATGATTTAAAAAATAAGTAACACTAAAGGCACTAAACAAAAAAAAAAAACATCGGGCTAAATAAAAAATATTGGCAAACAAACAATTGTGACATTTTTTTTCAGCGAGTCTGCATTTATGTTTTTCAAGTAAATACTTTTTATCTCACGTAGTGGCAAGCCCAAACTATTGAAAGATTTTCAGTTATAACTGAACACCCTTGGGTGTGTGCGGCTTCGTCACGCACCTAAAAAAAAAAAATTATTTACAGCAAAAATACGAAAAATGTATTCCATATTTCGAAATAGATCTTCAGCAATATTTCTGTGAAGATGTTACTTAATTGCATTTTGTAGTTATTTAGTGATGTGCGTGCAAACATATGTACATTGAGAGAAATTAGAAGAATTGATCCTTATGCTCCTGTTTGTCTAATTAAGACTGTTCATACCGAGCCAACTTGTATGTCTACTACAGTAACAGGGTCGTAACCAGCACTTCCTTCGAAGGTTAATTAAATTTTTTTATTTTATGTTATTGTGTTATAATAAAAAAATTACTTTTAACACGAAAATTTGTAATTCAAATATGTAAATATAGGTTTTTAAAAGTTTTTGTAAAAAAAAGTAAAGTCTTCTAAATTTTTGCATGAGAAACATTCAGCGCTTCTTCGGTGTCCAGTTCAAACCTTCCATAGACACTTATGAGGACCTAGCCAATCAGTTTTTTTCCGTCGGCCCAGTCTATCAAAAGTAGTTTGAAACGTCTCTAAGGCGCAAAAAGAGCGCTTTACTCTTTTGGTGATTGGAAAATATTTGGGAAAAGTTTACTTTAACACTAATTAAGAGCTGCCAACGCAGTTGTTAGGCAACATTCGGGATCCATTACCTTTTTGATAAAGTAAATTTCGAACTTATAACCGACGTCGCTTGATTTCGAGGTGTGAGAAAACTTTCAATCCCTCCACGACGAAGATTTTCTTTGAACAAATTAGACTGTTTATCAATATAAAAAATACACAAAAAACGTTGGTCCAGTTTTGCATATGTTTTAGGCCTAATCCAACATATAAAAACTGCATATAAAGAATTCCAAATAAATCCTCGAAATATGGAGTAAGTGGTCAAAAACCCCTTTGTCATCGGCTCAAGCTCACAAATGTGTTCTTGATAATGCAGGTGTATAAATTGTTTATTTATCCTAAGAAATGTTCCAGAAACAGTAGCAAAACATTGAAAATTTGTGATCGATTTCCAAGTCTAAGAGTCAGGTAACAGCAAGAAGTAAGAGTCCCAGTAGAGTAAGTGCCGAACTGATGCGGTCTTTATCTGACAAAGGGCTGTTAATGCCGTTTGATCTGCATACCCAAGGGGACATGTCGACTAAGCAGGGCGAGGTAATGTGACTACAACAACAACAATAATAAATATGATTCAGAGAGCTCGCTCTCTTCCGTAAAAAGCCTATCATTTCTTTGATATTCCACCAACAATTGATTTACTTCAGAATTAATTCAGGCTTTTTGGTAACGTTCAACATCAGAGATAGAAGGCTATTCAATAATTCTATTTGTCTAGGACCATAGATAATGTTACTCTAATTTCTTAGCTCACATTTCCTCATCGCACGATGAAACCTGTCCTAGGTCGACTTGTTCTTCTTGATGATGGGCTTTGGCTAGGTCAATTTGCTGCCTCGTTAACACTTGCATGAAACTAAATACAATTTACTGATTTTCTACTCTTGCTCGTGACGGTCTGGTTGTGACGTATAAAAAGCCAATTGTGTAAGCCGAACTTACTTTTACTCTCAAAAAAGTAAATGCCGAGCATTGCTTTAATTATGTATATTTTGCCCAAGTAAAAGGAAATGCTCGATCAGAGAAGGTATATAAAGAAAAAGTCTGCAAACTTGACTAAGACGATATTTCTACAGGCAAAGGAAACTTTTTCAAATTAAAAATAGAACTTTCATAAATTTTATCGATCGTGCTGATAAATTCTGCTTATAGAAATGAAAGTAAATATGTCTGAATACAAATTTACTTATGTATGTATGTAGCTATAATAACTACGTTCGTGCGTGTGGTTTACGAGAATAGATGCAGACAAATATTATAAAATAAAAAAAAGCAAACAAAAAATGGGCATTCTACAAAGTCAACATAATGGTTGGATGATGTGCTCTTTAGCCTTTTTGTTAAGTAATTTATATTTTAATGTGCAAACAAAACGTTAATATTTTACGATTTATTAGTTGAGAAAAAATGGCCAAGATGTGTAGAAATAATTTGCCACAATTTCATGGAATCATGTGACTAATCTCAAAAGAGAGTAGCCAGCGATTAATTACGTTTGTCTTAAGTGGGCTATAACTGAGCCAAGCTAGTCCCTTATGGGCTTAGTTGGGGTAAGCTCTTTATAGTTTCACAAAGTGCAACTGCCCGACCGTACTCATAGGGGACTAAAGTCCATCAGTCCGATAGTATCCACTTAGTCACAAAAGGATACAATAAGTTTCTCTATAGAGCATGCTCAAGCAAAAGGTGAACAATTTTAACCATGTAAAGATATCAAAACTGTCATTAGTCGCATGCTTTTGAGCGACTCATCTCGGATACATTCTAGACTAATTGGCTTTCTTGCAGGGTATCTAGATATAACTTGTACATATGTACATTTCGGCATAACGATGCGTGCATTTAGTGTGAGCTAGCATGCACTTATGTTCTCGCTAAAGTAAACATAAATATTTGCATATGCAAACTTTTCTTTGAAATGTCATTTGCACGAGCTGGAGTTCTTCCCATGCTGAGTGTTTTTTTTTGTTTTTTTTTGCTCAATATTATTACAATTGTATGAAGTGTAATTTCACAAGACTTGGCTGAATACACTTAGATATTCAAATATAACTGTGTATACATATATGTAAATAGAACAAGTACGTGTAACCGAGCATTATATACTAAGGTGTGATCTTTAGCAATAAAGTTGGAGTTATTTTTTTCTTGATATAAGCCATGACTATATAAAATAAATAAGCCAACTGAAAATCCTTACATATAAGCTAGAATTTAGTCATGTAGCATGAATACTTTCCGAACTATGAATTTCACTATTCCATTTCACCCCTGCGGGGTGTCACTTTTGACAACACTCCCCAAAACAAACAACAAAGCATTTTGTTTGTATGGGAGGTGAAATACCCCCTTTCCCCTTATATCACATTTTGCTGGAGTTGTTGAAGATTAACCTCATATTGGTCTTTATCGAATTTTAGTCGTGTAGCTTGTGTACTTTCCCAGCTATTCAGTATGAAAGATCCCATTTGTATAGGAGGTACTATGTCCCTTTTGCCCCTATTGCCCTTAATAGATAGACCATCCCTGTAAGATTTCCAGTTTGTGTTTCAAATTTGGTCAGTCAATCGGTGTAGGACGTCACTTGATCCAACCCTACGTACATACATACAAAATGGGCGTGGATACCAAAAAATTTTTCTCATCTTCAACAAATAATTTTGTCGTTAAACGGCCAAGGGGCGATGACCTTACCAACTGTCCATGGCAATGAAATAATTTCAAATTTTTTTCTTATAATTTGGATGGCCAGGATTAATAATTTTCGTAAAATAAATAATAGTTTAAAAATCTAAAAAAAAGCTTAATAGTAAATCTTTCTAAAATGTAGAAAGTAATATATCTAAGAAAAAACAAAAAAAACCAAAAAGACAAACTAAATTAAATAAAAGCAAATTAAACTAAAAAGTCAAAATAATTGTTAATATAAAAATAAATTAAAAATTAAAAACACACGTTTTTTTCGATAATTTTTTTTTTCAACAATAACACTTTTTTTTTGTTTATTAATTTCATTATATATTAAAGATTATATTATTAATTAAAATTATATTATATTTGACCTTTTAGTTGAAATAATCAATAAAGCTTGTTTTTAGTATATTAAAAACTCTTTCATTGCTACCAAACTTCACTTGTAGTTTTTTTAGACAGAGAAGAACAGAAACCAGTTCGGTACTTTTAAAAATAATGCCAAACTAACATTACTGTAAAGCCGTCGTAAAGTTATTAAGCTGGAACTTTTATTATTGACATAGCCATATTTATGAGTCATGTCTGTGCATTGGCAGCACTACCTTAAGGATGTCGAGAAAACATGATGGAAAGACCAATTGGCTGTATTGTTACATATATAATTTGCTAGCTTGTGTGCACAAAAATCTTTGTATGCAAGTACTTGCTAGACAAACCCTGCATTGAAATACGAAAGTACCCAGCAAGAACAGTTTATAACTAGAATTATCGTAGAGAAATCAAAGTGGAGATTGACGTCTCTGTCTGTCTATATGTTTGTTCGCGCATTACTCAAAAACCGCTACACAGAATTTAATGCAATTTTCACAGTTATTTTGCTAGTTATCGAACTTTAAGACCCATTTTATAGTATGGAAATATTTTACTATCGAAGTACACAGGCGTGACAATAAAATTCGGCCCAAAATATTTTTATACATTCAATGAAATTGGAACAGGGATTGATGAGTTAACTAGAATAAAATAACGATTGGAGCCGCTAAAAAGTTATAATTTTTTAGATATATTTACATGCCCGATTAATTACTGATTTGTGCAAAATTTTGAAGAAAGTTTTCTGTGTCACCTTAACTTGTACTTTTTGTTGTTTATAAAATAATAATAATAGTTAAGTTTGGACATTTCTTATAAAAGTCATCGCTGTCACAGTCAAGGGTTGTGAGTTGATTAACGACTGCTTGCTGTGCCTATAGGGTAGTCAATATGACGCATTGGCACCACTTCCGCATGCTTTTGGTCTATATATACGTGAAAAGTATGCAAGCAAACGGTATAACTTACTGTTTTAATAGTGACTTAATGTGGTAAGAGTAAGACTAGTTACAAAGAAATAAAATTTAACATAAAGAACAGAACTATCTAAATAATAAAAAAAAAAAAAAAAAAAAAGAATAAATAATGTGACTACGCTGCTGAGCGCCCCCAAACCCTAAAAGCACACTACTTACTGTGCACATAAGCAAATACTCGTGGGCGCAAGAGTGTTGACTGAGGCTGTACTTGTAAGCATCCGCCTCGCCGGCTTACACTCTATGCACACATATTTTAGGTACTACAACTGTTGCTTTTGCTTTTACAATTGCTTACTATTGTTGTTGCTCATACATTTCACTCTCTGCCGCGTTTTATTTAACTGCCCTTTGCACCTTCACAATGCTCATTACATTGTCAATGCGTCTTAGGTACCCGCGCACGCTCCCAGCCTATTTTTTTTGTTTACAGCTTTGTTGCAAGCTCTGCCGTCCTTTTGCGCATACTTTTTTTGTTTTTGCAATTTTTGTATCTTAGTTACTTTTTTTTTTTTAATTTACATTTTTTTTGCTAGTTTTATGCGGAAGCTACAAATATCTGCGACGTTACAACGTCTCATCGCATTCGCAACTTTGGTTTTGTAACGCGCGGTTTAAGACGAGTCAGCCGTCTGTACGTCTAAGTGCTTATCTACTTACTTATAAATCTAACTTAACTACTTACTTACTAACCGCCTTGACTACTTGCTTTTACTTAATGGTACTTGCTTGCCTACTTACTGATTTGCTTGCTTGGCTACTACTTTCGCATACAAAGCTTACATACGTTCTAAAGTACATGCACGGCGCTCTGTCTCGGGTTTGCGGATTTTTTGGTGAATTTAAATTTATTAGCTTACATGTTCTGTTATACGCCCACGAAGTCCTTCGGCAAGTTTCCTTTCTCATTCATTCTTTCATTTGAATAAATTAAGATATAGCTGGTACGTGAACAGTGTCAATGGAAAAAAATGTCAATGGAAAATCAATACATTCAGCGTTTTCGAAAAAAAAATATTAGCGATATGGTTTTTCCCAAAACGGTTGCTATCTTCATCTTAAATATAGAAAGAAAAATGCTTACCGGTGTTTTGCATGAGAATAACAACCGTTTTAAGATTGTGTGGTTGTATGTTTGTAAGTTTGTGAGCGCATCACTTAAAACTGGCGAGCAGCATTTAAATCAAAATTTCACGAAAATATTACTAAATGTGCAATTTAAGATTCAGTGTTATTTTTAGCCATGATATATTTTGTTTACGGTATATACAGTGAAGGCCATACAATTAGTCTAGACATTTGTTTATACCGAAAGTGAAATAGTACAGACCGAAGTCTGTGCCTCATTCATTAATGAGGAAAAATTCTTTCTGTGGTCTACATTGAAGTAACAACAACCAAAATCATAGTTTTCAAAAATTTTGTGTGTCTGTTTATATGTTTGTACGCGCATCACTCAAAAATCGCTTAATAGAATTGAATGTAGTGCTTACGGAAATACTACTAGATATTTAACTTAAGGTTTTGGACTTTTTTAACGTATTTGCATATTTCGTTCACGCTGCATACAGTGGTGGCCACTAAAGAGGACTAATGAAATAAATTGGAATTAATTTCACGTATTCAGAGCTATTTCCCCCGTGAATTCATGATAATTAAGCTGTATCACACTATATATTCTGCCAATTCAGCACTTCAATTATGCTTAATGCAGATTTGCCTATTTAAAAAACTTATTTCCAGCTCAATAAATTTTTGTAAAAGAAATATTGATTTTATTATGAAAAGTTAGAGTGCAGTTTCTTCGTCTGATACATTTTTTCAAATAAAATTTCAGTATTCAGCTAATTCAGCGCTAAGTTTTTTCACTTAAACAGTTTGAAAATTATAAGGTTTGTAAGAAATTATTAATTAGGTTATATTCAGCTAATTCAGCGCTTCATATTTACTTAATAGAACGCTCCCGATTAAAAAAAAATCGTACAATTCAACACACATTTAGCAGATCCTTTTTTAAACAAAATTTTGATTTCAGCGCATTCCACACACACTTTTTCTCACTTCGGAAGTGTTAAATTTACTAAAAATTGCAAATTGAATTACATTCAGCTTATTCAGAGCCTTCAAAATAATGAATTTTAAGCATATATCTACAGGATTTTT
The DNA here is from genome assembly GCA_949987695.1 of Merzomyia westermanni. Classification (NCBI taxonomy): domain Eukaryota; kingdom Metazoa; phylum Arthropoda; class Insecta; order Diptera; family Tephritidae; genus Merzomyia; species Merzomyia westermanni. Next base: position 6,884,574 of record OX465293.1, on the reverse strand, counting down.
CAAAAACAAATTTTATGCTCAGCACATTCAGTACATACTTTTTCTAATTTCGGAAGTTTAGAAAGTGTTAATTTTACGAAAAATTGAAAATTGAGTTACATTCAGCTAATTCAGCGCCTTCGAAATCACGAAATATAACCATATAGCTACCCAGTTTTATAAAAGTTTAAATCTAATTACGCCTTTTTCTTTTCCATTGCAGTTAATTGCGCACATTTTATACATTGTATACGCTTCAACAAATTCGGAGGGAATATAATGAATTTTTGAAATACGAACAACATGGATATACGCTCAAATGAGGAAAGAATATACTGCTTAAGCAGCTGATAAACACGTCTAAAAATTATAAGCACTAAAACTATAATTGAAGAAGTAGAAATCAAACGACACAATTTTTAAATGAAAGGAAAAATATGTCAAACGATGAAAGGAAATGAAAAAAAAAAATTATTGGAAAACAATTTACACTACAAATTTGTTAAAGGTATCCTTGTAAGTTTTTCACAATAAATGATTCTAGCCGTACTACGCTTCTCTTCAGTAACAAAAATACACAATAAATTGCTGAATAGCATTTAGGACTTGTGTACAAAATCAGCGAGCGCCATTAATTGCAACGTCTGAAAACGTTGTCTGGCAACACTGGCACTTGTATCTTCCGTACGCTTCCAACGCCGCAAAAGAAGAAGTAAATGCACAACAGACAAGGGATATCTAAAAAAAATTTATAAACAAAAAATTTTATAAAAAAAAATGTTTGTTTAGTAGAAGAAGCAGCATTTGTTTTGTGTAATGCAAAGCAGTAGTTGGCATAGTCCACTCCAAAGAACAAAAAAACTTAAAAATAAATTTGTATGAAAATATTTGTAATTAGCTGCTGTGCAATAATTAGTTCTTAAAACCGACCTATACGCTAGCGTTTTAAGCAATGCAATTGAATAATTGAGCAAACAATTAAAGCATTAACTAAGTAACTGCATGAAAACAAGTAAGCTGAAAAATTAAAAAAAAAATTATTTTTTAAAAATAAACAAGGTGAACGCGCACATTCAAACAAAATAACTGCTTCCTAATTTTGCAAGAAAAAATATATAAAACAAAATATTTGTATAATTAAAGAAATTTATAGAAAACGCATCAATCATTCTAAAATAAATTATTAAATAATTCTTTACTAAAAGAAATCAAAACTTTCTAGGTATACAAAACTTCAATAACGAGTAAAATCTTCGCTTAAAATACTCTCAACTTACACGTCTTCTATTCACGCAAAAACAACTACTAAAATCGAAGAGCTCATCCAAACAAAATAAACCGACACAATTTTCCATTAAAAAACAATTGCGTAAATCGAAAATTTTTCAATTAAATACTACAGTGCATTACAAGAAAAAAAAAATAACAAACAAAAAACAAAATCCTAAAATCATTCCATTAAAATTAAGCAAAAAAAAAATTGTTCTAACTATAAATTACACACTTTGTTAACAAAAATCTACCCTACTTCTACCCAAGTTAAATACTATATTTACTCCACAACTACAAAAACAAAAATATATAATATATAATGGAAAGTTCCAAAAATAGTTCACATGAAATGCTGCTACTCAACGGGCATGCCGAGGGTGCTGGACATCTATTGGGCTTACCAAATAGTGGCACTGCCAGCAATAATAGTGCTGGCAATAATAGTCTAACAGCAAATAATGTGAAAACTGATCATTTTAATGGTAGTGATGATGTGTTGTCCAACAATTATAAGTCCATTCCACAATTTTATGCGGGTCGCAGTGTATTCATAACAGGCGGTACTGGTTTTATGGGAAAGGTGAGTACATTCAAATATTTTTAAGAAAAATAATATGTACCGGCATTAAAAGCTTTTTTGTACAGTATAAAAGTATTTAAACTGAGAGCTTTTAAGTGTACATACTTAGTATGAAAATTTAGTACACATTAAAATTATTTAAAGTGAAAGCTTTCAAATGAACTTAATATAAAAGCTCAACGCACATTCTTCGTAAAGTGAAAGCTTTTGAGTGTACTTAATATGAAAGCTCTGCATAAGCAACTATGAATGAATTTCATATTAAAGAACATATTTTGAAGACAACACCTACGAATGCTTTTTTAATTAATGTGAAACCGTTTTGAAATAATATAAAAGCTCTTCATAGTTAATTTTTAATTAGCGTGTGCAAATTCGCCTCCTTAAGACTAAATAAGTTTGAATGTGTCAATATTTGAAGTTTTCCAAACTTGCATTAAAAAAGCTTATCAGTATTGAGCTTTTTAAAATTTACGAAAACATTATTTTATAAAAAGCTTAGTGATAAGCGAATGCCCCAAAACTGAATAAGCTGCACCGGATAAATATTTTCGAAAAACGCAGAGAATGAGAAAGCTTTCTTTAATATCGAGTAAGCATAGCTATATTAAATCTTTTAAAATACATTTCTAATTAAGCTTAAAGCTCTAGAAAACTTGCCAAGGTATTTTGTAGTTTTCAATGTCTAACCAACCGCATTATAGTATATGAAAACGGTTGAAAAGTGTTCAAAACTAAACATTTGTTCTAAGCAGAGCTACACAATTCCTCCGAAAGCTTTGTGGGATATCGTAAAAGCTACCGAACTTAAGAACTTTGCTATTGAAAAGAGTTTCAAAATTATTTAAGCAGAGTAGTATGAAGTATATATTTATGACAAAGCAATACATGAATTTTTAAATATATCACAAATTCAAAATTTGTATGAAAGCTATTGAAAGTTGCAGAGCTTTTCAAGTTTTACCTTGACTAACTATGGAATGTTTGGCTACTTTGTTTTAAATAATTCATTAAAACAACTTTATACGCATGGAAAAGCTTGAAAGAGTCAAGTGAAAGCTTTCTAGTTATGATTTTTTAAAAGCTCCTGCCTAACCGAATTGTTTTAGTTATGTGAATTGGTAGTTAGTAGTGGCGAAAACTCAACTCAGAGAACTGCAAGTGAAAGCTTTTAAATAAACTTTCTAAATATACTTCGCCGGTTTCAATACAATCTACTTGATGAAAGCTTCTGCTCAAGTCTAACGCAATTTTTTGGTAAGCATATGAACCTAAAAAAAACACCCTTTATATTATTGACATTCGGTAATTGCGCAATACTGAACATACACAAAAAGCGCTTCTAAAACATACATATTTAATATACTCGCGTGCTATTGTATTGCCTTTTATGTTGCAACATTTCTTTCCTTTCCTTTATTCGGGCATTCATTCATTCATTCATTCATGCGCCCTATTGTTGTCTATTTGTTTACATTAATTTGGGGATTATTTTTGTTGCCTAGAACGTTGATGTAAGTCACGCGGGACAATGAAAAATTTTTACCACGGACAACACAAAAAAAAAAAAAAGAAAACAAAAACAAATATAAATTTAGAGCAAATTTTAGTAATGAGCCCGCGTCCTAGAAAAAAGTAATAGAAACTAATAGTTTGAGAAATGATAAATGACACTGAGACATTTGTTGCGCATTTCTTGCTCGGCACTGTGTTGTTGTGCTTTTATGTAAATGTTTGTTTTCAATAATTTTTTTTTGGTACACTATTTTACTCACTATATAGTCAGCGCATAATACAAGGTGGCGCAAAAGTAAGCTTCCGATGTTCAGCATATCGGTTGTGGCACGTGCAGTGTGTGCTGTTGCACCGTCTTGTTGGAACCACATGTTTTCCAATCCCAATTCATCAAGTTGCGGCAAAAAGAACTCGTTGATCATTGCTCTGTAGCGCTCACCATTCACAGTAACCGTTTGGCCCCGACCGATTATTGGTCAAATAAATAGTCAGCAATATTCCGCGTTCTGGAGCAGTGTAGCGTAACATTAGTTTATTAACGTGTATTTCGCATGTGTTTACTACACAAATGTCAAAACAGAACTGACTTTAGGGGCCAATCGCAAAATTTATAGCATTTTCTGATAGGAGGATTACTTTTGCGCCACCTTGTAGTTGCTAGCATTAGTGTTCTATTGTGCTTAGACAATTTTTTAAATAATGGAATGTATTTGAAAGAAAGAGAAATGAGATTTCTGGTGGATCCCATGATGATTTCAGCACATTGAGCTGTGTGGGTTTTTACCTTTTCGTCGCTTAAATAATTTAATGTGCTTTTGGTGAAAATATTCGGAAAACGTTAATATGTTTGGAATATGTATTGCTAACTAGCAGGCCACGCAGTTGTTGTTCTGGCATTGAATTGACTTGAGAAATTGTTGCGTGATCCGCTCCTAATCGCTTGCTTCCTTTTCCACTTCCCTTTTTTTATTTTCTTCGATGTGACCCAACGGCCAGTATCGAAGTGTGCAGCGAATAAAAGCCCAAAGACTACGCAGTCTGGGCTATGTTATGCGAATTAGCAAAGAAGTTTCAGTCTATAAGGTTTTCCTATTTCCGCATTCGACAGCAGAGGCAGAGGAGGCCTCGACTGAGTTGGAAAAAGCAGGTGGAGGATGACTTGAACTTAATTGGTGTTTGATACGCATCGGTAAGAATTGCCTAGGCGGTTAAGCGCCTATAAATAATAATGATGACATATGACCCTGCCATCTGTTAAAAATTTTTAGACTTCCGCAAAGGAGAATCAGTGTAGTTTTACCAAGAACGTAGTTAAAGTGTTCTGCGCTGAAAATGGTGACGCCTGGCGAGCTATGACAGTTTACTACGACTCCAAGAGTCTCTATTCACTGTGCTGTATATCGCATCATCTATCTGCTCGGTAGGCCTTTAGTGTTGCCTCACAGTCGCTCGAATCCCATTTAGCGGCCTTTTAGTACTTACTCCGGTCTGCATACTTGTCATTCCATTGCGTAGAACCTACGATAATGGAAATATTAGAAGCTTCATAGCTGTCGTTTAGGTACCACAGGGACCATGATTTGTATTAGAATTGGTTATGAGTACCCTGGCTAACCTACCCTTTCTTCCTAAAAAAGGCTACACCACGCTATTTCTTAGCTTCCAAATCTCTCTAGTTACTAGGGATGAATACCTGCCAATCCTTCCAAAGGGGCATAAGTTGGAGGACGCGCAACCGACTACATTTTGGAGCTATCTTACTAAGTTTACAGAAACTGCTGGGTCAAACTATCTATTTGAAGGACACGAGCTCGGGATATGACAAATGTTAGCCTGCTTAGATAGCTAGTAAAGCTCTTAAACGTAGTAATGAAAATAGTTATTATCGGCCGGTTTGTCTCACTTATTTCATCTTACTCAGGCGTACTCTTTCAAACCACATTGCCCATTTTTGCTGTAAATTTAAAGTGCTTCAAATATGATCCATATGAATTTAGTATACGAATACACCAACACCTCCAAGAGTGAGCACTTTCTACCGGTAAACGGACGCGGATATGAGAATGAGCATACGGATATGATGCGCCCACGAGCAGGATATCTTTATTTACTTAACACATGGTAGGCATCCAAACACATAAATGAAGAGGCTTGCACAATAAAATTAATCAGAAATGGGCGAAGAAGATTAAGGTGTGCTCAGTTGACAAGCTTATGAGGACTAAGTACTGCAGCGTGTTGTAGATATGTGTGAGACTCTTTGGGTTCTATACGCTGTATTTCATTTCAGCGAGTAGTATGTAACATATAGTTTGCCGTCCATGTGTAAACATAAAAGTAATGAGCGTCATAAAACAAAAACATTGAGGGCCACATGCGAGTAAGTAAATGATTGAAGTAACGTGTCATGACCGACAGTAATGCGGTGGTTTAAGTAGGTTGGTATGCCTCATATGCAGGATGGCGACAATGATTGTAAGCTTTTCGTGTCTAAATGAACATTCATGCGTCTTTTTGTAATCATACTATATGTAGGTACGCATTAATAATAAAAATAATAATAGTAGACTGGTGCCGATATATCTACGAGGAGAGTTAGGCCGAGCTTCTTGTCCAACTACTGGTGTGCTGCTTCTAATTCACCCTATAAATTGGCAGGTCGTGCATATTTTATGTCGACTATGTTCAGATTGCCGACCATTGCAGAGGGGCCACTACATTTTGAAAAGCTTTTTGATCCGAGACTAGCACCAATGTCCTTCGTTATGATAGGCGGGAACACTTGCCAATATCGAACATCAGCGAAAAAATGCCATCACAGCGGTTTAGGGGCTCAGAATATACCGGCATAAGGCATGCCTGTTGTAAGAGGCGACTAAAGGCCATTCTTGTTATTCTATTTATAGCAAGTGAACAAAAGTATATTTACAATTGCAATACTTGACTTAAACCTAAAAACAACACCATTCAAGGCGGAGTAAGAGGAGGTTCAATTAGCCCCATTTTACTTTTTTTTTTGTTAAAGATTTTACAATTGCAAGACATCTTTGTTGGCACACTAAGTGAATTGCTGTGAATTTTGTTCTAATTGGGTAGGTCCAATTGTGATACATACAATATACTCGTATCTTATATTTTAATTTAGAACCTTGGAAACACAACGGTAACAATTTCATTCAATTCGTTGTTGTAGTTTTTGAGTGATGAGCATACAAACATAGTGACCGACAGATAGAATGTATAGTTGTTCATGACGAGCTTTGTTGTTTTTGTAGTAATTGGCAGGCACTTTTTTCTTTTGATAGCACCCTGTTAAAACAGCGAACAGTTTTTTTTTTCACTTTCAATGAGTTATTCTTGTAAAACATTCAATCCAAAGCCTTAATACTTCAACTTTGCCTCTTACATATCTCTTTCTCCCATTTCCTTGTCTTGCTCCTCTGTCCTTTCTCAATCGTAATTCGATTCATATTTCTACTCCTTTCCCTTTCCTATTGCCATCCTATTTTTATCCTTATCTCTCTTTCTCTACCACTTTATCTTTATATTCCACTCTCTCTTTATCTTAATCTACCATTCCACCTCCTTCTCTCTCTTGCTATAATAGTAGCTCGCTAGCAGTGTGACCAGGTGATAGAAAAAAAAGAGGCTAAATCGGCAAAAAAAAAGGTTAGAAAAGGCTAAAATTAAGACAAAAAGAAGCTAAAAAAAGACATTTTTTACGAAATCCATTTAAAATTTTTTAGTTTAGTTTCAACTATTTGTATAAAAGGCTGTAGATGTAACTTAAAGGAACTATTCTCGTTTCAACACGTATCAGGCACATTTTCCTTGACTAGGAATTTTTTCCGCCGTGGTGTGAAGGTAGTGTTGCCGGCCTACCACACCGAAGGTCCATGGTTCGAGCCCTGGTACAGGTAACATCAAAAGTGATTTGAAACAAGTTTTTCAAAAACGGGGTCGCCCCTCGGCAGTGGTTTGGCAAACTCTCCGTGTGTATTTCTGCCATGACAGGCTTCTCAGCAAAAATTCGTCTCCTTTGTAGATGCCGTTCGGAGTCGGCAAAAAACTGTAGGTCCCACCAATTTGTAGGGAAAATTCAAATCGGCACACCACAAATTGGAAGAGAAGCTTGGCGCAAAAATCTCTTAGGAGGTTTATGATGATATACCTGTTGTATATCGCGCCATAGAGAGAGAGAGAGAGGAATTTTTTCAAAGAAACATATAAAGGGTGTTTTTTTTAGCGGTATAGAACTTGAAATTGAAATAAAACACAACAAAATCGTTTTAAGGTCCATCAATTTGGCTTTGTTGGAAGGATAATTTTATGCCATTAATGTTTAAATATGATTTCGGGCATGTGGCCGCCGCGGCTGGCTCGAATAAAGCCAATTCTACAGGTCCAATTTTCAACCACTTTTTCGAGCATATGGGGCCGTATGTCGGCAATAACGCCACGAATGTTGGCTTCCAATTCCCCTAACGTTTCTGGTTTGTTGGTGTAGACGAGCGACTTCACATATCCCCAAAGAAAATAATCCAATGGTGTCAAATCACACGACCTTGGTGGCCAATTGACAGGTCCATTCCGCGAAATTATGCGCTCATCGAATGTTTCCTTCAATAAATCGATTGTGACGTGCGCTGTGTGGCATGTAGCGCCGTCTTGTTGGAACCACAACTCATCCACATTCATGCCATCCAATTCGGGAACAAAATAGTCGGTTATCATGGCTCTATACCGGTCTCCATTAACGGTAGCTGCCTCTCCAGCATTATTGCGGAAGAAGTATGGCCCAATGACTCCACCAGCCCATAGAGCACACCAAACAGTCAGTTTTTGTGGATGTAATGGCGTTTCAAGGGCCTCATGTGGATTCTCTTCACTCCAAATGCGGAAATTTTGCTTGTTGACGTAGCCATTCAACCAAAAATGAGCCTCATCACTGAACAAAATTTTGCGATGAAAATCAGCATCGAAATCAATCTCATTTTCGGCCCATACACCAAAATCACGACGCATTGCATGGTCTCGCGGCTTTAATTCTTGCACAAGCTGGATCTTGTAAGGTCGCAAGCCAAGATCTTTGCGCAAAATCTTCCATAAAGTTGATGGACAAAGCTCCAATTGCTGTGCACGGTGGCGAATCGATTCATTCGGGTCCTCTTCAACACTTTGCTCTACAGCGGCAATTGTTTCTTCGGTGCGCACTGTTCGACGTCTCTGCGGATGCGTATTATCACATAGAGTAAACGTAGTGCGAAAACAATCCATGGTTAACCGAATTAATTGCTCTGATGGACGATTATGTCGACCATAAAATGGACGGAGCTCACGGTAAACTTCGCGAACTGAACCATTATTTTCGAAATAAATTTGCACGATTTGCAAGCGTTGTTCTTTTGTCAACCTGTTTATGATGAAATGGCAAACCAAACTGAACATAAATGACATTAGAGTTGCCAGATTTGACCACAAAATGCCAGTTTTATCTCTATTCGAAAAACAAACCTGTAAAAAAAACACCCTATACTATAGAAAAATTACTACAAACTTATTAATTTCATAATACTTTCTTCGTCTGATGAATCAGAAGAGCTTGAGTATGCGTACAAAGTTTGGGTGAGATCATCGGTAATTTCAAAATCAGTGCAACATTTGGATAAGCGTTTTAACTAACATCAAATAGTTTACGAAATATACCTTATTTAGAATTTCTTAGTAGGAGCGTGTTGAACAAGACATATCTAAATAAAATTACTGTGTTCCAAATAGATTATTATGACGCATTGAAATTTTATATTGTTTGGGGGCGTGGCAGTCTGCTATTCGATTTATTGTTTTATTTCTACATTACGAAGCTCGCTTTCCTACCAGAAATAGTCCCAACAATCGTGGTAGGTAAATATCAACTAGGCGTTGATCGAATAACTACTCAGGCTATCCAATTTCCAACGCGAGAGTACGATTAGAGAAACAATGGAGACACATAGCTTTCTTAGACAAAAATCCAAAAAATAATGGGGAATATCATAGTTCTCTAATTATTCTCCAGTCCAGAATTATTTTAGTCACCTAACATGGCAATAAGTGAGCCGTGTGATCCGGAGGTGCACCGGTGGGCCCATGGTGTCATCCACAGAGAGTCAGTAAATTTCTCTATACGTTTTCATCCGATAAATGCCGTAATCCAAGCACAAGCACCACCAGTAGCTGCAAAATAATGCAATCTCTTCAGGAACCTTACCCCACATAACTAATGCGTGCCCTCACGATACCAATCAGCTTTTCAATTATTCAACTGAACAAATCTAATACACCAAAAGGAGCAAACTTAAGTAAATTTATTAGTGGAAGCAGACGTTCAATAAAAAGAAAATAGTAATTTATTAATACTAGCACGTGAGGTATACTTTTAGGCGTCATCGCCATGTGTGTGGCTTATATATATTTAATTACATTGTTGTTGTTGTGCTCAAGCCAACTGAATTCCACATGCAATAATTTTATCTAATTGCTCTTGCTTCTAACTATGTATGTACATGTTATTCATATTTTTCTACTCATTTCTGACATTCTAATGGCTACCCCTGATGGTAACCCTGTTGCCGGCGCCATATTTGACTAGAATTATTGTTTCTGTGGCATTTGCGGTATGCGCGAAAAGCACATGGTATTACTACTTAGTTATTTATGGAGTATTTATATTTAACACGAAAAGGGTGTGTGCCAGAATCTTTGGTAGCAAATTGCTGCTGATGACCTCAACATGTTGTTGCTTCAAAAATTTTGTTCTAGATATTTGAGCCACTCTCAGTGAGTTGATCGATTTCTTTGACTCCAATGGCTGGAGTATTAATTAAGGTGACAAAAAAATAAAGTCCCCTACGTGAACTCTGAAATGATTGAATAATAACTGAAATTTAGTCGTTTTTCTTAAAAAAAAATATATTTAAAGTGAACAAATGTTAGGCCGTTTTTTATTCGTCATTTCGATGATTGGCTAAAAAAATGTTAGGCGCCCACAATTTTGGTTGATATTTTGCCAACAACAATTTGCATATGATTTTCAAAAGAAATGTAAAATTTTGAAAGAAAATTCAATTTTGTTATTTTATTCATAACTCGCTAAGTGCTTACGAAACAAAAATCTGCCTAAATGTGTGAAGAAAAAGGCATTGAGAAAAATAGCAACAAATTACGCAGAGTCAATTTGGTAAATTTTGTTGCTGTTTAACTAAACTCATCTCCTCAGCTCCATTTTCGATAGTTTGATAAATAAAGAAATAACGTACCACTTTCCCAGATATTTAATCAATCAACGCTATTAAATATGATGATATTTTTCCAAATTGCTTTTCCCTTTTTTGAGTTTCATTTGTCACCTCATGGCATACGAATATCGGTCATTACTTAACACGTCATGATTAATGATGAATGCTCTCACTGTAATTACATAATGAATCAATTATTTTTGCTTATATTTGGGTGTAATGGAAATATTAAAAAATGCATTCATAGGTACATAATCATAGATTAAGATTAATGACCACTCATAGCAGTGATAGCAATCAGGGCCGTGCGCAGGGGACTGTCTTCGGCGGGGTTTTGAACTTTTGGATGCTCAGAGAGTATTATGATATGAGTCTACGAAAATTGCACTTATCGCACTTATGAAAAACTGAAAGAAAATTTACCTAATTTACACGATTCTACGAGGTCCGAGAGGAAAATGACTATATGTCGCCTGTAGCATAGTCTTGAAAACCACGCAGCTACACTTCCAGTTTTAAGCGCTGTTAAAGAGACAATGATACAAGGCGCAGACTGTAGCTGCCTGCTTATGCCGGAGAGGGAGTGTAACTGCATTATTCCATTTTAGGCCCCTTCCACAATTAGGAAATTTCACGCGCACTTTAAGACGAGTATACACAATATTAAAACCCGAAAACCAGTTTTCATCAATAATTCAGTCGGTAAAAACCCTTTGGGGGAGTTTGAACTCCCAGAACCCCCCGCGCGCACGGGTCTGATAGCAATATATTTATATATGAACTTGGAGTATATCAAACGTGCATATTTTGACTAAACGAATTAATCAAAAAATTAGGAAATAAGTTCACTTTTGTTAAATAGTAAATTTAATTATAAGAATTTGTATATTTAATTTCTTTTTTGTTTTTTCCTTTTTAGGTTCTTGTTGAAAAATTATTACGTTCATGTCAAGACATAAAAAATATTTATCTATTAATACGGCCAAAGCGGGGTCAAGAGGTGTCGGCGCGTCTTAATGAGCTGCTTAATGCACCGGTAAGTAAGATATTTGATTTTATCACAACTAAAGAAAAACAAGTTTCAAATAAACTGGGAGGAGTTATTTGAGGGACTTCATACCTTTAATAGCTTTCGCAATTTCAAATCTATTTTTGTATAACGAAAATTTGGATTGGAATCCGGTTAGAAGTAAAAGGTCTTAAAAACTTAAAAAAACTGAAGAACCTTAGGAACAAATGTTTATAAAATTTAAAGTAATACGAATTTATTGTCTTAATATAAGTATTATCTAAGGAGTTTCAAAGGCTTGACTAACATTGAGTTAAACATTAAATCGAATACGAAATCATTCTGGAGCTTTATAAAGTCAAAACAATGTTGCGCCAGTGTAACGATAGGTGCTTTTCTTGCTGCCACTTCTGCGCAATCCCCAACTGAAACAAAAAATTTATTCGCAAAATTTTTCAAATCAAATTTTGACCCGCAAGATAGTAGCAATCAACTTTTTGAATTTTCAAAGTGTCAGCATTGCGCCCTTAAATTCGCATCCCCATGTCTCTATTCTGCTGTTAAATCCCGCATTTCTCCCTATCACCATAGGTTTGTGCCTGGCAGACCAACTGTGCTTTTTTTTAGTGAATGCTGTATTAAGTAATTTTCTGCTGGATTCCAAGTAGATTGCATTTACACCGATTTTTCTAAAGCTTTTCTTGGCTTTCTTTTCTCATTTCTGCAATGGATTGGCTCTTATTTATTCAACTTAATCATTGAAGTTATTCTCAACAATTAAGAGGCCACATGATGCTTTTAAGTTGCAAAACGATATTAATAAACTTTATCGCTGGTGTGAGAAATTCCGTATTTTCTTGAATCCGGCTTAATGTTTCCAGACGACATATTCGAAGTCATTTAATACTTTGCGCATGACATCATATCTAACTGTGAGCTTCGGTGCATTAGTGAGAGAAAAGATCTTGGAATTATCTTTGACTTATTAGTTTTCCTTTGGCAACCACGTGAGCTATATAACCTCCAAATCATACGCTTGGCTTTGTTAGTCTAAATACTCTGATCCGTATACGATTACACTATAATTTACGTCCTTCGTTATTCCCATTTCGAATATGCAGTTTTTATATGGAGACTAAGCTACTAGATAGCCATAAACAGAATTGAGCGTGTACAAAAGCTCTTTCTTAAATATGCTCTCCGATCACTGTACTTCTTTGAATCGATGCCTTTCTATTCTACTCCTCTCCTGCTTTTAAACCTTAAGTCTTTGGTGGATCGTAGATCTTTTCTCTGTTTAACTTTCATTTATAATATTATTAACGAATTCATTGCTATCCATACTTGTTGAAAAGTATTCAATTTAACGTTCCTCAACGTTCTCTCCGGGATTTCTATCCCTTCTGTGGAGATAATCTCAGAACAAATGATGCTTGTTATGCTCCTATTGTTTATGTTATCCATGAGGTTGACTCCCTAAGCATTATAGTTTTTCTTGGATTTCGCGCTACCAAGGCCAGATTTTTAAAAATTTTGTTTTATTCTGTTTTCTAAATTCTCTGAACCATATACATATGTGTCATATATTGATTTAAAAGTTCTACATATTGCTCAAGTTAAATGTATATCTTATAGTCTGTAAGGATTGACTTTACAAGTAAATCAAATCAAATGAAATGTTGAAAACACTCATTATAACAACTTTTTCTCTTTCACACAGCTTTTCGACACATTGCGAAGAGAAAAACCAAAGGAATTGAGCAAAGTGATTCCTATATCTGGTGATATAACAGCCGAGGAATTGGGTATTTGCGAAAGTGATCAGGTAAAAACTACAAACATTTGCTACCAATACAAAAAATTTACAAATCCAAGAGGTGAAAAGGCATGATCCCAAGTTTCATAATCCCAAGTTTTATTTTTAGATCTATGTCACACTTTGAATAGTGACATAATCCCAAAACGTAAAGAGTCGCAAGACCAAACAGCTGCACCTTGCATACCGTGGCAATCCCCTTATAAATGTTTAACCAGATATTATTGTTATTCAAAACTGAATCTTTTTATTTTATTTCATCTTCTTGCAGGCGCTGCTCTGTCGCACAGTATCTATTGTATTCCATTCAGCTGCCACAGTAAAATTCGACGAAAAGCTCAAATTATCAGTCACAATTAATATGCTTGGAACGAAACGTTTAGTTGAGTTGTGCCATCGCATGATGTCCTTAGATGTAGGTTATTACAATGATACTTTGTAGCTCAGACGTAATATAAATAAAACTAACTCATTTTCAGGCACTTATACACGTCTCCACTGCCTATTGCAATTGCGATAGAACCGAGGTATCAGAAGTTATATATGCACCTCCCTATAATCCCGAAGATATTATTTCATTGATCAATTGGCTTCCTGAGGATATGCTCGATCAGGTAAAAATTTTAAATCAAAATAATATAATTATAGCAATATGTTGAAGATCGATAAAGCTGGGTTGGGAAAATATGTATGTAGATATTAGATGTTATTCATCGGAGTTCTATGTCCTGAACTGCATCAGAAGAGTTGGCTTTACTTGTATTTCGAAAGCGTAATAAAATCAAGTGAGTTTTTTCAATAGCGACTTTCCTAAGGAGACGCGAGTCCCTCTGGATCAATTTTTGTCTGGATACTGTAACAGGTTAGACTCTTGCTTATCAGACTAAACAGCGACATCCGATGTGTCCCCTAACAACACAAATCATCTCTTTAACTGCTTTACTGAGCAAATCTTGCTAACAGCAAAGTCATCATGATTCGACCTTATTGAAACTATTTGATTGTTGACGATTCCTGTAATAGACTGTTCTGCCAACACGAGAATTAATGTAATCTGGGCCCAGGCCAACGAATATTATAGGTGTATCAATTTTGTCGCTCTAAGTTCTCGAGCATTACTCCGCAGTTCGATTCCAAAACAAATTTACTGGTGGCCACAGGGACAGGGTGGATCTGTCTACTGTTCATCTACGCTATTCATATTCATTTGAAAATTATTTAATACTTTATTCCCTTTTCCAGCTGACACCAACACTAATTGGTAAACGCCCCAATACGTATACATTTACGAAAGCCTTAGCGGAGCATATGCTACTCAAAGAAGCAGGTAATCTGCCTGTTGCCATTGTGCGGCCATCAATAGGTGAGTGCAATTTAAAATACTTAAACTTAAGTGAAAACTTACTGATTATTAAGTATAGAAAAAAAAACATAATTTTAATTATATTTTCGTTTCGTTATTACAGTAATTGCCAGCTTAAACGAACCCTTTGCCGGTTGGGTGGATAATTTCAATGGGCCAACCGGTTTGGTGGCTGCCGTCGGCAAAGGTCTATTTCGTACAATGATGTGTGAAAAAAATTATGTTGCCGATATGGTACCTGTCGATATTGTGATTAATTTAATGATTGCCTCAGCATGGCGCACAGCGACGAGTAAATCTGATGGTTTAGCGATATATAATTGTTGTACTGGACAACGACATCCAATTCAATGGGGTGAATTTGTTCAATATACCATGAAACATGTGCGAAAACATCCATTGGGTAGGTTTGATTAACTTTGATACGATTAAATATATACGAACAAAAATATTATTTAGAAAACATAGTTTCTGCAAACTTAATAGTTGCAAAAATGTGAAGAACTTAGTTAAGACCAACAGATGTTGCTCTTTTTTTTAAATACTGAAATACCATACCAGCCATTCTCGCGTCCCCCATTGACAGCCTACGTAACCTGTTGATTGCAGTTAAAGTTGAAAACGTAGATTCACACGTTCACGTGATACGTCCTATTTGCAATCGAATTTACTTCATATAACCAAACTACAATCATAATCAATCTCTAGCTTATGTACAATATAGTACAAATGGCAAGCTATGGTACGTGGAATTCTCTCTGCCTCACAGAGATTATAACTATATAGACCCATAGCTTCATGTGATGACGCTTCAAATGCTATCTATATACAGATTATAATGTGTCATCAGTTCGCTGGCAGACCCACCCTCTTGCTGTTTCACCTTCTCTTCGTATCTCTTATCCTCTTTTGCTTCCCTTCTCTTTGTACCTCTGTGCCCCTTTTGGAATTTCTCTCTGTGTACCTATCACTCAGAAACTACTGAATGTAATTTTCACCGTTACATTACTAGAAGTCTAACTTAAAATTTAAAATATCGTTATTTCGATAACTCGACCGGTTTCGGAGTTATTGGGTAATATGTGGGCCAGGTTGACCAAAAATGTATTACTCCCATAGGTATTTAAGTAAAGGTGATAATAAGTTCTGTAATAACCGTTGTGATTAAATTTCATCCCTCAGCTGATTTCGAATATATATTGAAGTATTACGAGTATCTATATTAGATGCTTCGTACAAATAGTTGCGGAGATATAGTGAAGTATCCCACATCTGTAGTTATGCGTCAAGGAGATACAAAACGGCAATACGTTGAAAAAATTAAACAGATAATGCGCCAAGCAGATACAGTACTTCACCGTCGACGTATCCGTCATACGTCAAAATTTAGAGCAAAATCTAAGTAGAATGCGAATTTTTGCGTGCGTAGCAACAGATTCGGCGGATACGACAAAGTAGATTTTGCTCAAAGTTTTGACGTATGACGGATACGTCGACGGTAACGTGCTGTATCTCCATGGCGCATTAGAGCTTACCTGTTTTTGCATATTTTATACTGATTTATTTCCCACCCTGTTAATTTTTTGTTTTAAAAATGTTTGTTGCTTATTCTAATCCACATAAATACTTTCCTTTATTCCAGAGGGCTGTCTGTGGTACCCAACGGGTGTATTACGCATGAGTCGTCCATTGAATGCCGCACATGGCTATATCGTACACTACATACCGGCCTACATATTGGATATTATAGCGCGACTAACAGGCAAAAAGCCATTGTGAGTACTTACCCACATACAAAAACAAGCATTTATATAAAACGGTCCTTATAGCAACAATTTACTGTCATTAACACAGAAATTACTTCACTTACCAATTTCGTTTACTAATGTTGGCTAATTACATTTCCATTTTTTTCTTTTTATTTCATTTTATTCTTGCACTCCCTTTCTTTAATAGCATGATAAATATCCAAAATAAAATTGCCAAAGCTGTTGGTTGTTTGGAATACTTTTCTACACACCAATGGCGATTCAAAGATGACAATGTGCACGCACTACTCAATACGCTCAGTCAAAACGATCGCGAAACGTTTATATTCGATGTACGCACGATTGACTGGGAAAATTATGTGGAACGTTATGTGTTGGGCTATAGGGAATTCTTATTTAAGCAACGTCCAGAATCGCTACCAGCGTGTCGAAAGCGTATGACGCGGTAAGTGGACGAATTCAAATTTTCAAATATAAAATCTTATTATTATTCTTACTCTTGATACTGGTATCATTCACAATAGATTATACTATCTGCATCAGCTGACTAAAGTGGTGACAGTGATTTTTACTTGGCGCTTCCTAATGGCGCATTCAAAGCGTTTAAATGCATTGTGGACGTCGTTTTTGCAAAATGTTTTAAATCTCATACGGTTAATACCATTTTTGTAATATACACTTGAAAAGAACAGGGAGAAAAAGGAGAGGGCCACAACTGGGACAGGAGAAAAGTAGCAGTAAAATCAACAAAAGTAGAAAAAAAAAATCAATTAAATTGTATTAAACATTATACTGCAATATATATAAATACATACTTATTGTTATCGTTTTGCTATATTTTACGACAGTTAAATTAAAAAATTAACTTAATTATTTTATTTGTTTATTTTTATATATTGTAATAAAGTTGTAATCGAACGAAAGTGCAAGAGCAGTAATTTAATATAAAAATAGGCGTGTTGAAGGGTTAGTAAAAAAAAACAAAAAATTTCAAAAAGAAAAAGCCTAAAATAAACAAAAATATATTGCGTAGAAATATTAGTGCGTGAGATTAAATTAATTGCAATTACACTAAAGCATATATTATTTAGTATAATGTGGTACCAAATAACTTTAAATAAAATAGTAAATAAATAAGTAAAACGAAATTTTTTTTTAAATAAAAAATTTTTGTATGATCTTAACGCTATGCATTGCAGCACTTTTATGTATAAATGTCTTTTGCCGTTCATTTCATTCCCGATTTCTAGGCTACAAACGATTTTATTAAATTCTCACTACATATTTCACAATAAAAATTTTTAAAAAATTTGTATTTATAGTTATTTAAGTAAAAAAAATACTTTTGCAGTTAAGAAAATTTGTAAATCTTCGTTGTAAAATGTTTTGCTCTTTTTTTTTGCATATTAATTTCCTTGTTTGCCATGCAAAGCAACAAAAGAAATTTTATTGATACAGATGAAGTTACAAACTAACTACTATATACATATATGCATATATACAAGCAGACATACGCATATAAAAATATACATATAATATACATACTTATATTAAATATTTGCAAAAATAAGAATAGCAAGTGAAATAAATTAGTTTGAATAAAAATTAAAAAAGAAAGCAGTAAAAGTATAATTAATTATAAAAAGGACACATTATAAGTCTAATAGAATTAGTAGGTTTAAAAATAACTTTATATATATATATATATATATATTGAGCATTTGGTTAAAGATTTAATAATAATATGCTAAAAACAAAAGAAAACTAACTAAAACTTAAAAATAATAATTAGCATTAAAATTAATAAAAAAAAATTTTAAGCAGAAAATTAGAAGCATGATTTATTATGTTTAAAAGAAACTTAAACAAATTATAAAAAACTCGATTGCAAATGTTTAAAAAACAATTGCATCAAGTTTGCATAAGCAGTAAATACAGTCAGCGTGCGTTTACAAGTATACTATATAAGTAGACAAACAAAAATGATAGAAGCAAGTAAGAAAAATTAAATAGAAAAACAAAATAAATAAATTGCTTGTTATCAATTACTTTACATTTAATAATAATAACAAATAAATAAATAATAAAAATCACAATAGCGAACTAAATTTATGCATTAAAATTATGGAAATAAAATTTAAAATGATAAAATAAAAATAAATGTTTTATTTTGTTGGGATGTCAAAAATGCAATCACAGGTAATTCGAGATTTTGTCGAAGTTTGTCTACTGTCAATTC
Source organism: Merzomyia westermanni (assembly GCA_949987695.1). Lineage (NCBI taxonomy): Eukaryota > Metazoa > Arthropoda > Insecta > Diptera > Tephritidae > Merzomyia > Merzomyia westermanni. The sequence continues at coordinate 6,865,755 of OX465293.1, read as the reverse complement.
CCTAATAGCCGGCGTAATATTTTTTCAATGGATCGGTAAGTGGTAAATAGCAGTGTTCCAATGCCCTATTCAGTTCCATAGCACGATCAACATGGCACCCGAACCATGACTCAACTACAACAGGTCGTAGCAGCTCGACAAACATTCAAACACACAAAAATTTTCCATGTATTTTGTTTTTGTAATTTGTGAGTTCAACGTCAAAATCGTACTTAGAAATGAGTGTAATGTCAAAATTCGAGCCAAATTAAAAATCAGCTGGTCTATTAACACGACCAGTATTATTGGATCATGACCCGAACGAACTGCATCACATAGCTGCATGACTCAATTGAAAACCCGTAGTTAATTAAACCCTGACATCGTTTTGTGCATGTGTTTGATCTCTTTTAAATCAGCCGATTGAAAAAGCAACTACATTTATAAGAATTCGAATACAAATATTGAACACAATGATTAAACATCGAACAGAGCTTTTAGCGGGAAATTACAGCTGCTTGCTGTCGTGTTGGTCCTAACACCCAACACCGATTTGTGGTGAGTGGAAGTTAAAAGGCGAGAACCCGGTAAGACCACGGTCGAGGGGCTTGCTAGGGGATCTAAAACAGCAACGTCTTGCCACCATGAGTTGCGGTTGCAAGCGGGCATTTGTCTTGGATCAAGAGGCTCGCTATATAAACTTGTAATATAACTTTACATCCCCTCAAAATTTAGTGTGCGTTGGGCTTGGGAAATCCTGAAGAGGCTATGCGCTACCTTTATTACGCAAGCTTTAGAAACTTTATATGTAAGTATTTTTATATCTCTCGTCAAATTTAGACGGATTAGCCAACGGGCTAGTTCCTCTACTAATTTTTAAGTAAAATACTAAGCTTGTTAACATGGCGCGTCATTAATACAATAGTTTATCGGTTTATTGCTGATCTCTGCTATTTCTAGATTTCAAACTTATAGCATTTATTTTTCTTCAGAAGAAATATACAGTATGAGTAAGTATAATGTAAATATTGTAAAATACAGTAACACTTATTGACTATTAAAATACAAACGATAAGTCATGTATCTAATATTGATGCAGAAATTTATTAATAAAACGCATTTAATTACTACGTGAAAAATTTCTGTACTTTTGTTTGTGTAAAATGGATTTCACAGTTGTTTGATAATTTGCAATCACTGGGCTAATGTTGTTTTTGTTTTCTTTTGTATTTGCTTTTAGAGTATTAGAAAATGTATTGCATACTGCTATTGCATAAAAGTAATAACATTTCGTATAAGAATATCATATCTACATATTTATATGATCTATTTACGTACAAGTATGTGTATATAAAGAAATAAACCTTATATGCTAATTTTGAATGACGTTGAATAATTTAAAGGATTGTATATTTTTAGCACATAAAATAGTTCGATCACAATTTAATATAGTAGTATATAATTATTTAAGTTTTACTATGGAAAATTTGGTTTTTGCACATTTACATACATAGCATGTACGTATGTATGCAAACTAGCTAGAGTAGGAAAAATTAATATTGATAAAGATTTTTAACAAATTCCCATTTGGCATTGGATTAAATTTACGTGCTTTACTTCAAAATAATTCAATAAGAGTGCAGCCAATGCTATAGTAATGATCACAATATCTCTGTTTAAATACAACCAAATATTTTCCTTCGTAGGGAAGTTGACACTAGATGATCCAGTGTTAATATTATTTTGATTGAAAGTTTAACATGCGTAGGTATGCATGTACGCTGTGATTTGTCTTAAAATATGTAATTTACATAGTTAATATAAAATGTCTTTTAAATGCTTTTTCATGAATATCGCGTATATTTTTCTTTATCCGTATACTATGCTGCCTTTTGCACATGAGTTTGTATTATTCTTTGGCTGAAATGGAGCCCTTTAGTGCCTCTTTACTAGGAAGTCGTTTCAGTAAATGAAAAACGCACTAAACGTCCTATTTCGTAATCTGCTATATTCTGAAAATATATACGATATTTTAATAAATAGATAAAACTTAATGTTTGCCCACCCACCTGCACTACGAGTTCATGCACACCAGTACCCGCTACATAAAACATCACTGGCTCTTTACATTCAAGTGCACGCTGCTTCAACATATCGCAGGCATCGAAAACGAAATCATCGGTTACGCCCTCGCACTGTTCAACATTGACACTCTTCAGATGTGTGCAGCGGCGCAACAATACAAGTAGCCCAATATTTGTTATGGCACGACAATTTCTTATATCCAGCTCCTCCAAATATATCAAACGTTCAGCGAATTCGAACAGACACTCATTGGTCAGATTATCGTTATTTGGGCATATAAGACTACGCAATTGTTGCAGCCTTGATAGGTGAATAGCACGCTCGTGTGTTATGCAGTTTCTGGCTGATATCTCCAGTCGTTCGAGTTGTTGCGTTTTATATGCTGCTAAAGCAATGAATAAGGTTTCGCGTACAGCACCAAAAGAGTGCATCGAAAGGTCGCGTAAAGCGTGTAGTTGTGCTACACTATCATAGTTTACTTCCTTTTCGCAGGAGATTTTCAATTGCTCTAACTGGCGGCAGTGTCGTGTCATTTCGTTATAGGCACGCGATGAAAGCATCTTACAGTGGCGTATATCCAGGCGACGTAAATTGAATAAATACTTGCAAATGTCGATGAAATGTTCGTTTTGCACATTTTCGCAACCGTAAAGACTGAGTTCGTGTAGTTGATATAATTTATTTAGATTTTTTCCTTAAAGTAGAAATGTGCATATTAGAAGTGAATACTAAACAAAATTTAGATTTAAACAGTTAAACATCTCATAGCGAACTCACCTGTTAACTCAAAAATCTGATCAAGCACCAGGGCACGCAAATTAGGCAAATTTTTAAAGGCAAGCACAGCGCTATCATTCAACGAAAAGTTATGTAATTCCACATAGTTGACAGCATGAAAACGCTCTAGGAAACGTAACAAGCTGGCAGATTCAACATTATTACAGTTGAGATTAACACGACGTATACGTGGACTAAACTCGCTAATGAAATCAATGCGATCTTGATAGTTGTAAGGAACCGAACCAATTAACTCTTCTATATTAGCACCAGCCATTTCAAAAAATTCACGTATATCCCACAATGTCATGCCGATCAATTGATTCATGTTGAAAATTGTTGTTGCATGCCTACATGTATGCTTGAAGATATCACGAAAACGTCGACAAACGCGTGAAAATCGTATCTGATCGCGTAAAGGTAAGTGCAAACATATGATTTCCAAACATTCATCATTCAATTGCAAAATATTCGTACGTATTGGTGAATATAAATCAATCAAATCACCATTTAGATTTAGTGCGGCGATGCGTGCATTGAAATCAACGCCACCTTTATATGCCTCAGGCTGTTGCCAACTTTCACAGGCATTCACAAAGAAACGTTTCTTTTGCAATTCGTGGCTGGAACGTTGGAGTGCTCTTGAAAGGTTAAGAAAATTACATAAAAAGATAAACTACGCATTTTTAATGAATACCAAGTATAATAACCTTGCTGCTGCTAGTGGTTGTGCAAAATGTATTACACCAATTGGTGGTTCTGTTGTGCCTGCGGCATATTTATCGCGCATTAAATACACTTTGAGTACATCACCAAATTGTTTAAAGTATTTGCTAAGCTCCGTTTCTGTGACCTATACGCAATCAACATGATTAATTAAACAGAAGCACAGTGATAAGCAAACAAGAATAGTGCATAGTACACACATGCATACATGTTTGCGGATGCACTTTACTTACTTTGCCATGTAGCTGATATGCTGTGACATTATAAACGAGTAGGTCGTCCTCTGTATACGCTTTATCATCTAAGAAGTAATAATTGGACTTAACTGCGAAATAAATAAACAAATTAGTGGATAACCATAGCAATGAATCACTCCATTAAAACTGCTCTACCACGTAGTTTATCGTTCCTAGCTTTACTTACGCTTTGTGAAATCCATCGACAGCCTTAAATTTACCGCTTATAAATATTTAACGGTATTCTCGTTTCCTACTAGCATTAGTTTTAGAATATTTTACACTTCTTACTTAATTAATTGACCAAAACAATGTTTACTCATATGAAAAATTAATTAAAATTGCAGGAGTGCTTCTTCTTTCTGCTACAAACATTCCCAATAGGCGCGTGCTAGTGTCATGAGAACTAGGTACCCGAATAACGGAAAACACACAGCATTTGTTGAATATTGGCCTAGAAATTCAGGGATTTGGGTAATATTTTTTCAGAAATGATGAAAAAACTAGTTTTTCAGAACTGATGAAGGAACTTGTTTTTCAGATTTGGTCATGTTTAGTAATTTTTCTATAAAAATGTCAGAAAATGGAAAAATGTGACCTCATTAAAGCTCTAGTGTTCGGTGACACAAACAACTTGCAGGAAGGGAGCACGTTCAGGCTTCAAATTTTTGCCGTTTCGAGAGAATATTACGCAATTCTCTCTTTACTTAAAATATTGCAAAGAGGAGCCAAGGCGTCCTGCTACGTTTTTTACTATTGTGATGAATTCGATGATTCCTCCATTATTTCCCCCTGGATTCGATTGCTATAAAGTCAAATAAATAAAGGCGATAATAACGGTTCACGCGTTAGGTAACTCTACAGTAAGTTCACTGTATAAAACTTGAAAATAAACTAATTGCCCTCTCTTACTTGTCTGCTGCCTTTTATAGTCTCGCTTTACACACGTAGAAGTTTTTTAGGTTGAGTGCTCTCCAAGGGTTGGTATTATTTATCGCCATCTCCTCTTTGCCTTATATTGGAAACACTACTGCTATCTCGTTGCATCCTGTATACATGCATTAGTGCATCCATCGCTATTCCTGTTGTGCTACCTAGTGGTGGGAGCATTGAGTTAGGGATCGTCAGTACTTGATAAAATTCGCCACATCATTTTAGCGCTCCTTTGATAAAATAATGTGACGAATTCGATGATTCCTTGATTATCAATCCTGGGTTCGATCACTATTAAGTCAAATAAACACACGCACAGATATTGTAACTAATAGCTAGTTTTATTTACTAGTAATAAACGCAATACAAATTTAAGAGTTTGGTAACTTCGCAGTAGTTCGCTGAACACCACTTGAAAATAAACTGATCCCCCTGCCTTGCTTGGTCACTGCTTTATATAGTCTGACAGGGTGCTTGCCTACGTACCGAGAACTTTTTTGGTTGTGCGCTCTTTTTGTTCTCGAAGGGCCGGTGTTATTTTTTGACATCCCCTTTTTGCCTTGTATTCGCAAACATTCGCGCCATCTCTCTTCCTCTTCCTAGGTACACGCGTGCATGCATAAGAGTAACCATCGCCATCTCTGTTGTGTTTACTAGGGGTGGGAGTGTTATTGTGTTAGAGATGGTACATGCTTGAGAATAAGCGCCACAATTTTTAGTCCCACAGGGTATAAACTGCTAAGAAATTAAAATTATTCATAATGCTTAGAAATAAAACCACTTTCATATTACATTATGATTATTTTTTGTTTATTCATATTTATTTTCCTTTTTCACATTTAGATGTAATTCTTGATACAATTTTTATTTTGTATTCCTTACATACATTTAATTCTCACATTATCATTTTCTGAATGTATGCATGCAAGAATGTTCATATGTTATGCGCTTAAAATAATTTTATACCTTAATAATGTTTCTCGTTTATTTATTTTTTTATTATTTTAACTAAAATTGTGTAAATTCTCTCTGTTTCATTAATACAAATAAATACCTGTAAATATAGTACAGTTACTTGCTGTAATATATATTTTCCTCATGTAGTTTTTTCTCTTGTTTTTTACATATCTCAGTTTTTATTTCTTTATTTTTTTTAGCAAATCTAAATAATATTAATGAGTTGTGAGCTTTATTTATTATTTTTGAGCAATTTTTGGTGTGTTTTTGAGCAAATTTGCTATTGTACAGTGTTTCATTTGAAACATTTTCAAATTGGCATCAATAATAACTTACCGTTTAAATATGAATGTATATATGTATGTTTATTGTTTTTATTAATTAATATGAGCATATGTTTGTGTGTTTATTTGTATATACACAGTGGATTTGTAGTGAAGAAATGAATGACTATGTTATGTGATTAGCTTGTAGTACTTTTTTGTTAGCGTATTAACACTGCACTTACCGCAGTTGAAATCGAAATTGTATTTGCTAACTTCACTTTTTTATTTTACATCTTGCTTGTGGTTTCTTTAAGTTGAAATATGCTTTAATTTGAATTTAGTGTGTATTTGAATCATGGTTTCTTCTGAGTGAAGGCTGAGTGAAGGATTGCTATAACTCGTTTGCCTTGAAAACGGCCCTAACTCTGGAGCACTTTCACTCAACAACTGATTTATCCGAATTATATTTTAACCCAGGTTTTTTATTTTTTGTTTCGTTTATTTCATATTAAGTTATTTTGTTTGATTTTATTTTATATAATTTTGCTTTCTTCGTTAAATTTTTTTTTTTGCATTTTATTTGGGTTTGTCTTTTTTTAGTATATTTAATATTATGTTTATATTTACTTTGTAGACCTACTTTTAAAAATATAAAATTATTCACTCAAAACAACTCGCTCTCTCTCAATTTTTATGTTTCGTGGCATAGTATTTAATTACTAAATGGACTTGGTTTTTTTTGTTAGATTTGATAATTTCGATATACTATTTTCTTTATTTATAACTATTTAAACTTTAAATCAGCTTTCTTTCAAAATTATTGATTACAGCTTGCCTTGGCCACCCTAATTGCAGGATTTTCGTGAAGAGCCTACTTTCACTCTGACGTTTTATCTTGCTCGTCTTTGACATTTTCTATTTTAGCTAATTATGGATCGTCAGTGCTTACGTTCGACTGATATATTCAAAGAAATTGTCAGATATGCTAGTTCTACTAAAAATATCGACACGCTTAGAAATAACTATCAGTACTGGTAGTCCCATAGAATTGTGAAACTTTTTTTTAGAAGTCAGTTCGAAAGTCAAGGTGAAGTAGGCTCTGATTGTAGACACTATTAGAAGAGTGATCAAATTTTGCCGTCTTCTGAAAATATTTTCTATTAAGGCGATACTAATTTTTGAACTGCTTTGGAAGGATATTAAAAAATAAAAGTAATTTTTTTTTTTTAATTTTGATTGAGCCAATATTTTTATAGGTTTTGTCGCATAATTTCCAAACTTTTGAGCAATGGTTTTATTAGGAGTTGTTTTTTCCAGATTTAGTTTTCTTGCAATGGATGATATTGATGAAGCATATTAAAAAGGTTTTTATTCATTTTCTGAAAACTAGTTTGAGCCAGTTACTTAACTCCCTTCTCCCAAGTATACCTTTCATCGTTATACTCGTACTTTTGATGAAATCTAATTTTTTTACTTTGCCATTTAACACTCTCTCTTTCAAACATTCTACTTTTTTTTGTTAAAAAATAAATATCTAGTCTTTGCGTTGCTTGTATGTTTTTTTTTTTTAGATTTTAAATGTTATGCATTTATTTTTTATTGATACATACATCCAATTGTTCTTATTAATTTTTTTTTTATCTCGCTAAACTCTATTTAATCTTTTTTTTCATTTTCAACACTTATTAATATTTAATTCAAACAGTTTGAAACTCAAATATTTTATGCCGTTTCGGCTACTTTTTGTCTATATATTCACTCAAATATTCGTTTTTAAATTCACATTCGCTCATACAAAAAAAAAGTATAAAAAAAAAAATTATTGAAGTAAGCATTTAACATTTTTAATTTACTTTATTTTTATTTGTCTTATTTCTTGTGTTTTTCTTTTAAAAAGTATTGTTTGTATAAAATTTCGTTGCTAATATTTTTCATTGGTATGTGCCTAATGTATTTTTTTCTTGGGGATATACTATTGAACGGGACCATTTACTTCAAGTGGCGTGCTATTAAAGGGTTAATTAGGGTGACATACTTACATGCATACAATACAGCTTATTTAGCCAGCCTTATGGGGGAATAAATTAATCGATTATTAGCGTAATACCATAACGACATAGTCATACCCATATCATAGGCAACCAATTAATTCTGCTTTTCTGGCATTAGCATGAGCAACTGACAGCTGATTTAGCGAATTATGTATCTCAAAAGGCAGATTTACATTTAAGTTCCTTGTACTCTTTCTATGTACAGGTTTTATCTGACAGCATAAACGTCATTTAGCGCATGTCGCAGGGTCAAAATATTCCACAAAATAGCATATTTATTTCGACGTCAAATTTAACTACAAACGAAATTCGACCAAGAACGCAAACATTTACTATATGGGTCTTGGGTCTTCTATCCAGGGTTGAAATTATTCCGCTTCCAGAAAATGACACTGAAATTGTTGCGTGTAATCGAAGAAAATAGTTCTATGGTTCCTTTTACGGTATGTTAATGACGTTACGATTAAGAGATTAAGGCCATGCCACTTATATTTTAAATTTAATAGTTTTCTAGTAAGCGTGCCCAGAACTATGGAACGTAAATTCAATACATTTTAAGCCACGATGTGGCTTCTGAATCAAAAAAATCTTAGATAGGGGCGTGCCTCAAACAAATTTTAAAATATGGCGTTCTTCTACCCAATTTTTAGATAAGGAGTTGTTTAAATATGTCAGATATATGTAGGAAAGTCGTTCTTGAGAAATATTTCCATTTTAAAGAGTTATTTGTAATATTTTAATAGGGCTGCGGTGTCAAATTACAACTTTCAAATTAATGCAAACAACCCAGTAGTCCCTCCGTTTCTTTAATTTTCCACCCAAATTTGAGCTAATAGTGTTGTCAATTTAAAGATGCAACACTGTTAGTTCTCCCTTTTCAGCACGCCGTGTGTTGTGATAGTCACCTTTGCAGCTGTTATAAATTTACTTCTTGTGTATGTATGTAATCGTATGTGAGAAGATAATTTTATAAAATTTCCATCTCAACATGTAAATTTATCAAAATATTTTTCAACAAAAAAGTTTCATTTGTTGCACTACACTTAAAAAAATAACTTATACATTTTAAAGCTTTTTTCTTCTTATAAATTTTATTATTTTTTGCTTGAAATATACTAATTTTGGTTGGATCAAGGGTTACAAAAAATTTAAATGATTTAAACTAAATTTAGAAAACGTGCTATATTTATTTAAATATTAATTTGTGTATGTAAATACTTTTTCAAAAAGTTTGTCTTGTGAACTCAACAAAAAAGAAAATTTAATAAATTGGAGAAAAAAAAGTATTGGAAAAATTTGTTAAACAACCTTTTTTATATATTCCTTAAATAACTATGTTTTTTAAAAGCTTAAAAACAATATTCTGTAAATTTTACTAAACAGACTTTTTTGAAAAAACAAAACAATTGAGAATTCAAAATTGTATACATACATTTAATTACCCTGTTATCAGCAAAATACATATTTGTTTTTTAATTACTTATTCATAATAACAATGTTATAGCAAAAAATTATGATTTTACGGGGTTTTAAAAAAATATTTCACTACTTGCAAATTTTGCAATTATTTTATAAATTGTTTTTATTATTTTTAGCTTACAATAATGTAATTTTTTTTGTGTAATGATGACATACTTAATTAATATACTACGACGGAATTTATTTATGATCATTCTTATTTTACTAAATCTTAATTTTCAAATACATAAATAAACTTACATACGTATTTGTTACAACTTTTTTATTACACGTTTTTTATGTTTTGTTTTTTTTTTTTATTTATGAGCACGTTTTATGATGAGTGGCAAGAATATTAACTTTTACGTTGAAAAAAGTTCTAAAAGTAAATACAGTGCTTTTTTTTTTAAATATAATTTCAAAATTAAAAAAAAAAATTTGAAAAAAAAATTATTAATTAAAAATAACTTCAAATAATTTAGCAAATAATAACAAAGTAAAAAAGCAAGTTGTTTATTAAGTGCAAAACTTGGAAAAAAATTATTTAAAAAAATAAAACTACGAAAAAAATTTCGAAAATAGTGCTTTACCCTCAAATTTTAAGGCATTAAAAATACCAAATAAATTTTGAAAAACAAAATTTTTTAAAAAATGTCTCAAAACTTTGATGAACTTTCATAAAAAATAATAGCTTATCGAGATATAATGCCACAGTAAAGGTTTTCTAGAAAAATATGGATCAGATTTAAATTTTTCCTGCTTTATCTTGTGTTTGCTTACTTTATTTTACATTTTTGTTGATTATTTTTTTTCGCTCTTGGTATCTTACTTTTTCTTAGGTAAGCTTATTGAATGCATTTTAAATGGTTTTTATTTATGTTTTGCTTTCTCTACTTGTAATTCGTTTCTTCTTTTTATTGCATTCGGGGAGTTCAGAACTTTGTGCAAAATGGCCAAAGATTGGAACTAAATATATATCGAAAGATATCTAGGAATATATATTTTAGATAATTGAACTTTATGGGTCCTATGGTTCGATAGAAAGAAAGCCTGCATGCGGATTTGCATTTTACACAATAAACCCATAAAAGTTGCGTTAGCACATATTTGCTTGAACATAAATTTCTCGTATTGAATGCACAAAACTCTAAACTCCCTTTCTGCATTTTGTTTTTAATTTGTATGATGTTTCTTTCTAACACCCTCTCACTCATAGCTTAACAGCTTTTTAATTAAAATTTAATTTTTGTCATTACGGCTTTATATTTTTTTCTCGATATATTTTGAATAACAATTACTTAGGTCTTTTAACGTTTAAGTGTTAATTATTAAATATTTTTAATACATTGTTTATTTTTAAATTTATTGCGCACTTACTTGCTTCAATTAGTTTAACTTTTAATATTTTTGCGTTTAGTTTATTATTTGGTTTTATCTAATTAAATTATATACAACATAACTTATTGGTTCATTCTTTTTTAACATTTTATTGTTTATTTGGTTTTGTTATTGTTTTTCTCTTGAACATTTATTGCATCAACATAAATATTGTATATATACATATTTATTACTGAAGCACATATACTTTTTACAGCTGTTCTTTAGTTTTATTGATTTTTATTTATTTATCCAGTTTCGTCACGGAGAAAGCTTTTCTTTTCTTTTCTTTGTTATAACTTTTTATCTATTAACAATTTATTAAAAACACTTCCAACTTAATTTTAAAATTTCTATAATTTACTATTTATTGACAGATAAATACTTTTTTGTAACAATCATGTACTTGATATTCCTTTCCTTTCAAACAAATAGTCATATTACGCAAAGTCCAAATTAAGTGATTTTAGTACTGTCATTAATCCGACGGAGCTCCCGTCAGGAAAATGCTTAATTACATCGGCAACAGGACATTTTACGGAAAACTGGAATTGTGGTTACTTGGCATTACTAACTCTGTGTGACATGCGCAATTATTTAAATAATGTAAGAAAATTGGAAAAAATTGCATATCTGCCTTCAAGTGCCGTCAATAAAGTAACAAAAACACAGCTGACATTCGTACACAGATTTGGTAGCACTGATTCGAACTTATTTTTCGGGAATATTTTGATTTTTTGAATTTTGTAAAGTTATATTCCAAGCCAATTTGCGAAGTTGTTAAACGGAACTGATTTGGATATTGAAATATGCATAATTTCGGCTGCGTTAAAGTATGCTACATGCTGCCTACTAGAGGTGGAAAACTATCGACGATATCATTGATAGATGGATGTTCTGTTACTATCATTAACCCAATAAACGGTAAATTTGAGACATTGTATCTGCACGTTTGGAAGTACTACATACTAAAGCTAGTGCTGAAGCTATGATTGTCCAATAGTTATACGTCCCTTTCGAAACAAAGTGGACTTCTGTGAAAATACTTAAGCGTATAATCCCAGATAAACTTATACCTGCTGTATTGGATGAAGCGTTATACGCACCTGGGCAGGAGCATGCCGAATTTGGAAATGTATTCTGCGCTATTTGGAGTGATATTTTGATACGAACCCCTTCTAGCTTTTTCACAGGATAGCAATTGAAAAGTGATTCCCACCACACCACGACTCCAAGCAAGGCAATAATTACTTGTCAATTGTCATCTAGTAAGACTATTATACGAGTATTTCAATTTTACCATCCCAAATGTTTGTAAACTTTTTCATGAGGGGTCCTGATTGGGCACTATAGCATGTTCTGTATTATGGTGGGAATGTCAAATAAAATTCACCTCAGAACTGTCAAATATTTTCAATGCAATATACTTTGCTATCGATCGTCAGAGGCACTTTCAGTGATCGACTTCTGTTGTAACTCCTATTCTAAACGTTGGGAACTGAAACCGGCATACGAAGTCTAAATATATAGGAAGTGATTCGCCTAGTTTGTAGTTTACTCGATAGGATACATATGTGTTCGGCGACAAAACTTGCAAAGAACTGCCAGTAAAGTGAGAATGACGTAAAACTCTCTCGAAACGCAAAAAAATAAAAAGCTTCCGCCGAACAGGAATTTGTAAAAACTTGCAAGCAACAAAGGCGTTGCTTTTGCCATTGGTGAATAGCTCACATTGTTAAGTATCTGGTTTTGCTTTCCTATGTCACGATCAGTTGTTTTTCACTTGCAAGTTTTACTGACTGTAATTTCCCTAGCAGAAACTTGCAACTTCTCTCCCAATGAAATGTCAAATTGTATCTTCGGCGAACAGAGCTTATGTAACGATAATCAATATAATCGTTATTTTTCCACCTCTACTATCTATTGACTAACCAATTAAAACTTCGAAACAATCCTAGTGCCTTAACAATTTCTTTAGCTTTTCATTATGTTATAATATTATCTATTAACTTTGTTTATTTAAATTATTTGAATTTTTTTCTACGTTTAAAAAAACATCATCCCGATTTCACCGTTCACGTTCGCATTATAGAAATTATATGCAAATTATTTTTAAACGCTTAAATATTTAATATTTTTAATAAAATTTTATTCAATACGTTATGCTGCTATTTTTCAGACACATTATCGTATAAATAGTATAAGCTATATACACACGGGAAATAAAACTTAAAAATATGCAGCATTACAGATATTTGACAACGCTTTTTAATTTTTCAATTACTTACATACATTTTGTTTACTTTATTTTAACTCTTATTTACTCTTAATTTTTTTTTAATATATTTTTTTTATTCTTATAAATTATCTTCTTTATCTTAAAACTAACTCAGCTATGCTAGTACTCTTTGATATTTAAAATTTACTCTGCTTCTTATAAATCTTAACTTGTTTACTTAAATTCACTGTCATTTCAAGTTTGCCATGTGTTATTTTTTTACATAAATTACTTATCACTATTTATTTTTATTTGTTTTTATGAAAATCAGCCAGTTCTGTGTGTTTGTTTTCTATGTTTTTTATGTTTTAATATTTTGTTATTTTGTCTCGTTATCATGTATGTCATATATTTTATTTAACTTAAGACTTAATATTTTTTTTACATCAATACCTTTTTTTATAAATATTTTTTTTTTTTAAATTTCATACTTAATACAAATTTTTTAATGTGAAAACTAAATACAATACAACCAACACACCCTGTACACCGCTAGACCGTAACAGAGCTACGTTTGACGTTGCTGCTGTCAATATCGATCTACGCCACTCAAAAATTGTTACAGCTTACAGCTGTTAATAGCTATTCGACATACTTCCACAGCTGTCTAACAGCTGATTTCGGCATGATTATCCTTGTAGCGTTCCCTGTAACCTTGAATAGTAAATGGCGCTGTTCCATCGCCATTTGTCACTGACGCGTCACCATTTACAGACGTCACACCATTTGACATGCTAGACGGTCCATTATGCAGCGCCGTCTCAACTATACCATTTAACTTTTCACCACCATTTGGCAAATCTTTAACTGCATTTATGCTCTTGGTGACAGCCATTTTATGTGACGCCATTAACGCGGGCGACATCATCTGTACGTTCGCGTATGATGAAGAGATGCCACCAACACTCGCACCAGCACTACCACCAATCTTATGTTGCTGCAAACTTTTGTTGAGCGCCGCTGGATCGAGCGTAATGCCATCTAACTGCGAAGAGAATGACAGTGGTGGCTGTATGGTGGTCGGCGTCGGTTGTGGTGTATCCAAACTTATTAGTTTCGCTTCTGCTGCTTCTTTTACGATATTATTATTATGATTATTATTGTTGTTATTGTTATGATTGAGTTTATTCATTTTGATGCCATTAAGACCGTTATGCAATAATGGCGAATGTTGATTACTGCCGCTATTGCTGCCATGTCCATTACTCAAGTTGGCTGCAACACCCGAAGTTGTTGTGATCGTCGTCGGCGTTGCGGTAGGCGCATTAGCTGTGCCATTACCATTAATGCTACGCTGTGAATCGTTGATAGAAGAACAAGCAGTGACAGCTGCGTTCGCAGTAGCTGCACCACCAACTACACCACATACTGCGCCACTCAACAATCTCTGATCACTTTTGGAGTTGGGTAAAATGAAAGATGTTTCCCAACAATCATTTCCGTTCGTGCTGCCATGCTCCATGCTCATACCGTGGACATTGGGTGCATCAGGCGATGCCACAGCTGGTGGCGTGCAGATATTAGCGCTGCATGCTGTCGACGTAGTAGCTACGCCCGCGCTACCACCAGCAGCAGTTGCATAGTCGATGTTGGTAATCAGACCAATGCCTGCACCGCTGGGTAGCGGTATTAGATAGTCGGAGTTATGCGGCATTGGTAGGCAGAACTCATCAGCACCCTGTTGTGCCATACCTATTTGCTCACGTTCATGTGTTGACATCGGACGAAAAATGCTGGGTGGTAGAGGCGACAACATTAAGGGTTCATCCTGCAGCAAATTATGGAAGGGAGTAAGAATATTAGTATAACGAAATTATACAGTTAAAGAAAGTCGGTGTTATTACATTTAGTAGTGGATCGATGCGATTCAATAATGCTGTAAAGTTTGGACGATCTTCGGGCGTCGGATTCCAGCAATCTGCCATAATGCGATACATAACCGTTGGGCAACCAGGTGGTGCGCCCAAACGTCCTCCATTAGCAACCAATTTCATTACTTCAGGATTCTGTAAACCCGGATATGGCATCATGCCCATGCTGAAGATCTGAAGGGCAACAAAAGAGGTGAAATAAACGCTTGAAATTATCTTTTACATTTCAACTCACCTCCCACAACAGCACGCCAAAGGACCAAACATCGGTTTTAGCTGTAAAAATCCCATCGACATATGCCTCTGGTGGCATCCATTTAATCGGTAGCATAGCCTTGCCACCTTTGCGATAATAGTCACTACGATAAATATCGCGCGCCATACCAAAATCAGCAATCTTCACAACACGTCCAGGACCCTTGCTGGTCAGCAGGCAATTACGTGCGGCTATATCGCGATGTATAAATCGTTTACTCTCCATATATTCACAACCACGTGCCACATCACGTGCGCTAATTAAGAGATCAGCCATCAAAAGCGACGATGGACGACCGGGCTTGTTACGTCCTTCACGTAAGAAGTTTTTCAAGTCGCCACCAGCCAGTAGCTCGAGCACAATGAAACGTGGATGACGATCGAAGCAAACACCCATTAGGTGTACCATATTGGAGTGATGAAATTTCGACATGATAGCGGCTTCCATCAAAAAATCTTCCTCGGCTTGACGCGTAGACATTTCGGGTAGAGTTTTGACTGCGACAGGCATTTCTACTAAGTCATTTTCGTGTATGCGATAGAAACCTTGGTAAACTTCACCAAAAGCACCTTGGCCGAGTGCTCTGTAAATGAAAAGTGGAGAGCAAGAACATGAAAGAGAGAGAAAGCAAGTGTTAAAAAATAGAGAGGAAAATGAGGATGAAGGAGATGAAGAATTGACGGAAATGGATGATGGGTTATAGAAGATGAGTAATGAGAGTTTGGAGAGATAAATAAAAAGAGGGGAGATGATTAAGGTAGTTGCGTTATCAAGAAGAAGATAAGTTTCAGCGGAAGAAAAGGTTGAAAGAGATAGATAAACTGTTAGTCTTCGTCTCAGTCAGGAATTGCCCACACTTACTTCACAAGTCTTAAGCTTTCGCGCGCAATTTGTGGCAGCTGCTTCACATCAACATGTCCATTGAGTATACCATCGCAGCCATAGTTGGGATTGAAATTAGTTAGATTAGAGTCGTCGAGGTTGTGACGCAACCGACTGAGCTGTAGATCTTGTTCTAATAACATTTTATGACGTAGTTTAGCTTGCTTTTTACGCTGATAGCGGTTGTCTGAAAAGAAAAGAATATTGTGATTAGGAAGGATTTTCGCTTTGAGCTTTGGAACCCGTCTTCATAATGAGCCGAGCTCTGCAACAGTCAGATTGTGCCCCAGCAGGTTAAGGTGCTCAGAACTACCCGCGGTATGATATGCTTGTTATGAGAGGCGAGTAAAATGCATGAGCCGAAGTTTCGAGTGGTGCAGAACGTTTCCGAAGTAGTCAGGCTAGTGCCGAACACGCCTCAAACATTCGGGTCACAAAAGCCCACCCAGCTCGTGTATAGTTCCAAATATCACGCACTATACTTACACAAAATTATGATGAGCGCGGTGAGTGCAGCGCCCAACAACACAACCAGGAAAATAAAGAAGCCGATGAGATATGAGAATGGCAGGCGCTCTTCGGCAATCACTGTGAGTAAAAAAAGAGGAAAGAAGGAAGAGAAATAAACAACACATTACTTCAATTATTTCGTTTCAACCAAACTTACCCTCGCATGCTGTGTGGTTATCACGCTTCAATCTCCAGCCATCCGGACATATACAACGCACCGTCGATCGATATTCATCCAAAGCAATACAACGATAATCACAACCACAGCCCTCAATCGCTGGTATAATAATGACCGAACCTGCACCGCTACTGGCGCCATCATAAACCACGCTAAAATCTTTCAAACTACGTCCGGTGCTAATGTACGATGTGCCACCCTCACCGTTCGATTCGTTAAGGAAGACATCACCGCCGGCATAGCCACCACCACCGCCACCCGTATTACAGCCGCCACCCCCACCACCAAAACCACCTTGTCCATGCTTATTCAACGTGCTGCCATTATTGCCCAAGAGCTCGACATAGCACGAATGACCACCACGTCCACCTTGCAACAATGCAGCGCCATATTTTGGGCTTAGCGCTTGATCAGCTTTCGCACGCCAACCGCCACCAGGCCCTGCAGTTTTCAAGTTCAATTGTTCACCATGAATTTGACCAGTAACGCCAAGTCGTAAAGGATTTGGCTTTTGTCCATGCTGGAAATCTTCATCAATATACTGGCCAATGCCAAGACCGCCACCACCACCAGCAATCACTAGCGGTACAGCTTCGTTTTTGGCAGAGTTTAGCTGCGCGTGTGAGAAGGAATGCATTTATAAAATGAGCTCTTGAATACCATCAATGCGTAGAACTTACCAGAAAAACATACGAACCACCACCGCCACCACCAGCGCCATTTTCTATATAAATATTCTTTACCATATGCTGTTTCGAGCTAAAACTATATTTGCTCAGGTCTAGTTCGGGTGTATCAGCGCCGCAACCTTCTTCCCTCGTACTCAATGACTTGATGCAAGCATTCTCGCCTTGTTGACCCACAAGTATATAGAGATCTTCATTTTTGTGCAGCTCAAGCACTGAAACGGCCATGGCGCCACGTGACGAACCAACACCACCTGAGCCAAGTCCACCGCTGGCGCCCTTGGCAATGATGCTGTGTAAAATAAAAGTTGGGACGTGTTCAAAAATGTGTACTTCTTGCCAAGAAATAAAAAAACTTGAGAATACTCACGTATAATAACCCTCGTTTGGCACTTTCCATTTCTGCATACCCTTGTAGGAACTTTGTTCTTCGACGACACGCACTTCCCGCAGCACATGACTTTGATTATTCTCTTTGTAGGCTGTTTCACATTGTTGTTGTGTCGGTCCTATCATACCGCGCGTGTCGCAGGTTGTTAACTCTAAGTCTGTGTAATAAAAGAAAAAGGAAGCAGGTGATCAAAAGATCCTGCAGATCCCACAGGCATTGCACTTACAGTTTTTATTTTCATAATCTCGATGCGATGGACTGCGGAAGTTATGGCGCACATCCCAGTAGTTATAACCGTCAAGATGCTCTTTCGGTATGTTTATACCAAAACATTCAGGACTCAAGGAAACGTCATCGACAGCAACATCCGAGAAGATGCGCATACCCATGCGTGCTTCAAAGTGTAGATAGTATCTGTTGAGAAAAGGAAATACGATTTTAGGCAAAACAACATGAACCGAAGCAGTGGAATAAGGTGAGACGACCTGCGGGCATACAGCGGTAGTTTGGGCTAAATGGGGTAACAGCTACCCCAGTTGAGGGGCACTAACTTACGGCGACACCGAATTCCAATTATCTAGCACAGCGCAGATGATATAAATTTTAATGAAGTCAGTAACAACCGCGTGCGAAAGCAGGCTTTATCTGGTGGCTGAGTTAAGCACTTTCATTGGCGTTTGATTGTCGGAGTGGATACGAAACTCCCTGACAGTTTAAAATCTGGATATTATTCCCACCACCGGCAGACATCAATTTCAACTGACTTCGAACTTTTCACACAATACTCCGAGCTCAACCCTCCCGACCTCAGCCGGCCTGTTTAGATCTTAAACATCAGGCCCAAATTGTATACAAACTCCACTTCTCTTTAGAAGGTATAATGGTGATGTAGCTAGCACCCGTGGCCCGTCACAGTAATACGTCGTGTTAGAGATGAACTCGAAGCTGGTTAGAATGCTACAGTGTCCATGATTCGCGAGTACTTATCACGCGTCGCGAAGCCTAAAAGCAGCCCGGTCCAGTTTTGCTGAGAAGAGACCGCTAATACAGACCAAGGCTATTCGCTGCACGCGTTAAATCCACTTCGAAGTCAACTTTGTAGATCTTCTCCAGAAACTAAAATCACTTTCTACACTCTACCTTGACACTTACCTTGATGTTATATTCGGTAACAAATACTCGGCGCGTAACCAATCGCTACCCTGATTTTTGCTGCTCCACCAAAGTGTAGTCGTTATATTCTCCCTTTCCTTCATCTCAACCACAGAAAGATTTATACTACCAGGATTCTTGCCAAATTGATGTACATAGAAGCGTACGACACAGGAATTCCTATAAGGTGAATTGGGATTGCCATGTACGAGCGGTGGTGGATTGAAAGTTTTGCTAATCATAAACGCATTGCTGGCAAAACCGATCTGTGATGCCTTCTCCGAGTTATTCATATGTTGATTCATATTGACGAGCATATAATAGCCACCGGTAGCATTCAAGAGATGTTGTTGTGTATGATCACCATCGGGACCGGTGTCATGCGTGGGCGAAGCACCAGTGTGGCGTGACCAAGTGAGTACCGTACGACCGGAATCACGCCAACCGCACCAATCATTTTCAAAGTCACAGCGACCACCGTATGGAATTTTGTCTGTGGAAGAAAAATACAAATTTTTGAGTTCAAGAGCTTGATGTACTAAGGCTGCTGTTGGGTGGAAAGGCAGTGCACTCTTAATAAGCGCTTCCTTATATTGTGACATTTATTATTAGGCTTAGAGTCGATTTGCACATTGAGTGCTACTCGAGCGTGATCAACTTGACATTGCTACTGAACTTCACTGCCTTGATCAGCAGTACGTGTGAATGTGTGTATATTAGACTGGACCCGAAAATTTTTTTTTAAGGTGATGTTGATACTAACTTTCAGAAAAGCGAAAAAAAAAATATTATTCTTGACCATGAGCTTGTAATTTTAATAATTAATAATTTAATAACTTTTTGTTCAAAATTTCTGTTTTTAGTGTGATTTTTTAGAGCTCTATCATTGTTAGTTTAGATTTTTAGTACTGATCTAGTTTTTTCTTTAAAACTGCTTGACCATTGAAGTGAAAAAATTTAGCTGCGTAGGAAATTAAATTTCCCACAAAAAAGTCCTGAATGAAAATCTTCGTAAGTCGGGGTAGTAATCAAGCTTTTAACTGTGTTATTGTTTTTTTGGAAATTTGTCAAAAAAAAAAACAAAAAATGAATATACAAGCAATACGAAACCGAAATCAGAATTGAATAACGGGCGAGTTTCGGGCTTAACCCAAAAAAAAAAAAAAAATAGCCAGTGTTTTGTTTTCTTTTTTTGAGGTTAGGGCCGAACCACGAACCGTTCGTGAAATGGTAATTAATTAATATACGTATATTACAATTTAGGAGTTAACTGAAAAATTTTTTTTTAATTCGAATATTAGTAAGTAATTTCAAAATACGAGTTTTCAAATATTTGGAATATTTGTTTAAGTAAAATTGAAATTGCATTTTGAAATTTAAGTATAATTCATAAAAATTATAGTTAGTAAATTAACCCCTTATTAAATGTATTAATATAAAAATTATTTATCTAATTTATATTAGGAAAAGGTTTATTAATTTTCAAAATTTAATAAATACAACAATAATAAAGTATATATTGATGTAATTTTCAATTATACTCGTAAGTAAAATTTGTGTTGTACATATTACTTATAATAAATTAAATAATACAAATAAATTTTTTTTTTTTTAAATTTGTAATAAAAAAATAAAAAAAATAATATAATTATAGTTTAAAATTTTTTGAATTCTTATTTATATATTTACGTAGATATAATTTTTAAATTATAATTTAAGATTTCTTAAACTGAATATTAAGGTCTGGAACGTTTACTTTTTTTTCACTATTATAAAAAATAAACTCAATATAATTTTCAAAAAAAAAAAAAAATTACTTTCTTCGTCCAGACTAATGTGTATGCGCGAAAATTATTATTTAAACAGTGACAATCACTGCCACACAAGGGCACACACTTCACACTTGCTTATTCTTCTTTTTGTCAACATACGAACCTCCGCTCAACTCAACCCTGTATTACACTTACCACAATTGAGTAATTCATCCTCGCCATCATCGCAATCTCTGGTGATATCGCAGATACGCGGTAACGGTATACAAACCGGTACTTTATTCATCATACATTTAATTTGTGATATACTGCATTTTTCAGCTCTTGTACCCTCTGGGAAGCAATTCACCATACGTAAGTTATCGATAGCCACATGTGCTCGTTGATTTTCATTCAATTTTGGTACGATTTCGAAAACTATGCGAAAGTCACGTGAAATACGTCCAAGTCTATAAAATTTACGTCCCCATTGACGATAATTATCGCCCACAATTTCTGCTGGTACCCATGAACTCTCTTGTGAGTGCATTGGTTCGACGACTACACGTGATAGACCATGACTCATATCGCTTTGATGCATGAAAACTTCGAGGAAACATTTTTCCATGGTTGTGCTAAATTGTGGTGAAGTAAGATTTACTTGTTCCGTGGTAGGTTGTAGGCGTGCGTATAGAAAGTGACCTGTGGCGTAGAAATTGAGTAAGATTTATGGGATAATTTTGTCTAAGTTTAACATACCATTTGCGTCTTCAGAGGAGTCTGCAATTGGGCCTGGATATTGTCCAGTCATATTTTTCTGTGATAGTTCCGTGCCGCTCATCACTTGGAAACCATCATGTAATCCCTCAGCCCAGTTCCATGCGCATGGTGTCTCGAATGTGCACTTTACACCTAGTTGATCTTCTATTTCCGAGGATGGTGTGAAATCGGTCTGAGTTTCATAGGCACTCTGGAAATTAGAATGATTGAAATATAATTTTAAAATGAAAGAAATCATTTGTTGGTAAAGTTATGTAGAGCTGGATGAAGTACTAGACATAACTAGCTTGATGATCAACTAATCTTATCCTTGATCCCAACCGAAAAGTTCTCCAAATTCATCTCTTGAGTGCTTGGCTCTGTGTTACTCTGGGTTTGAAGATTAACAAAGGAGTTCCTAAGGTTTGGAATATGATGAGTACGGAAGGGGAGCACGAAGAACGATTAAGTTGTCTTATTCACTTGAGCTTTGTTAAGCTTTTTTTTTGTAAAGAAATCAGAGTATGAAGTCAAGAAAGAAGTGCGCCTGATTTTCGAATGACGTGATGGGTATGATAAAGTGAGTGCTTTAAGTAATCAGATATTGAAGAGTATTGTGCAAAGTGCTAAAGTCGATTGTTAGAGAGCTAATTGAACTGCATTTCGCGGCTAAGAAAATAAGTACACTTAGACCAATTTACCCCGCCTTAGATGCGAAGAAAGGAATACTGAAGTTTTGCTACCATGATGATCGGTGGTCTAACTTCAAACTCTTAAATGTCGAACAATGTTGAAATTGCCAATTTTATAAGAGTTCCTTTAGAAGAGATTGATGACATTTTGGGAATGGACTTGCCTATTAAGCAGCGTTAAGTACTGTACAACAACACAGTTTACAAATAACATTGCCTTGAAAAAAACTCAAGTAAATAAACCCCGTGGTCTCTCTTATGGCATGGAGGAAGTTTTTTTCTCAAGTTCGCCTCGTGATAGTGACGTAAGTGAAGGTGAATTCCATTTTATTGGAGCGCTTAATTGAGGCAGTAACATATTTATCTTAGTGCTTCTACGTGAAGTGAGTCAACACGCGCAGGAAGTGACGACAGCTGTTCTGTGCTCCGTCTGATCGCCAACAAAAAACAAGAAGTAGGCAACTTAACGATCTCGTTATTCTATTTCATTCACTTTCATTACCATTAAACACTTAACAGAATTATTTGATTACAGCTGATAAGCATGCAGTTACTTTATAAACAATTTCCAACATACTTAAAGGTGGTGCCAATGTACGTCAACCTTTAACCAATTGGTTCTCATCACATCCGACTATCATCACCGTCATCATCATAATATGAATTTCCCTAACCATTAAACTCAAACGGCTCACCACAATTTTACTATCACCTAATTGATTGAATTAGGCGCATTTCTTGAACGTAGAAACATACAGAATGCTCAGAGACGACAAGATCTAGCAGCACAGCCAATGGCAAGCGGATGGCAAGCTTTGTGGCGCGGAAGGCAATACATCTGGAGGGGCGTAAATAATTTGCGCTTTTAATTTAAAATAGCAAAAGAGTCACTTTCTTTTTTGCTTCTTCTTGTTTTTGTTGTTGTTGCCTGTTTCTTTCAGCTGTCACCATAAGTTTACCGCCGACTTTATTAAGAATATATATTGCTTGAATTTTGCTACTATTTTTGTACTCTTGTACATACATATATATGTATATTAGGGTGTTTTAATTTTTAAGACGAAACTTTTTTGTTTTACTCTGCATTGTCTGAAAAATGTGTGCGCAATTATTGGTTAAAAAATTTGCTTAAAAAAATTCCATATCAGAAAATAAGAATTTTAAAACAGTTTTCAATACAAAATGAGATTCCTAACTAGGGTTGCCACCTACCTGCATTTATATAGTTTTATATTCTTTAATATCTAGGAAAAGCTCCACCACTTTGAATTTAACTATTTATAAAGATGCTTAATTATTAGTTTATATTACTGAGGTGTTGCCATCGAGTTTGTTTTTAATGGATTTCCACCTATTTGCATTTTTTTTCTGTAATATTTGTTGGCTCATAGTGAGCTTGTTGCTAGACTAGCAATTCACCACGGTGCTAAAATTTCAATATACATACTTTGCAATCGCACTCACATCGTTGGGTTGTTCTTCTAGTACAGCGATATGTTTTTCTCTCCAGCGATTATCAAAAGAATTATTAAAAGAAAATTTATCTTGTTGGCACTGAGAAAATTTTTTAAAAAAATTGCCACTCATTTCCGATAATAAAACAAAATATTTTACATACCTTTTAATTAAAAAATACCTTTGTGTGGCGTTGCCACCTAACCGCAAATAAATAATTTCATTTATATTGTTGTATATTCCCCTCAACTTTCAGAGCAGTTTCACACATTTTGAATTCATTTAGATAATTTCGTTTAAAAGTATTTGATTAAAATAACCTCGTTTTCATAAAAGTTGCCTTTAAAAATGTTTTTAAAAAGTTTCCGCTCATCTATGGTACGAGTAATTGAAGTTTTAAGTAAAACATGCCAATGCAGTTAATTGCCGCGATGGTTGGTAGGATTCTTATAAAGTTTTTAATAAATAATTTTTAAGCCTTAAGCAAATAGTGATAAATTTGTATATTCGCTTCTCTCTGAGGTGGCTTCACTTATTGGAAAAAAAAAAAATTTAAATTAGATTATTACGTATTAAGCGAGTAATTATAAATATAAGTGCATTATGCAATTTAGTTAATGCTGCGATGGTTGATAGAATTTTTACATAGTTTTTAATAAACATTCAATTTTAATTAGAGTTGCCACCTAATCTTAAATTAAATCAAAAATATTAATATATTTGCATATTCGATACTCTTTTAGAAGTGGCTTCACTCATTTGGGACAAATTTGCATCTAGATCATTTGTTATATACTAAGTTCTGTTTCTTTCTTTGATGTTGGCACAGAAAATGTGTGTAAGAGGTTGCCACTCATATGTGATTACTTAAAAATTATATAAAATATTCAAATTGTTTTGGATCACTTTTAAAACAAAACGATTTTCAGATTGTTTTGCCATCTAACTTTAATTTAATGTATTTACATATATATTTGTACATCCGCTAGTATATCGGAAATGGTCCAACAGAGTTAGTTGCAGATTAAGTTTGGCATATGGATATTTACAAAATTCTAAGCTCTTATGTAGGTCTGCGAATAGGTTGCCACTTATTAGAAGTTATTTAAACCTTTAATCAAATATGCCAATATAAATGCAAAATCGTCTAAACTGCTTTGCAATATAAATACTGTTTAAGTAAGGTTACCATGTGGACTACAATTTTGAAAGAGAAGTCATCGTGTAGACATGTTGACACTGAAAAAAAGTCTGTAACTTATAAAAAACTATTACAATTCAGGCAAAAAAAAAAACTGCCTCAAAATGAAGCACCCTAATGTACTTTGTATATATGCAACTCGTACTATGTAGTGCTCGCCTTTGGATTTTTCTTGTTGTTGTCCATGGCACGCGGCGGCTGCTGCTCATTAAACTGACAGTTGCAAACAAAATGTAATGCAGCAGCGTGTTGCATGTACTGTAGCGTGTCATGCGGACGTTGAAAAAGAGGTAAATGCCTTAAGTTCATTTCCGTTAAGTGATTACGATGCTGTACACAGAGATTTGCATACATTTATGTATGGATGTATGGAGAAGTGGATTAAAATATGTAGCAGGTCATAAGTTGGCGATTGAACAAGACGAGAAGCAAATCGAATAAAATTAGTTGATTAGTTAGGTAATGAGCATGTGGACTAGTTAAGCTGATTTGAGTAGTAATTGCTTCCGAAGGAGGTTGGTATTATCTTTCTTGTAGTAAGAGAGCTATTCATTCTACTTTTTAGCATTTAAATCTTCTGCAACATTTTCCCTCTTCTACATGTTTCGGTATTTGTGCCAGTGATAATAAAGCACCAGTGGTGGCGGCCCGAACTATTTGGGCTAAGGCGGTTATCAGGCTGACCTCAGAATGTTGCGCTGAATGTTATACTGGATCACATTCCCTTGAAAAATAAGTAGGGTATGGAACTTTCTACATACCTTTTCCTAGTACTTGGCAGAGGAGGAGTCTGCACCCCCATACCGGTACACTTTTGTGTACTCGAAGGTTGCTGAGCTGTTCAGTTACGCTGTTTCGACTATTTTCTACAGCAGAAACTTAAAGAAATCGTTTGATACTGAATAGCATTGTATAGCTTTGGGTTTAGAACAACTCGAAGAGGTCCTTTATTACACTGTCTTCTTCAAGAGCTGACGTATATTGACAACCTATCGATATTGGGTATATTTATTAGATCTGGAGCTGCCCAGTTGATGTCCATTCGGTTTGTTAGGGACCTATTTTTGCAGCTACACAAAAAACTCATGTTTCGAATTGCGGCGTGGCCATGTCACAGACTTCAGAGCAACAATTTTGTAAACTAGAATTTGCGTGTTTGACATACCCCACATACAAGGAGTATCCGCCAACTTGAGATTAGCTAATGCAAATGACGTCAGCAACCGCATTAAATTTGTAAATATACCTCTACGCTATTAATAGAAGCATGTAAGTATGTACTTTTGTATACCCTGCAGTCAAAAGAGCTACTTGTAAACTACCTCACCAGCTGGCCGCCTTTACCGGCAGCGTGCTATGATATTCAAACCGAGCTTTGATAGAAATATACCAGTCTCGCACTAGTTCAAAAAAGACCTGTTAAATAATGATTACTAATCTTAATGATTACCGGTTTGATTAATTATTTTCTCAAGAATCCATTTAATGATTGATTACCATTACTTTAAATTTTCAATAATTATTTTCCAACTAATTCAAAAAAATAATCAAAAAAGTATGATTTTTTACGATATTAAAAAAAAAAAAACAAAAAAGAAATCTATAATAATCAAAAAAAACTGTTTTGATTACTTTTGATAATTTTTTTATTTAAAAAAATTTTTTTTTTATTATTTTTGATTTTTTTTCACATACACATCAACTATACAGAAAATTTCAAAAATAGTCAAAAAAAAAAAAATTTAAATAATCAAAACAAGTTTTTTCGGATTATTTAAGATTTTTTTTTGATTATTTTTTATTTCTTTTTGATGTTTTCTAATCGTAATCAATTAATAATTGCCTTTTCTTTAAAAATGCAATTCTTTAGTTACAAATGACACGTTTAAAAAAATATTTGAACAGGTGGCAGCCCGTTTTATAAATTTGAAAATAAAAGACACTATATAAAGAGGTGTCGATAACCGTGTCCCGCGTTGGTGCCGTAACAGTGCAGGAATGGTTTTCTCCTATCTAAAAACATTCCAACCCCACCTCAAGCAGTTTTCATTTAAAAAATTTCGGTTTAAAACAATTTTTTACCGACTATCTCGATGTTTTGCTACCGGGTATAAGCAAATGCTTTGCACTGCCTACTTGCTACTTAGCAAAATTGTTATTTTTACACATAACTCACCGGTTTGGGTGCTGTAATGCGCATTTTCTCTTTGATCACCTGCAACGGATCTCTGTGCTCATCCACTTCACCATCGTCGGCATCAATATTTCCATTAGTGACACCACCATCCGGTTCATCGGCCTGTCCTTGTGGCGGAAAACGTTGCTTACTCAATTTGCGTATTTCTGATATCGAATTGTAAGACTTTTTCGGACTCAAACGAAACAGCTTATCAGCATCGATAGTGCCTGTAAGCATTAAAACAAGTTTAGTATTGAAGTAATCACGAGCCGACATCACACCACATTCCCGTCAAAATCTAAAACACCCCCACTTACCCTGCATATTGACATTGTATTGTGGCGGAAATTGTGTCGCATACACAACTCCTTGTATACCTGGACGCAATTGATCACCATAACGTTCGGCTGGTCCCAAACTGCCCAATCCATCGATTTTACCAATTGAAGATGTCGCCGAGTAAGAAGGATAACCCGCACTACTGCCACTTATACCACCACCTGGTCCACCAATTGATGGTTTCATCAACTCTTTGCGCAACGATTCCATGCCGCGGCGTCCGCCACGATCCGGACGCCCTATAGTTGCACCCAAACCAGAAAGACTTAGACGACGGCGTGTATTACGTCCTCCTACTGGCGGTAGACGTGTACCATCCGTACTATCGAAATCATCATAGAGTGGCATGCCACGTTGCAAGATTGGCGTCATTGTCGCTTGTGGTATTGGCATATCGCGCGTGCGTCCATTACGTAGCTGTTTACCGCTACCCAAGTAATTGTGTTGTTGCGCGGCGGCTATTGAATTGTAGCCGGTGTGATTGAGTAAGGGCCGCTGACATTCGACGGGTAGTAAGGTGCTCCAACTACTTAGCGCTAAATAGATGAGTAAGGTGGAGAGTAGGGGACGCTTGTATATTGTTAGCAGTTTTGGTAGCAGCAGGGCTGTTGTTGTTGACGAAGCGGTACACCTCGTTGTTGTTGCGCAGTGTCGCATTTTGTGTTGAGCTGGGTGCATTGGCGTGTGAGTGCCCTTATATGAGTGTAGCTTTGTTTTGAGCGCAGTATGTGTTTTTGTTGTTTTTTAAATATTTTTTTTTATTGTTTACTTGCTACTTTCCACGTGCCGCTATTTTTTGAGTAGTTTTAAAAAATAGTTGTAGGTTTGTTTCAAATTTCAATATTTTCAAGTCTTTTGCATTGACTGCACGGCTGCTTTTTTATGTTTAGCTTTTAGGTTTACTCCAACACTTTGGTAAACTTTTCGTCGGCTCGGTTGGTACATTTTTCAGCATTTTTTTGTTGTTTACTTTTATCATGTTTTCTCTCTGTTATTGTTGTTCTTAGTAGCTTACCACGGCCATAGGTTGATGCAGCTTATGGCGTGGGTTTTCTCATGGTTTTAGCACCACCTTAGCACTGTTGTTGTTGCCCTTTGTGAAACCATCTTTATGGTTGCTAAAAAATTAGAAAATCTGTAAAAGAGAAGAAAACGTAGAAAATTAAAATTTTAAAATCGAATTTGATGTTAGAACTCTTGTAGGTGCTAAAGTTGTAAATATCGACGGCTGAGTGGAAAATTACTATACTTCAAAATATTTTTAAAAACCCTATTTCTAGATTTGTTTCTGGTTTTTTTTTCCAATACTTTAGAAATCGACTGAAGAGCGCCTTATCTTAGAAACAATTTCGAAAACACAATATCTTAATTGAATTTCAATAGATTTTTATCTGAGATAGGGCTCTTTTGCATTCTGAGTCCGAAGTAGCATTTGATTGCAAGAGTGTAGCTTCGTTGGATTTCTAGGCTGACATTATTGGTGGTGTTAATGCTACTTTCCAGGTAAACAAAGTCTTGAAGTCTATTTGAGTGGATCAGAGAGCCTCTCTCCCGCTGTTTAAGCGCTTTTCCCATTTCATCCTTGAGAGATACTCTATACTTCGTTTCTGAGAGTCATCGGTTGACCTTGTGTAATTTGTGCAACAAGATCGATCGGTTAATATGCCGATAAGCCATCTCTTAGCCATGCGATCCCTTAGTTAGACTGTTAAATAGTCTGTTTGTTGGCCTACTTCAGTTCAAGAGGAAATTTGGCGTCTTGAACTTGAATTAATACATGTTGAAATTTTGCATTTAGTCCTTCCTTAGGCGCTGAATTCACTGCTCCTAATATTTCTAGGAAATTCTAGTTACGCTTCACAATTTTCAATAGATTGTTCTCCTTGTCTAGAGATTTACCCCATATAAACTTTAAAAATTACAGCTATAATTGCGGGTCGCTTGCTATTTTGTCAACTTCGAGAATGAGACACAGCTCAAGTGTCCCTCCTCTAAGTCACTTCAAATTAATCGAAAAATCTATTGAATGACTTCCACTGTTTTGCACGATCTTTTTCTATTTATCGCGCTCCGTGCGCCACCTATCGGCATTTTTTTTAGCACTTCAACAGCACTGACCACCAAGCCCAGCATGATTTATTATTATTTTTCCCAACCTTCTACCTTTTTATGTGGCTGTTGCTTCAAGTAATAACAGCCAAAGTCAATGTCAAGATATGTGGGGACCATGTAATTTTGTTAGTACTTTCTGTTTGGCTTGTTTTGCGATGGGTCATCATGGGCAGAACAAATTTTATATCTTAACACTAAGTTTGACTTTGGTTGTTAATACGAAAAAAAAAGTTTATAACTTGAGCTTGTTTCGCATCCAACAGCGTAGTAGTTAATAAATTCAAGCAAGGTTTTTGGGCCTCGTGTCTTATTTTTGTCGGACTGAGATTTTGTTGTTATTGCTTGTTGCTGCTAAATAGAAATAAATATATAGTTAATAATAAATTAGTAAACGTTTTCCTTTCTGTTAAGGACCATAAAGAGGCGTTTCCCTTGCACTGTCCAGTTGCCTCCGTAGAGAAAAGCGAAATCGAAATCAAATGAAAAAAAGCTACTGCAACAAATACATCTCTACATAATTTTTTTTTCTGCATACATTTTTTTACAATTATCAATTTAACCAATGAAAAACTATTTCACTGAGTGGTAGTAAAAGTTTTCTGGCTTTCAGCTCACAGAAATTTGATGCACTCAATTTCTTTCACACAACTTTCACTTTTTCGAATTGTAAAATTTTCACTTTCAATTTTCATCAAAAATTTGATAGCAAATTTTCCTTGCCACTCCTCTTCGCCTAAAACAAAAATTTTCACTTCACAATTTGATTTGTTTTCGCTCTGCTTCTCATGCTTATCCTTCAGATTGTGATACACACACACACACAGACACACTCGCAGACTGATTTTGTGAGCCTCGTTTTCTTGCAAAAATTTGTTCTTTCATCTTTATACGAATTCGCTTAGCCATATTGCACAATTTTTCACAAACTTATTTTCAATTTCCATGCAAAACTTTCCTATTCTTATTAAACTCTAACTCAATTGCCATTTCATTATCGCACTCGTTGGAAAATTATCACAATTTCAATTACAGATAATAGTTAATTGGAAGATTGTTGTACTAGAGCAATGAAAAATTTGATTACTTGCTTCTTCTACGCAGAAATAATTTGCAAATTTATTTTTTTCCATCATCGATGCTGCTCAGCCGACCAACGAAGGACCAGCCAGAAAAATTGGAAGCTGTTTTTGAAGGGAGCAGCCGAAGTAGCAGCAGAGGTATGGTGGAAGCAGCGAGTGTAGAAGTCAATAGCTGTGGCGGATTTTGCAACAGCAGGAAGAAGAAGCAGCAGTGCAACATTCGCTATTGTTTTCTAGAAGAGCGTAAAAGTACGAAGCTAGAGCTTACGTTGTCGGCATATGGTGCAGCAGGACATTCGGCATGGCAGCAAGTCAACAATGAGCGGAAATACGTTTTGCAGAGAATTGAATGAACTACAATGCACACATACACAGCGAGTGCAATTCTCTCAATTTTGTTTAGGCAATTGTTGAAAAGCCCAGCAGGAAAATCGACAGCAAGTGAGCGCAGCTTTTGCCTAAGAGATGAAGCTGTTCCAGGCGCAGTTGACTAAAGGATAAATGAATTTCAGAAAGAGAAACTGAAATTTATAAAAGAGATAAAAAATAAATTCAGAAAAAGTATTTCCGTAATAAAAAATGTATTCCAGCAAATTTATTAATGTATAAACAGTGTCCAACTGTTGCCAAATTTATTTCAGAAAAGTGAAAAGAAATTTAGAAGTACGCAATCACTTTGAGAAAAGGACGCTTAAAAATTGATATGAAACTCGGAAAAAGAAAAATATATTTGGAAAAGGTGCAAGTTGAATTCAGAAAATGCCAAAAATAATTGAGAAAAACTAAATAAAAATTCAGAGAAATTAAAATTATTTCCTGAAAAGACAAATTTCAAGAAAACTTATGAAGAGCAAATTTGTTTCAGAAACGGGCAGATGAAATTCAGAACATGGCAAATGGGTTTGAGAAAACTGCAAATGTATTTCCGAAACGGGAAAATGAAGTTCGGAAAAAGTCAAATTGTTCCCGAAATGGAAATCAGAAAGGGAAAATTAGTATTAAAGTTTGTAGTTCTCCAACTCTTTGAGCAAGGTCAAATGTATTTAAGAAAATAACAAATGGAATTAAGAACTAGGAAAATTGTTTCAGAAAAAGACAAATACAATCCAGAAAATTTGAAATGAAATTCGGCAAAGAAAAACCTATTTGAAGAAAGAGAAAATTAAATTCAGAAAATGAGAGAATTGAAAATAAAATTCGGAAAGGGCTAAAGTATTTTAGAAAATCAAAAAAAAAAAACTTCGACGGGCAAATGTATTTGGGAAAAAATATATGTTTTTTCAGATAATAATAAATGGAATTCAGAAAAAGACAAAGTGTTTAAAAAAGGGAAAATGGGTTTCTCTCATTCTTTTTCAGCAAAGTCAAATGAATTTCAGATTAAGGAAATGAAACTCAGAACTAGGCACATGGTTTGAAAATTGGCAAAATTAAATCTAGACAAGAGAAATGGCATTCGAAAAAATAAAAATTTATATTAAAAAAGCGCAAATGGAATTCAGAAAGTGTTAAATATAAATCAGGTAAAGCAAATGGATTTCAGAAAAGGGAAAGTGTACGTCAAAAAAAGCCAAAAGAAAATGTAAGAAAAGCAAATTTATTTCAGAAAAATTTAAATATATTTTAAAAAAGGAAAACATGACTGGAAAATGTAGTTGAAAGTTGAGAAATTCACACAAGTGCAAATGTATTTCAAAAAGTGGCAATTGAAATTCAGAAAAGGACTCAAATTTGGGAAGATGGAAAATATGTTCCAGAAAGCCTTAAAAACGATATTCTTTTAATATAATTTCAGCGCACGATTTTCCAGGGATGCTTTTCGTTAAAGCTGCACAATGGATATTGCTAGCGAAAACTCATTGTTTAAGATATGGACTAATCACATTGGTAAAAACTAGATAGTGAATACCGCTGTGTTTCACAAGTAGAAATTTACCCTACAGGGTATAAACACTTCACGCACACATACAAATAGACACGCGCGAATAATGAGGCTGCTACTGCTTCGTGTGATTTTTGTAGGGAAAATACTCCAAATGAAGTTAGGATAGTCGCATGTTATGTGTGTGTGCGTGGTATGCATGAGTGTGAGTGTGTTATTGTGGGGTGTCACTATAAATTTCACTTTTCGCATTTTATTTTGACTTGCATTGTTTTTGTTGGCAGTGACGTTCGCGTCTAAATGACTTGTGGCGTTGACAGCGGCAGAATAAGAAGCTGAGATTATTTTTGCGTGGTGTCGATGGGGAGCTGATAATAGCATAAATATGAACGTTAAAAAAATGGTTGTTGTTGTTTTGCATATAGCGCTATTGAGCTTTAATTTGTTTAGAAGTTTCATTTTCTCCATTTTTGAGTATCATATATAACCCTTGGCCTTTCCCCAGCAAACAAAATTAATTCCTTTTGATTATTCTGAGAGTCATATTCTCGCATGTTCAAGCTGCTTAGTGTTTAGAGTGAACTTTATTCATCGAGAGTGCAGAAAAGGTATTCTTAAATTGGCAATCAATTCAAGATAGTTTCTTGATTCGTTGGTTTGTGAGCCGAGTCTCTTTTGAGCCCAAAGTGCAGGGGCGTTACAACGTTTGCGGCCTTAAATGGCTACCAAACATGCACTGAATGGCGCAGCTCAAGCTAGACCAGCAGTCTTTTAAGTGAATTGACTGAACGAAAAATTCAAAAATCGATCATATTTTCAAATTTCTTTCCTAGAGACTCAATTTCCAGACTGTACATCCAAGGGCTAAACAACCTTTTATTGGCAGAGGTTAATGTCTTAGACTCTGTAAGAGGAATTGCTTCACCGTCCCACGCCTTAAACGCGGCGCAGCATGAATTTCGATAACTAGCACCACTTGAAAACAGCCAGAGATCTCTCTATACAGGTTTTTCAACTCAGTAGGGCCCCTCTTCTCTGCTCTAAATATTCGCATCGGCTCCAGTTAGAGCAAGAAGCTCAGCATACATTTTCATAATTTCTTGAGGAATCATTTTATTATTAGCCTAAGTAAGTATATAGGAGCTGAGAGCTCTTTTAAGTTTTTGTGAAATTAAACAGCTTAACCGGGAACTGTGCTGCCTTTAGCACTGACATATTAAGCGTCAACTCCGCTGCTGCTAGCTTCAACTGCAGCTGCTCGATAGAATATAACATAAAATATAACTCAGCGTCGGCTCTTTAATTTTTGTCAACATAACACAGACATACATACATACAAACAAATACAATAATCCTCACACTGTATGTGTTTAAGTATAACGGTGTAGTACCTATGTATTAGTAATGTTGTAGTAGTACGCTTCGTTTGGCTTTCACTTACATTTACTCCAAGTTGTGAGGCCGAAAATCAAGCCAAACTTTGTACGAGCAACACTCAAAATGGCGTAAATGAACGAGGCGGAATTGCTAGCAGCCATGAGTACAATAACAATAATAGTATTGTGAACAACCAACGACAACGATGTGCTAACGAATGACAAAAAAATGAAAAATAAGGATAAAAAAAAATACAACTATGCTGGACGAATACGAACCTACAACAACAAAATTCATATTGTATACCAATATCAGCAGGCCGTTACAAAGGCAGTTTTATGTGGTTTCGGCCAAACAATAGCGCAAAGTGAATGTAGGTATGTAAGCACTAATAAGCAGAAGAAAAAGAGAAAATGAGAAAAGCGCAGCATCACTGCCGAGCAGTTTGTACTAAACACATTTACATATCTACATACATACATAATGCAAAATGAGCGTTGTGCAGCTGAATGCAAATGAAATTTATATAAATGGTGGTAAACGAAAAGGAAATACGTGAAAAAAAATATAGTGAGTGCACACATACATACACACGTACATACAAACATGTAGTGCAGTTGAATTAGTGGTTGCTCATACGCCCTGTAGTGCGAAGGTGAATATTGTGATGCTGTATACAGGGTGTATGCTTTAGCTTTGTTTGCTTAATTGCAGGTTGTAACAGAATGAAGGTTTCATACGATTTTGATTACCAATAGTTTCACAGTTTGAAAGAAAAAATTAAATAAGTCCTAAAAACCCTAAAAATAGTAATGATATGCCTCTAAAAATGTATACCAGGACTTAAAACTTTTACATTATTATTTTTTTCGTATTAGGAAATATAATAAAAGAATTCCTTTAACCTTATAAAGGCCTTGTAAAGCGTGTAAATACATAATTTTATCAATTATATACCTTATATGGTTCGTAAGCTTTTCGGGGCTTCTTCGGGCTTATATAATTTCTAATAGATTTTAACCGTTATTTTCGAAATTTCAATTCAAAAAGTCAGATAGAAAGAATACCTCTATTTTACTTTTGAATGCACCAGAGTAATGCCTGCGAGGCAGAGAGTATTTATTTAAATTACATTTATTTTGTGATTTCTATGAAAAAAGTGAAAAAAGTACTTTCATTCTAAAATTTAAAAATAACGGTTAAAAATTATTTTTATTATAAAAGTAAAAAACAACGGTTAAAAATTAGTTTTATTATAAAAGTAAAAAATAATGGTTAAAAATTATTTTTATTATAAAAGGAAAAAATAACGGTTAAAATTTATTTTTATTATAAAAGTAAAAAACAACAGTTAAAAATTATTTTTATTATAAAGGCCAAAGTAAGGGCTAAAAATTATTTTTATTAAAAAAATTTTAAAAATTAAATTTTATTCTAAAATTTAAAAATAACGGTTAAAAATTATTTTTATTATAAAAGTAAAAAACAACGGTTAAAAATTAGTTTTATTATAAAAGTAAAAAATAATGGTTAAAAATTATTTTTATTATAAAAGGAAAAAATAACGGTTAAAATTTATTTTTATTATAAAAGTAAAAAACAACAGTTAAAAATTATTTTTATTATAAAGGCCAAAGTAAGGGCTAAAAATTATTTTTATTAAAAAAATTTTAAAAATTAAATTTTATTCTAAAATTTAAAAATTACGGTTAAAAATTACTTTTATTATAAAATTAAAAAATTTCGTTTTGGCGCAGTCTACTGTAAATACATATGAGAACCAATATGTGATATAGAGATCCTTTATATGGAGAGGTAGAAGTGAAAAAAGAAGGGGAAAGTAAGAAGAAGAGACTATGAATATGATGGGGAAAAGAGAATAACAGCAGAGACGTGAGGTTTTGATGAGAGAAGAGAATGAAAGAGAGTGGAATATCTCAAAGGTAGGCAGTAAATTGGGCAGGAAAAATTCAGCTGGATGCGCAAGGTTCCAAAAATTACAAAAAAAAAGTTAAAATTCATGCTGATGAAGTGATTTAAATTTTTTTAGGTGGTAATTATGTAAATTTAAAAAAAGGCGTGGCACTGCCTATTGAGCATTTAACAAACCATTACTAAAAAGTAGCATGACTTAACTTTGTTACTATATAAATACTAGACGAGAATCGGGAAAACCCGATTGATAACCACACCCATTTCTTACAAAAGTTGGTTAAGAGATGAGAATAAGAATTAACAAGTATCAAAGCAATTCGTATACATGACAGTCACTAATACTCCAACTTGCTGGACTCCTGTTCTATCGGGGTAACAGTCTCCGATGTGCTCAAAATTTTTTAAGGAATGCTATTGCAACCATAAAAACAACAACAATGAATATCAAATCCATATTTTGTTGTTATTAGCGGGCCTGCAGACCGGGAAAGCTGTATCACCTAGACTTTTACGATTCAACAGATCGGTAAAAAGAGAATCGCCGACACCCATCCTTCTTATCTATCTAAAAATCAGCTTTCCATACAACAAAAAGGAGCTGTCGTTTTTGAGTTTGGTTTATTCGAAAACCAATTACTCTTAAGACGATTCACAACATCCTTCTGCATTTCGAATTTAGTTTACTGAAACAAGCTATATTTTGGACCAGACCTGTTAAATTTGGTTGGTAATTAGTGATCAATTAATTAGACGGTTTTTTTTTTAATTCTTAATGATTATCTTAATTGGTTTTCAAGAAATGGCATATACTAATTGATTACGGTTACAAAAGATAATATAAAAAAAATCAAACATAATCAAAAAAAATTTGTTTTGATTATTTTTGATTTTTGCCAGTATTGTTTATGTGCTTCTACAACAATACTGAAAAAATTAAAAATAATCAAAAAATTATTGAAAGAGATAAAAAATAATCAAAAGTAATCAAAACGGCTTTTTTTTATAATTTTTGATTTTTTTTTAATAATCGTAGAATATCAATATTTTTTTTTGATTATTTTTTTAATTAATTGGAAAATAACCATTAAAAATAATAGTAATCAATCATTAAATCAATTCTCAAGAGAATAATTAATCGAATCGGTAATTATTACGCTTAGTAATCATTATTTAACAGGTTGGTTTTGGACCAGGAATGGAGGAGCCTGCATTAAATTTTGAATGTAGTAAGCACGTCGCTAAGCTCCCAAGGCTAACTGATGGTGGAATTACATTTCCATTAACACTAACATTTAATCTTTGATAGGAGAAATTAGTGGTAATGAGATTGGAAAATGCAAAGATATATTAATATGAGCTTAATAAAACTGTAGGCTGGTTAGGCCCTACTATGCAGTCGTATGAAACGCTCCGGCTCAGAAAACATTCCTTACAATAGCGGCTGATAGCAGCAGACAAAAATTTGGGACCTACGTTTTTTAAGGCGTGAATATATTACAATTTCCCATGATTTCGAAATTTTTCAAGGCTCTAGCTTTCCCCAGTTACATGAAATTTCATTAAGATTTTTCTTGCTGGAGGCAGAAAAGTGCAAAAATTAATCTTCTTAGCAAGCAACCTTTACCTAAAGTAAACATTTGGCGCAGAAATGCAATCTGTAGGATGCACCCCTACGACAACATTGCGAGATGCAACGCCAATCATATGCTCTCACGCTACTTTTAGGGGGGGGTGTGCATGTGTGGGTATAAATGCACACTTACATACATAAATATTCCTGCACATTTCAAATGCAAAGCTTACTAACTAAGCCTACAGCAAAGGTTCAAAAGACGTACAAGTGTCTAAGATACACAGCGGCAAATAACGAAGGTGACTGATGTGCGCTACTCTAATAGAGGCCCAGTCGGGAAAATATGAAGACAAGTGGACAACTAGGAGCTTAGTATCGTGGTGCCGGTTACTTTTTTGAGATAATTTTTTACGATACGACACAAAAACTAAGCTAGAAATTCTAATGAGTATTTTATATTGGTATAGTATTCGACCGCCTTTATATTCTGAGTTTGTAGCACATACTATGTGTTGGTCTATCACCTCGAAGGTAATTTTGTGATAGCTGGTGGCGTGAGAGCATTTGCCCGTATATGAATTCGTATCTCTACAGTAATTCCTGGCAAACATAATTTGTTTCAAATCTCGCTTTGAATTCATGACTTATCGTTCCGACAGGGTTTTTTATACGACTACTTATGTATGTATAGAGTTATATGCGATTTATTTAGTAGCAAACAGAGTAGGGAATACAATAATTGGTCGGTATGTGCATTAGGGCTGTGTTTGTGTTGTAAAGTTCACATTAAAAACGAAGGTTTTGTGTTGGGTAAAGAACTTTTAGAGAAAAATAAGATAACGGCATTAACACGGTATGAAGAAGTATGTAAAAACTTCTGAGATTTGCTGCATTGCATTTTAGTGAACTGTGATAGCTCGGTAGAAACCCTTGGTGTGCAGAAAAATCAAAATATTTTTGAGGCATTTTAAATGGTATCAAATAAAAGATGAGTCAAAGTAAAAAAAACTGAAAACTTTGAAAAAAGTCAAAAGGTTAAAATGGAAAGCGATCCATTGAGAGGACTCCCATGGTCAACGGAAAAATCTGCGTCTTCGATTTCTTTACGAATATGTCAAAATATCTATGGTTCCACAAACCCGTTGAGGTTTCTAATAATATGGCAATCTCGGACCTTGAGTCCTTTACTGAATAATTTACCTTATACGTGTCAAACTCTTCTTTAGACAGAATGGGCAGACTGCGCTATAGAGAATATCACTCACGTTGAACTGCTGACTGCAATAAGAAATAGATCTTCTGAAATTGATGACTCCAGCTAAGACAAGTAAGTACACACTCAATTCGTTCTCAGATAGTTCAATCTGACTCAATCTGTGCCCTAAAACAGAGAAATTCCTGAAATCACGCTCCATCGGGCGTGGCTTATAGAATTCGGAATTCCTGCAGACGGGCTACTTGCAGACTGCTCATAAAAAGGTGAACGACGAGACAGCTGAGCAAGCGCCAGGCTGAAGATGCAGAAATCTTGCATGGATGATGATGAGGTGGTATCATCGAGTCAGGTATGAGATAGGGGAGTTAAGCAAACCTTACTTAGGACCAAGCTACTTACGACAATCATCAAGCTAAGTCTTTTTGTTGGTCATATAGCGTCGTGTTTGGAGGCATTCGAAGCTCATATTTAATATAAGAAAAGTCTTCCTTTTTTCAAAATTATATTTTTCGAGCCGCGCATTAGCTTGCATGTAGGCATTTGTGACCGCCAAGTTAACTGTCCATACATATGCACATTCGTTTAGAGCAGCTCAGCTGGCCATGTAATCTCTTCCCTAACAAAGCGAAAACCCTGCACACTCACACAATGCTCTAGCAATTTTGTATTAAAAATTCGAGCACAATACCTCACATTAAATAATTGGATATACTAAATTTTGCAATTTGTGCTGTCACCAACATAACATTTTTTTTTATTAGCTAGTTGCTACTACATATTTAATGGAGCAAATGAAGCAAGCGTGCAACTGCAATACGACACATACCAAATGGTCAAGGACTACATAGCCACCGTATGCGCCTAACAATATGCAACAAAATGCTGTAGCACATCGAAACTTTGACGTTTGGGCATGTAATCGTTCATGTAAATGTGTGCGTGTGCGCATGAACTTTCATGTTTTCCAATAGCCAGAATATTGGTTTATGAACATCAAACGGAAATTTAGTACTTCCCATGCAGAATTGATTTTGACTAACCGCTCGGTATGCATGGGATAGCTAGAGGCGGGGAGGCTGTATTAGTTGTTTGCCCTAATTTGAAAATTAATTTAAATTTTTGTTTTTCAAGGAAAGCACCTATTGCTTATCAACAGTTTTAATAGGTCCAAGAATTGACTTTTGTTGATTAAAGGAAATTACAATAAGCAGAAAAGTGTATCTTCTACAACCGAACTATAAATCTATTGTGTAAACAATTGAAAAACTATTTGTAATTTTAAAAAATCAGCTTTAAGACAATTTTACAGATGCCAAACCTGTGTTGAAAAAATAAAAATAAAAAATTAAAATTAAATTGAATAAAAGAAAAAAAAAAGAAAAGAAAAGAAAGGAAATAAAAAGAAAAGAATGATAAAATAAAATAAAGTAAAATAAAATAAAATAAAATAAATAAAGGTGAAATAAAATAAAATAAAATATAATAAAAAAAGTAAAATAAAATAACAAAAAAAAAAACAAAATAAAATAAAATAAAATAAATTCAAATAAAATAAAATAAATTAAAATCAAATAAAATAAAGTAAAATAAAATAAAATAAAATAAAATAAAATAAAATAAAATAAAATAAAATAAAATAAAATAAAATAAAATAATATAAAATAAAATAAAATAAAATAAAATAAAATAAAAAAAATTTAATTAAAGAAAATAAAATAAAATAAAATAAAATAAAATAAAATAAAATAAAATAAAATAAAATAAAATAAAATAAAATAAAATAAAATAAAACAAAATAAAATAAAATAAAATAAAATAAAATAAAATAAAATAAAATAAAATAAAATAAAATAAAAAAAAATAAAAGAAAATAAAATAAAAGAAAATAAAATAAAATAGAATAAATAAAATAAAATGAAATGAAATAAAATAAAATATAATAAAACAAAATAAAATAAAATAAAATAAAATAAAATAAAATAAAATAAAGGAAAATAAAACAAACTAAAATACAATAAAAAAAAATAAACAGGCAGCAGGAAAAATAGGAGCCTCTTAACTTATTTCGATAACGAAGTGGAAGAGGAATCGAGCTCTCTTATTGCGTACAATAAATTATTCATGTGCTTTTTTTTTAACTCACCTAACGTCTAGCCGCTTAAGCGCCAATTAAAGAAGCTCTCGTTTGGAAAGAGAAGTTAAAGCGTGGATGAGTTCGTAAATGTAGCCTCTTTGTATGACAAATTCCAGCCTTCGTCAATAGCGGAAAAATGCAAAAAAAAAATCCTTAAATAGAGCAACCAGCAACTAAATAATTTCGCACGAAAGCTTAAAATATTTATAATAAATAACAATATATAAGTATTTTGTGAAAACATTGAGCAGAGGAACGGAAGTTATGCATCAAAAAATCTACAACGTGGAACACAGAACACACAAAAGTAAGCGAAATAAAATGAGCTGACAACAACAACAAAAGCAAATGAAATAAAAATAAGACTAACAACAAAAGAAAACCCTAAATGCCTCTAACGAGCCAAAAATTCACAAAAACCAACGAATCATCGACAAAGAAGGCAAGTAAAAATAGCATACAAGAAATTAGAAAACAGGATGCACAACAGACTGCGTCTTCGTCGTAGCAAATTGAAGGGGATTCGGCGCATGAAAACGAGTAAATTAAATGCATAAAATATAACAGCGAAAGAATATGTATCTACTACATAGAAGGAAGAAGAGTATAAAAGTGGCCGAACCCAAACGCTAATGCATTTTGTATGCAATGCCACCGACCTACGAATTCAACGCGAACACTGTGACGGGGCCGACAGTACGTATACGCAATCAAAATAGCGCATCATACAAGTGCATTAGAATTGCATAGACATTAAACTGAACAAAAAATAATAATTTTTTCTTTGAAAATTGTATACATTGATATTATTTGTCAGAATAAAAAAATACTGTACAATTTTCAGACCATAACATTTATTTTTGGAGATCGAGCACTGGCAGTTAAAATTTCTTTAGTGCTTTAAAACTGTTCAACAATTGAGGTACAAAAACGTAAATGCTAACATTTTTTTTGGGAAATTTAATTTTCTACAAAACATTTCTGGATTACAACAGGACCGGTTTTTGATTTCAAATTATTTATTTGAAAATTAGTGAAAAATGAAAAAAAAATCTAAGTAAAAAAAAATTTTTTATTAATCAAATTTGTAAAGAATAATGCAACCAAAATTGTGAGCACTTATAATTATTTTCTTCTGCCTTCTTTTTTTGTTGCTTTCAATTGTAAAATTTTTTTAGGCGAGCAGAAAAATTTGTATCTACCTTCGAAATGACTAATGGAAACGCTATACAATTTTTCGGTATTTTTTCTCCGCTATACTGAAAAATAATATCAATCAAATTTTAGAAATTTTTTAAAAAATTTATTTTGGCCCAGTCTAACATACATTGATGGAAAGTTTATATTACTCGTAATATAATAAATACATACATACTTTGGAGTATAATGGTGGCATATTTACATATGTGTGCTACTATCTACTACGTTCAACCAGCTGTCAATCGTGGATGCTGCACAGTTGTGTGTTGCGAGAAGAAACGAGTAGGAAATTGCGTTAACGAGTTGTGGAGTGAGCAAATTGTTTCGTGGCGAGTAGAGAGTGGTATTGTTAGTATGCGCGGAGTTTGTTGGGCGCGTGCGGAGTATTCAATGAGTTGAGAAGTTTGAGAGTTATTTTTTTGTGTGTGTTGTTTTCTGCTGCGTCTGCTTCTTGCACTGATGTTGCTTCAGTGCTGGCTCACTGTTAAATGTTTGACGAGTTGCGTTAACCGCAATGTTGGCTGTGTTCAGCAGGGAAGTCAATGACTGTGACCGCTGCTGCTGTTATGTTGGATGTTACTAAATTGTTTGCTGACTTGGCTTCAAAAAAAAAATGTTATCGGGGTCTCGTTATTGCAAAAAAGTATCTTGTTTCTGTTTTTTCTTCTTCTTATCTAGCGCTTTAATATTGTCGTAGATGCTGCTCGGTGCACAGAATTCAATTTTAAATAAAACCAAAATTAGAACAATAACGCCAATAACGTCATAATTTATTGATGCTTGAACGTTTAGGCGGTTTTGCCGTTGCGTATTAAAGCTCGCCATTCATCCCTTCTTAGCGATATTTGACGCCTATTGCAAACACCAGCAGCGGTCAAGCTATCCTCCATAATTTTCTCAGTCCTGGCTTTCGTCTTTTGTTGGTATGATGGGAGAACTTTTATCACGAGTACTCCAAAAGCCATCTCATTTTCCTTCGAAACTGGCCACAATTCCGAGCTACACTTCAGCGCCGATATGAAGGAGACTTGTAAAACGTGAGATTTGTTCATCGAGCGATTAGTTTACTTCTCCACTTCTTACTCAATCCAAAGTTGCATTTTTTTTGCAAAAGTTAAACTGTTAAACTTATTCGCTGATATTATTTTGGGTGTTAGAATTGGCTTCAAACAGAAGAAGGCCATCACAGTTTCAAATATAAAAATCTCCATAATCGGCAGTGTGGTTTAACTCGAATTATCTTATTCAACATCAAGCTAAAGAAGTCGGACGATAGCGACTCGCCTTGCCTGTAGGCTTAATTGGGTTAGCGTGGTTTTATGTGGACTGATTTCTCCTGATTTGGCGTGGTTTAGGAGTGCCTTTTCCCCGTTCTGATATCGTTATATTCGGGTGGTGGAAAGTTTCTGCTATGATCGCAGATTGCAGTAACGAATTCATCTTATTCTTCGCTGATTGGTAATGATTAGAAAAGTGCCCTCCATAGGTGAATTACAACATTTGACGAAGCCGCTTTAGGAACCTTTTTTGAGAAAGTTCTCGGTCGCCTTGTATTTCTGAAAAGGGGACTTTTCAAGAGCTGAGGTCTCTCGCCATTACTCTGGCATTATGAGATGGTGCTCACTTTTCTCGGAAGTACATGTCTCGTGGAACACACGGAACTGGTCTAGTAGCCAATCTGTACAACGGACTGCTCTGTTAGGTATCAGCGACTCTCATAACACTACACCCACCTTGGCTTTGAATGTTATGCTGAATGCCGAGATACTCCAGCATGCTTCAAAGCTTATATTTAGTCTGACAGCCTGAGCTTAACCGTGGTGCGGTCGAGATTGGTATTGGAATATCTAACCTCTATCGTCATTACCTTTTTACAGCAACAAGCACCTGAGTCCCGGTGAATAGAAATATTTCGCACAATTGTTGTTGTAGTAGCAGTACCTCGCTCTGTTTAGTTGCCACATCCATTCACGGAATAGAATGTGATGTACCAAAAACGGTTAAAATGACATTGACAGTTCTTTTTCGGATTGGAATCCGGTACGCTCCTTTGCATGGAGCTTGTGGTACAAGTCCGACTTCCGTATACCGAGTTCGATCTGGATTTTACTCGCCTCTTAAGACGTAGTTCGGTTATATTTTTAGCCACAGGCCCCGCTGAGTAATTGGAGCAACTGTTTACCCGATCACTTTTTCTGGTGGGTCTCTTGTGAGCCGGCCACTGTGTGCTGTATATACTTCGTTGCCCCACTAGTAGCCTGTAGTCTGATCTTGAACAGTTGTGCCCCCATTCAGCTGAGCAAGCAGTGGGCTATGTTAAC
This sequence comes from Merzomyia westermanni, assembly GCA_949987695.1. NCBI lineage: Eukaryota > Metazoa > Arthropoda > Insecta > Diptera > Tephritidae > Merzomyia > Merzomyia westermanni. The sequence continues at coordinate 6,821,501 of OX465293.1, read as the reverse complement.
TCTAGCAGGGTAGATTGCACGCCACCTGTGAAGCCCATTGAGTTCACTAAAGCTTATTTAACTCCAGTTATCGGCATTCTGTCGTGGACACTGCCCAATCAGAGGTGCGCTGCAACATATTGGAAAGAACTTTCTGCTGCTGTTGCATAGAGAATAAAGAGGTGCAACCATCGAGTTAGCAACCTTTGCTGGCGGAGGTACTTCGGACTTTTATTCCGCGGCTCTGTGGGAAAATTTATCCGAGTTCGAGGTTACTCTTACTAAAATTATATAGTTCTAACTCAGCGGCATCACCGAAATTTCATGTGACATTACAACTAACCTTTATATTATCCAAGTGAACCCCACAGACTTAACATTTTTGAACGCTTATCAATCTTGTTCTTGCAACTATCCTACTGTCTGTCTGAAACCCGTAGTCTACCTTACCTTTAGGCTGATAAAATAAATATTTCTATGATGCATTAAACTTCTTAAAAAAAAAAAAAAAAAATTGCCCACTAAATTTTCGCTCGGTTTCTTGAAAATCGTCTGGTTGCGGCGTAAGGACATTGATACTTGCATAGACACTTGAAAGCGTTGTGTATGTGTGTAGCAGAGATGTACATACGAGTATATGCACAACAATACATACAAAACAATCAATTCAGTTATACATTTCTCTCAACTGCTGTAAGTCCGTTGAATAATGAAAAATACGACGAATAAGAAGAAGATTATGATGAAGAGAAGAAGAAGCAGTGGTAGCAGCAGCTTTTATAATGAAAAAGATATAGTTTTTTTTGCAATGCAGCTTAGCAAAACTTGCGAGACTAACTAGTTATTTGTACACCAACAAACAAACACGAAGCAGAAATTAAAAAAAAAAATGTTCTCAATTATTAAATTGAATTCTTTTTCGCATTAAATAAAAATGAATTTTCCTGCGACATTTCTGGCACACACAATTTTGTCACTTTCACACACACACACGCACATATCTTGCAGGCATGTATGTATGTATTTGCAGATTGAAATTTTTCACCAAATTTTTCACACTTTTTTTCATTTTCAACTTACTTTTCTTTTTGTCACATTTTCGTTTTGCAAATTTATTTCACTTTTTTGTTAATAATTTAAATCAACAATTTTCACTTCTTACATGCAAAAAAACAACACAAATTTTCTCTATTTGCTGCTACAAAATATTTTTTCTCTAGCTTTTCTAGCAAACACTTTGAATTGTTGCGAACGTTTTCATTTATTAACTGCGTTAGACGCGTTCCACAGCGAGACTGATGTTAAGCGAGCAAGGAAGCTGTGCTGATGGATATTCACAGCGACACGAAGCACCTCACATACACTAACACACATATGTACATATATTCGTTCGCTTTGTAACAGCTTCCGTTGATTTCTTTTCGGCCTCGGCTAATATGACTTTGTGTGTGAATGTACTGAGATTTGGATTTTATATTCGGCTGAAGTGCTGTTGGTGCTATGTCAGCGTTCAGCGCCGGCGTTTGGCTTGAAAGCTGCGCTAACAAGCAGCGCAAAGAATAGTAAAATGTCAGAGTTAGCGGCAAAAAAAACGCCGAGAGTTTTATAAAGGCCCATAATTGAATAGTTCTTAGGGTGTGCATCAGTTAGTACCCCCCTCCCCGACGGCTTATGGCAGTACTAGCGGCACTAGTAACCTTTGGTGTTAGCTCGAATGACGCAGGAACGATTTCTTTGACACCATCTAACCTTCGGTCAGGTGGATTTTAGGAGCCTCTGCTATGTATTTAGAGCCCCCAAACCAGTCCTTGTCTATGGTGTCTTGTCTGGTGAACATTGCCGGAAAAGAGTTCGGCCAAACAAAAGTTGGGAAAAGGACAGTCTAGGAAACCAATTGAAATGCCAAAGTAGTATGGTGAAAAGACCGATGACCGACCTCCGGATATGCTGATTTTCACAAGCCAATACCAAACTCCTGCTTTCCTTCACGTAAGATGGCACAGTTCACTCGAAACATGTGGAGAGCAGACAAGCAAGCTAAGTCCACCCCGGTGTTCGAAGCATCGAGCAAATTGTTCAGTCGCAGTGGTAAGAGAAGGTACCAGCACCTGAGCATGACGGATTCATTCCCGCAAGATACTGTTCGTTATAGCAACAACAATAACACTGTATGGTTACGCTCACAAATTTTTCACTTCAGCATAATTTACTCGGGCGTTATATGGATTAGATACGCTCTGTAAACTAGACGTCTTATGTGATTGTGGAAACAGTGCTGCAAGTTATCTTGCCAAAAGGACTACAGGTCGACCAGAGATTGGTTAACTGACGTTAGACGTGCACCCTTCTTTTAGTAATAAAATGTACAGGTGCATCGCTCAGCAAATTAAATTGTGTCTGGCATTCGATCAGAGTGGCTACTGCTGGTTGAACTCATAATCGCTTATTTTCTGATGAGGCTACATAGAGCACGTATGGGACTACCCACAAATTACTTCAGTCTGAAACGCTTCCTCACTTACTTTTCTGTTCTACCCAGAGGAAGAAATCAAAAGGCCTGTGCTGCACTGCCCTAAGCTAGTTAACGCCGCTGTGAACGCTAGCAGCGCAGTCGTCAGCAGAATTTGCGTCGCAGGTCATAGCACATGCTGCTTCGTCGACACTTGGTTACTTGCATCAATCGCATTTTCGTTCTTTGATTGCTTCCTTCGGCTGGTTGGTTCATTCGGCATTTTTATTCCAATTGTTTGTTTGTGGTTCGTTGTAGATTGAAAAGCTGAACTTCAGTAATGAACAACAGAGTAACGGAAATTATCGAGTAAATGAATTTTATGAGCCAAATTGACCGGCAAAGCTGCAGGTGCAAAACTCATTTGATGCGCTGTTAACACAATTTCGGCAATGAGTGTATGACAGATTTGTGTTTGAAATTTGGGAAAATGTTATAAGTTTTTAATAAGGACTATATAGAGTTCGATTGCATTGTTGTTTTGAAGTTAAAAGTTAAGCTTCTGTGTGTTTGAGGTTTTGCAAATGAAGGGGAACTGGTTTATTTGTATGCGATATACATCCGAGGAGATTAAGGTCTAGAATTTGTGTTGTGCTACTTTTAGTTTTTGCATATTAAATGGCGAGAACTACTCTAAAAGACATTTCTTATAAGCTGAGCGTCTGAAGTTAGCACTTCCGTGTGCGGTTCTGTTCAGAAGAAAGGTTTCCTAAGGACTTATTACATTTACTGTTATCTGCCAATTTTACAATAAAAATAAATTTTCCCACTCGAAGGATACTACACTCTTATTTCACCACATCAAACACTAACCCAATAGGAAAATCAATGCGTTCGAAAGTGTTGCTCCTGAAAAGCGAAAAAAAAAAGAATTTCAATTTCCATTTTTAAAACGATTTTAAACTTAGAAAAACGAAATTGAAAGTCAGTAGTTGTTTTTCATATTCAAAAACTATAATTTCAGTGCGTAATTTTTATTTAAAATACAGAAAATCACAATTCATACTTAGAAAATGTTTCAATGCGAGTTTAGTTTCGGAAATTGAATTGTTATTTTATGAATTCGAAACAAAGTTTCTAAACTTGAGTTATCATTTTCTAAATATGATAGCGACTACTTTCTGATATTATAAAACTTCTTTCCTCGTTTTTTCTAAGAAACTCCATTGATTTTGAAAAAAATTATCTATGGGAAAAAGCGCTCATATTTGCTTTGATGTCAAAACTAATTTTTCATATGGGTTGGTGTATCCAACTGACATTAGCTTTTTCGGTAGGATAATGCGATCAGAAATCAGAAGTCCATGGCTTCGATTTCCAGTCGAGGAGGTTTTCTATTGAGGCAAAAATATTTTATTATATGTATAAAATTAATTTTAGTCCATTTTTATTGCCACCACTGTATAAAATTGTCACAAAATATTTTACTACGATTAAGAAGATCTTATGTTAGATCTCTAGCAGCATATCGGCGGCAATCGCAACCAATTCTATACAGCAATTCTATACCTTCAAAAATGATTAGTTGTTGTTGTTAACAGTCCAAAAATTATTAGTAGAAACGCTTACATTTCGCTTATTATAGCAAGTTTACTTTAAGTTATTTTAAAAAACTTTTTCAGAAATCCTTGTTGTGTTACACTTACAGCGAAAACTACGCAAATCCGCACTTCGTCCTAAACCTAATGCTTTCCTACTGGGTACACGCTTTATCGCGCACACACATTGTTATTGCAGCTGTGTTTTTGCAAGCTCACTGGCAATGCCAGCAACAGCACCAGTTGCCTTGTCACATACGCAGGATAGCAAATTTTTTTCCTGTAAATTCGAATGATTGTTGGTAGCCATTGGCGATAGCGACCCTGCAGTCAAGCCAACTAGTTCCAAACTACTTCAAAACCAGTATGTACGCAAAGCCTTAAAAGTCAGCCAACTGTCTTTTCTTCATATGAGTAACTGGTATTTTTAAAATTGCATGTCCTATGAGATGTCAATTGTCAGATTTCGGCTAGAAATATACCAGGCTCAAACTAGTTCCAAATAGAACAAAAAAAGTTTAACCTTGGTAAACAAAAATTATTTAAATGCCGTAGGGCTCAGTGGATAACTACACGATTCGGATCGTCGTGGTCACTGGTGAGTGAAAAGTAGAACTTAAATAAGGAGCTTTTCCAACTCTGGTCATTTTAGCCATTTGCATAACTTTGAATTTTTACTGGCACAAGTTTAGTGCTTTTCGGACTGTTTCGGTACCAGTCAGAAAATTCTAGTTTTATACTGATATGTTTCCTGACTAGTTTGGTTCTTCACTGCAGTAGAATTATATTCTTCATACACATTTACATAGGTCCATATGCACACCGTATGTATGTATATGACAACATTTTTGAAGGGTAACCAAAATGAGGGTAACTGTTAATGAGCTACAAGGTTTTTGGTGTGATTTCATGAGAGTAAATATTTATGCATTCAGCTCTCCTATTGAAATGCATTGTTTAGTTTACATTGAAAAAGGAATAATATAGAGTATAAAGGTGGAAAAATGATTGCATTACAAAAAAAAAAAAAAAAATTCTTGAAACCATGCAGTGCTTCCCTTCACGAAAGTTTTGCTGGAGGGAAGCGGGTTGAAAAATACCTGCTGTTGTTGTAACCCCAAAATAATTCCCCGCATATCCTTCATCGAAAATAATCTGCTATGCTCCGCTACAAGCACCTTTGGGACCAGCCACAACAACGATTTCTTTAAACTCTTGAACCTTGGGGTAGTGCATTACAGCGAAATATTCCAAGAACCCTCCCAAATTTAAACTTGGACAGTGGTGGGTGATTCCGAATCGTCGACTATTAAAAGGAATTTGATTGCTCAGGAGGGGTACGGCCTTCAGCGTTGATAAAAAACACAACCTCAAAGCGAAATGGTGGGACCAAAGGGCTAGATGAGGTTGCTGTGGAAAGCATGTGAAGAGGTGGTTCATGTGCTGTCGTGTGATGTTTGAGCAAAGTGCTATAATATCTCTAGATCAAGTGGCTGTCTTACATTTAATAGGCAAGAAGTGGACCAAGTCGATTAAAAGTCCAAATTTGGCGAAGATAGGCAGCAGGAGAGATAGTTCTTGTTGTTGTTTGTAAGGAAAAATTACTCGTCGAAGATTAAGAGGAATGCTACCAATGTGGACAGATCTTAAGATCTTATCCGGATATGGATCCGTATGCTCCAATACCAACACCTTCTGGTAACAAACCGATGATGCTGGAGGTATTTATTCAATCCTGCGAACCTTCAGGTCATGGATCCTAGGTGCCTCTAGCAACAGGCATATCTTAACGCATGGATATTCTGAGCCACCTGGGCGGATGTAGGTAACCGTTTGTAACTGCCTATCAATCCAAATTCTACTGCTGACTTCAGACAACTAGGGTTAAATGTAGATCAACTTTTCAGTTTCAGTAGGAGGTACAATTATTTAGGATCCTTAAGGGAGGTGCTGTTTGAGCTTTACGCAGACGTCGACATAGTTCAGCGGCTTCGTTGGCTAGACTATGTTGTGGGAATCAATAAGGATGCTCCGACCCAGAAGGTATTCTTACAGGCACCCACTGCTGCACACAGAGGGAGCCCATCACTTCGATGCAAGGAAATAGTGGATACCGACTTGCAACCCCGTGATTTTCCTATTGGCGCCTGTTTGTAAAGCGAAGAAACGACTGACAAGCTATGACGACCACAACCGTTTGGACGGTTGAGCTCCTTTTAAGCAAGTGAGATCGAGGGTAGGTTGTTAGTTATGAAATATTTGAATAGCGCAACCAACCATATATTAGTTAGTCCTTATTTCAAGAGGTTGTGGGAAGCAACTAACAAGCCTATCCAATAAATTTTTTTGGCAGAAAAGGAGTGCAAAGTCTGCCTTTAGTGCGAATTTCTGTCGCTACTCAAACAGAAAAACAAATACACATGTTCGAGCCGTTTCACTACCGTAGTAAGTACGATGCTTCCAAGATTTTAAACCAGTCACCAACTTAGAAACCAAAGTCAAATATCTCCTTTAGTATGCCAGTTCGGCAGCGTGTTCAGCAAGGGTGCGTTGCTTTAAGTGCGTGGTTTTCTTGCTAAACTCACTTCCATTTCCAGTCAGCCACGTCTGTTACTCCCGTGTTTCTTCAATGTTTACCTTTGCTTGAATTTATTTGCGCTTACTCCGTTTGCATTTTTTGCAGTTCTAAGCATTTTTTAAGAAGCCACTTTTGAATTTATAACTGCAACTCCATCAACTTCCCCCCCCCCCCCACCTTTTACTTAGTTGCGCTTAAACTCACGAATCCTCATTTTTTGCTTTTTCTTGTTTCCTTCGCTTTATTTTTATTCCACTATTTTTACTACAAATCAAACTCCCTACAACTCGTTCAAAACAAAGTACAGTGTCATGGGTCAAAAGTCACTACGATTTCGTTCGTATTCTCCCTTCATACAGGATACTCACTTACACATCCTAAAGCGATAATGCACAGGTAAACCGTAACTAGTACACTCATAACCTGCATACAAATTTATATCAAAGCTTTCGTGTTTCTCATTCGACTTCACTTTGTAAAAGCAAAAACAAATCTTCAGTAATTTCTCTATTTGTTGTTGTTGACATGCAATTTTCATTGCTGTGTTTGCTGCTGTGTTGGACTTGCGATTCACGAGAAATACCTGGCAAGCTGATTTAACTCTAGTAGGGTAAACTACCACCGAAAGCAAGTCAATGCACATACACACGCACATATATACATACTTACAAATACATGTTTAAGGATATGAAATTAGCGCAGGATGCTGTTGGGAATTGTGTGGCACCGTTTACCGGTTGCCGCGTGCCGAGCACATTCGGGTGTCAGTAGCATTGCAAGTGCCGGTGCCAATGACGTGATTTTGCTTCCATTTTTTGAGAATATTGCATTCTTTGGGTGTGTGTATAAGTATATATGCATATTAGGGGGTGTGGAAAAATCTCGTTTCATGAATACTTGAAAATAAAATAAAATAAAATAAAATAAAATAAATTAAAATAAAATAAAATAAAATAAAATAAAATAAAATAAAATAAAATAAAACAAAATAAAATAAAATAAAATAAAACAAAATAAAATAAAATAAAATAAAATAAAACAAAATAAAATAAAATAAGATGGAATGAAATGAACTAAAATAAAATAAAATAAATTAAAAAAAAATAAAATAAAATAAGTAAAATTAAATAAAGTTAAATTAAGTTAAATTAAAAAATAAAATAAAATAAAATAAAATAAAATAATATAAAATAAAATTAAATAAAATAAAGTAAAGTAAAGTAAAAAAAATAATATTAAATAAAATAAAATAAAATAAAACATAATAAAAAAAGTAAAAAAAAAATTAAATTAAATAACATAGAGTGAAATGAAATGAAATAAAACAAAATAAAATAAAATAATTTTATTTACGAGCTCTGGGCCAATAATCAAAAGAAAGGACAACTTGACTTGGCCTAGAGCTCGTAAATAAAATTATTTCGCACAATTTAAGGCCGTAAACAACAAAAATAGTAATAAAATAAAATAAAAAAAGTAAAATTAAGTTAAATAAAATAAAATAAAATAAAATAAAATAAAATTAAATAAAGTAATATTGAATAAAATAAAATAAAAAATAAAAATATAAAAAAAAATGAAATAACAAAGTGAAATGAAATGAAATAAAACAAATAAAATAAAGTAAAACAAAATAAAATAAAATAAAATAAAGTAAAACAAAATAAATAAAATAATGATCACAAATATTTTGTTTTTTCCCTCAGTCTCTTTGTTGGTACGTCAACTCGCAACTCTTTTTTCCCCTTTTTGCCTTTGTTGACGGCTAAAAATAAATGAAATCGCTCATGATTTTATGTCCACAATATTATGTGTGTACAAAATTTTGCAAGCCCAAGATACACAGTATATATGCGCATAGCCATGTTCGGACTACCATGCAGGAAATTTTTATAGCCAGTGTACCGCCGTCGAAGAGAGCTCCCAACGTTTACGACAGCTTTACAAAGCCAGCGACGCCTTCATAGATCTGTGCTCTGCATTAAGTTTCCATTATAGCTTAGTGTCCAAAATTATCCTGAGGAACTTAACCCTGTTAGATATCCCCAACGTTAGTTCTTGCTTACATGCGTGTTTTCCTACTAGGCACCCGCTTGAGAATATACAAAAGGTAAATACGTATATAAATATGTAAGGTTCGTGTAAATATCGTGAAATTTGTTTTGGTTGCTGACTCGCCGGCTAGTCGGCTGATTCTACGACATCGTATGTCCCTGATACATTTTTTCCTTCTAATTTTGCATCTACATTAATGTGGGTTTAAAAACAAATTTGTTTTTTTGCTTCGTAATTTATAAAAAAAAATATATATAAAAATTATTTTATTCAACATTTTGAGTTGTGGATCACTCGATTTTTAAATAAATCATAGTTTAAATGGTATAGTTTTTATGAAAAAATATTGTTTAAATGTGTTCAAGCCTCTATAGGGTATCCCCGCGAGAAGCAATGGAAAGCCAGATGTTGAAAATTTTGTTTATACTGATTTTTTAATTTAAGTAAAAAATTAAATGAACATTCTTTATAGTAGAGGATTTCAAAAAATTACATTCAACAGTTTTGTACATTTTTTTATGATCTTGGGCCAAAAACAAAAATATTCCGTTCGAGCTATTGCTTATTTAGAAACTTGTAAACCCGTCCCCGCTTCGCTGCTTCACAGAACTTATAATAAAATGAGTCCGGGTTTAATCATTATATCTCCCACACATACCAGATAAGATATGTAACTTAATTACATTGCTTATTGAAGCACTTATTATCACCTTTCATTTGATAACCATTTTGTACTAAACATATTTTGGGTCACCTTGGTCCACATTTTGGTCGATATCTCCGAAACTGGTCCAGATATAGGAACATATGATATCTTAAATTTTAAGTTAAACGCCTAGTAATATACCGTTAATAGCTCCATTCAATTGCTATCAGCAGTTTTTGATTGATTCGCGACCAAAAATACAGACAAACAGACACAAATTCTAAAACTGGTCCCTCCTATCGATTTTTCTTAAATATCTGCAATGTACAGTCACGACCTTTTACAATTTTATTATATGTAGATATTGTATTAGTCACCTTAAAATTTTGGGGAAGAAATGTATTTTTTTCTCATATGTGGATATTTGTTTTGTTTCCCTAATGTGGATATTTGTTTTGTTTCGATCACATTGTTGTTATTAATAGTATTTTTAATTACATTACTAAGTTGTAGTATTTTTGAGTGAAAAGAAAAATATTTTAAAAAGACAAAAAATTTATACTGTTGCATTTAGTTCTGTATTTACATACACATACATAGAATGAAATGCTTGCACCCCTCTGTTTATTTGTAATTCTAAGAATTTCCTTATTTTAGCAAACTGGAAAGTGGGGAAATAGCAACAAGCGCAAACGTAATGTAGCGCTAAAAATTGTTTAATGCAATTATCAAGTGCTCTAATTTCTTAGCTGAATATATAATAGCAATTTTCAATTTAACTGAAATGATGATGAGGTTGAGAATATATTTAATTAGCGCATTGAAAAGGCGGCAACTTTATTATGTTGAAAAGTCGATCGATAGCTTAACCTTAAAACCAGCTGTGATGAGTGACACAGCGGCAATTTGAAAAGCACAAAATCACTGCTCTAAATAAGTTATTATTTTCCGATCGGGAGGAAGAACAAAAAACGGAAATGATGCCCCGCTGACTCATCAAAGGCAACTAAGTGATGAGCTGTACAAGATCTCCACATTAACGCTAGACCGGTATCGTTTTGCAGCGAGACCAAGATAGAACAATTCATCCTGCAACTTTTTTTCGGTGGGATTTCCCAATTCCTTTGCTGCCAAAGGCGGTTGTCGCTAGGAACACCTTCTGGGCGTGAACGTCTGATCCCATTTACACCACATGGCCTAGTCAGCGAATCTATTGCGCTCCTAGTGACTTCACTATGGTCATAGCTCTGTAAATCCCGTGGGCATCACAGCAAGCAACATGATCACAGGAAGTACTTCGTCCTATCCGTGATTCAGCAAAAAAATCGGTAGATAAGCTGGGTAGATCATGTTTAGTTAATTACTGAAAATATCCCATAAAGTAAAAAATTTGAAGAAGAAGAAAGAAGACCCCGATGCGATATAAATATCAGGTGTTTCAGAATGGATTGGCTTTCTTTGGTGTCTCTAACCAACCCTACGTTATTCACTTTATTTATTAAGTGGTGTTGTTGCAACGAATTTGCAAAGAAAATTCCAAAAAAATTACTTAAAAAAAGTTTTCAACACGCGCTAGCTCCCTTGCAAGCAATCCTCACGGTACACACACGACGAAGCATTAACGAGACTTCCGAGCCATTCAATGAGAATTGCTAAAATTTACGATTTGTACTGACGCCTTTTTTATACCCAGTTGAGCTTATCACAGAAGGCATTATAACTTTGTTTCGCATAATGGTTGGTTGTGACATCATGAGCCGATCGAATTAGATATATACGAATGTATGTATATTAAAATTATCAGCCCCAGAAAAGGAATCGGTTGAGCTATAGACTTCAGTCTATCTCTCCGTGTTCACCTTAGCTTGAGCAAAACTTTCAACATATATGTTAACCAAATTATATGAAGTATAACTTTAGTTGTTCCTAGAATATTTGGTATTAAAAATTGTCGAAAGTATATTGAACATTTTGGTAAATTGAAATATTGGGACAATATTAAAACTAACGTCGACGAATTTATGAAATTTGACAAGTTCATTGATCTTTTATGGTTTTAGATACAAATTTTGAAAAATGGCCGTGGTACTGCCCACATTTTAAAAAACATATTTTAGTGATATAACTAGAAATTTATTAAAACTTTTTTGTCCAAATTTGATAGGCGAGTAACTTCTGTTATTGGAAACAGACTGTGAGAGAAAGAGAAAAATGGTTTAATGAACACACCTACTTTCATGTAGCTTTACAATATAGTATATAGTGGTATATGGGTCTTTCCAAGTCGAATCGTCAGATAGTTGGAATCGGCCTCTTCCGAATTGAGTAGAATTTGGTGAAAAGTTTCCTTTTATCATAAAACGAAGTTCTGCTACAGAAAAAAAATAGTTTTTTTTTGGTGAAAAGTTTTCTTTTATCATAAAACAAAGTTCTGCTAAAGAAAAAAAGTAAATTTTTTTTTTTTCAAAATTATGCAATTTCAAAATTTCACGTTTTTTCCTGTTTTGTTAAGTTTATTTTTTCAATATTTCACGAACTACAAAAGTTAAAAAAATTTATTTTGGCACTCTCAAAGAGGATATTTAGCAGTATAAAATAAATATTTTGAAAAAAGATTTTAAAACTTCTAATTTTAGAAAATTTTCTAATTTTTTTAACTTTCTAGTAGAATTCAATTATTTAAACAAATCTACTAAATTTTGATCGCTCAAAAATTTTTTCGGGGTATTGGAATGTAAAAAAAATTTATAAAAATTTTTGTATATTGTAAGTATGTGTATAACTAGTTAAACTGAACTAGGAAATTAAGAGAAATTAAAACAAAAAATTTTTTTTTTAATTCATATTTTTAAAAAATCACAAACCACTTTCATGAATATTTCAGTATATCCTTAGAAAACTTAGTTGCAAACTTTATTTTTTTTTTTTTCAATTTTGAAAATTCCAAAATTTTCTGAAATTAGAAATTTAAAATTTTTTTTTTTAAATATTTTTTTTATACACCTAAGTATTCCCTTTGAAAGTTACAAAGTATATTTTTGAAATTCAGTAGTTTCCGAAATATTGGAACCGGAAGAAAAAATAAAAAGGTGAAATTTTTAAATTGCACTACTTTTGAAAAAAAAATTTTTTTTTTTTTCGTGACTCACTGTTCACGCAGAAAATAAAATTTCTTAATAAAGCTCAATAAAAATTTTTCGCTGGTAGCGATAGTATTTTTATATGAATAGTAAAGAAATCGGCTTATAGCCACGCCCCCTTTCTTGCAGAGTAAGCTCTATACAGTTTCAGTTAAGCTCTTATGGGAATTTGGGTCAAATCTCATGCAAGCCTTATCCAGCTGCATTTATCTGATGTCACAATATCTCACAACTAGGTATACAATGTGCGTTTTTCCCGAACTTGGATTTCCTAATTTTTTGTTTTGGTTTTTATGCGTAATTCTTACTACTTAAATGCTAATAAAATTAAGTGAATTTAATGTACTTCAACGCTTACCCTTTTATGTGGCGCAAAATTTTGGTGTCCAAGTATGTGTGAGTGTGTGTGTTTGAAGACATCCATTCACCAGCAGCAGCAGCTGTCGATCTTAAGAAGTAGCGATTTATGCACATATGTATGTATTCATGAATGTGTGTATGTATGTAAGCTCATTTAACATACGCGATTGAACGTTTGCCACTTTGAGCCTACTTCACTTGTGACAGCTTGCAAAAGGCACGACTTCTTGAAGTTCGCATAAAAATCACAATCGGCGAATTAATTTAATTTAAATTGTTGCACCAACACATACACATTTGCAGTAATGAATGAAGAAATCAACATAAATCACTATTATAAAAATACACAACAACAATGGTCACAATTGTATTAAATATAGAAAAAAAATAGCAAGTAAACAAATTTATTAAGTGGGCTATTCGCGTTTAGCTGTGAAAGAATTTATAAAATTTAAAAAAATATTCACGAATCAAAAAAAACTCGTAATAAAAGAATTCCATTCAAAACACACGAACGTACGCGCCTGATGAATGCTAATCTCAAACTGATCGCGTTGAATGTGTCTACGATCGCTTGTAGACCGATGCTGAGGCGCTGCCAGCTCCTTGATCGACTGCTTGACTACCAAGTTCTCGCTTAATTGGAAAAAGAAAAAAAAAAGAAAATATTAAATAAAAAAAAAACCCATTGACGCCGTCGACGAAAGTATAAGAAAAATAAAATAAAAAAAATTCAAATACGTGCACTTGTCTCTCGCGCTACCTCGAGTCACCTTAGTTATTCTCTGTTGATATCCGAAAACGCAAAAAGAAAATTCTTAGCAGAAAACGAAAAAAAAAGAAATGAGTAAGATAGATCTTTCAATACAACTACAACTTCTGTGTGTCTTGTGGCTATCTTTTCCACTCGTAAAATCAAATTATTTATAAACACACACCCACGCACATAGAATGCATGTGTGCATTAGACTATAACAAAAACCAAAAAAAAAATATTTTTTCCTCTCATGGAATTGCAATCAAGTTCTTCAAACGCAAGTCCAAGGAAACTGAGGGTTTCAACATCGCTGGAAAATAGAGTTTGCTTCACTGAGTAATCGAAAAGATAGTTCGTGTAATGCGAATACACTTCTTAAGAGTTAAGAAGTAAGAGTTCAATCTAATCCTGTACCCAGATCGAAGTGCATTCAAAGATACTCGATTATCGAGTAGAGAGGCTGCGTTCTCTTTCGCCTATAGATATCGACTGATTGCCGTGTTCTCCGGGCTGAAGTTGAAAAACAACAATGTTCGACTCTCATAATTGAGGGCCATCTGGTACTGACTCCACTGTCATGGCAGCGATTTATTTGACTCCATAGAACCTAGAATCTTCGGATCATTGATTTTTACCGCTGATATGTTCTAGGCTCCCCACATTTGTATGTCGCATCAGCTTCGACTTTGTATTTTTTGTTTGTCTTTGTCCTTTTCGTTTTGGTCTTTTTCTTGCATTTCCGCTTTCTTTTTACATTTTCTCTGTTGACATTTCGTTTGGTATTAAGTCGATAAAACAATTCATAAAATGTAGAGATATTGGATGTACTGATTTTATCCGACACTATTTTATAGTAGCACAACAGGGATTTTATCATTATCGATTTGCTCATAATTATGATCATCATCATTATACTTTTACGATTTGACGAATATGTATAAAGATCGACCCCTTGAATCAAGGAGAATAAGCACAAGAACTAGAAATGGACAAAATATTGTAATTATAATCAAGAAATGAAGTTGATGATGATGTTAATAATAATCATGATTGTGATGATCGGCACGATGATGATGACGATAATGAAAATTCATATAATAATTATGAAATTGCTGATGCCGCTGATGATCGTAATGACGATGATAGCATTTGTGATCATGATGAAGATGGGATAAAGTTGAAAGATATTATAATGATGATAGCTGACCGACGATCTTTATTTTTTTTTGGTCCTGTCCAATGTGAATTCCATATGTGTATGTTTGTATGTATGAAGATCCAATAAACTCAAATGACGTCTTTGTGAGGGTTGCAATAATGAATATTACGACTACGACTACTACAGCGGCGCCTTTGGCCATAGCTGTCACCGCTTTCTTAGATTCTGTGTATATCACATAGCCAAACACAAATACCAATGCGCATTCTCCCGTTGCTGTCAATATCACGAGCATGTCGCGAAAGCTGCAACTTTAGCAAAAAGTACAATCGACTTGTCTGAGCATTGGGTTCTTGATTGCGTGTAAGTGTACATTTAAGAGAAAATTCGCCAAAGGAATTGTGTTTAACAAAGTTCGCTCTCTAACTCAAGAAGGTCAGAAAAGGCTAATGAGGGCTAGGTGCTACACGAATATACTGAAAGCTTTCGAATTAATACAGAAAGTGAAGCTCTGTATTTTCCAATCTAAATTTAGGGCTAGCGCTATACAAACTTATAATAGCAAGGACCTATCTGCTTGACATGCTGGACCTGAAAATTCTCGATATAGGTAATAAATAATATAAACTTAATGCTCTTGTGAAAGAATCCAAATGATTTGCTCATATAGGTCGATCAAAGCCCATGAGGGCAGTTTAATTTTCAAGAAAGTGGTTCAAGGAACTGCGACGATCAGTGATCAGTACAGTCTTCAGATGTAGTTGCTATACATATGTCCGGAAAGAGGATATAAAATATAGTATAAGACTGTTACGTTAAAGTAGGTAGGAAGAAGTACAGGAGTGACAAACCTTTCTTCTGGACTTTATGCTCAATATAATAGATTATGAGATCCTCTCCGATACTTTGAAGTGGGGGCCTTAGCATCTCTTTCAGTATAAGACTGTTATGTTAACACCTTCCAACTCTAAAAAGTATTCTTGACTTTAGCTTTCCTACAGGGTACTTACACTGCACAATTTTTCTTTTTTAATTTCCTCAATGCAGTAGCGATCTGTTGTTGTTTGAGTGACAGACGAGCTCACAGAATGTCTTCAATGCATTTACTATGTGCAATGTCTACAAACAGACAAGGCACCCCTTTCAAATCTCGCAATACCTCCGTCAGTTGTACACTGTACTTCGCTACATACATAATTTATTAATGTGCCAGTGGGTTTTATTGTTGTTGTTGTATTGCAGTTGATGCATTTTTGTGCTGATCTTATTTTGTTTTGTTTGCTGTTGTTGTGTTGAATGCACAGCGGGCGGGCAAGCGTGTGGCGTCTATAGCGTCACTAAATCAAGAATGAATGAGGAAAAGGAACATATCGATATGAAGTGGATGGGTCTATGTGTGTGTGTGCATGTATGTATGTATATTTATGGAGAGTGCAGGGTAGTGTATATTAAAGAAGGTTAAGAAATTTAAGGACTTTCTTACAAGAGGTTTCTTCGTTTTTCCTTGAATCCAGAGTAACCAGTATAGTATTGAAGGCCCTTCCTCCTCAGAAGGGTTAAAAACTATAAGTTTAAATGAGCTATTCTTGTATATTCACTAACTAACTAGGAAGCGGCTCAAAGAATTCGGAGCACATTTTTTTACCCATCGAGCAGCTTGTCGCGCATAATGATCTCCACCGACCTATTGGATCTACGAAAAAAAGAGAATTTTGGGAAGCAATAAAGCACACGGATGAAGGGCTCATAACAGTCTCGCGCCAAGAAATGAGTGAGAAAACGTTTAGACTGTGGAAGAAGCACTGAAAAACTGAACACCGATGCCGATGGACAGCAAGACTCATCGTAGATGTTAAGTTATGTAGTAAGCTTTGGCGAGGTTAGCTACTATCTAACTGCTCTCTGGGACCGGGTACTTCAAAAAGTACTTATGTGGAATGAAAAAAGTCGAAGATCCCACGTGCGTGTATGGGGATACAGACAAAGATGATTCTGGACACACATGCTTCAAATACTCAAGATGGGGCGAAGAGCGACAAATGCTCGAACGAAGTTTCGCACAAATCGCAGCCAACAACGTCATAGGAAAAATGTAGGGCATTTTAGAAGTGTGAAAAACATACTCAGTTTAAAAAATGGGACCCGGGAGCAGGTACAATAGAAGTTCAATATAAAATGAGAATTATGAAACGACGAGGCTACAACACTTTTGGAAGTTTTTTTTAGTCCATGGACACACGGTTGGCATCATCTATCGTGCGCAGGCTTTTTTTCATCACCAACCGCATAACAAAAAAAAAAAACCCACTAATAGACTAAAGTGAGCTTATCCGCGAACCTAATTTACAGTGTCGGATATCGCTAATCAAAACTAACCTCGACCGGCCAATAACAGGTCCCTATTAAAGTGGACAGTTGTAAGCATCTTATGGATATGGAGCTCGAACTAGTGCTGTCTTCAAATGGTTCAACTTTAGAATAGTTATGAACTAGTAAAATTTCTGTAGAGTAGATACATAGTGAGTTACAAATGTCCAATCTTTAAGAGCACCATGAGATGCTTAATAATTGTAACCAAAGGGGACACCTTAGCAGAACTTTATCATGACGATTTGTTCAGGGAAATTTGGGAAAACCTACTCGAGGACTGCTACAAGCTCGGGCAATACTTAACACAGCTTATCGATCTGGTAATAATCAGAGCTCAATCTCCACCTATGGCTGAGGAACACCGCGATACACTTTGAAAAGCTCCGTCACGTCGATCTACTATAAAGTCAACGGATCAGATGGTCAGCGAAGTCTCTTCTAACAAAAACCTTATTTGATATTTCAAGTCATTCAGACTGAGCAATGCAAAAGGCGATTTGAGCCTGCCAATCCGATATGAAAAAGTACATTTTTCGGCCAGCATGAAAGATCTTCATTTTTTTTTAAATAATATTTTGAATTTACCTGTCCCTTCACGTGAACTTGGAATCTTCGGTGTGGTGGACCAGCATGCCAAGGCTGTCTCCAATTTCAATCATTTAAACTCACATCAAAAATCTTACAATCAGAGTGATCACTAAAGTGAGATAAGCAAGTGACTAAAATGCTGTGTATATAAGAGACAACCGCCTAATTTCTATACTCTTACATGGGACAATACAAATTTCCAGGAAGTCTGTAACCGCAGCACAGTAACCTCAATCTGTGGCAAGACTTTGCTGAAACTACATAATGAAAATGAGAAAACGATCAGCATTTCTCTTTTGAGTGTCAATTTTAACGAATAACTCATTTCCGAGCGTATTTAAGCATTAGTCACACACACACACACACACATTTGTACGTGCATGCATGCTTCAAGGAGAAAAGGAATAACCAAGGACTAGCTCAAGCAGACCACACGCTGTGCCACACATCGAATGGTTTGTTTATATTTACGGTTCAAGTGATCATGAGTGGCAGGGTATGCCGATCGTTCATCCTCACGTGTTGACAGTAATTGGGTTGGCGTCAAACGTTTGTTTACAATTCTATACGATTACTAGTTAGATATTAAATTACTACGTGACTTCCGTAAGACGATGCCAAATAAAATAAAAAAATTTCAGTTAGCGATCCTCAAAATGGAGCTCACACAAATTTATGGCAATTATCTAATAATGTTTTAGGGTCTGGGAGGGGATGATACCTGATTCCAATAGCCAATAGAAAGTACGTTCTACCACCTGATACCGAGTGGTTAAAAGCCATAGAAAAATATGGTTTGACGGGCGGATACCGACTGATAAGAACTCAAGCGTGCTCAGCCCAATCCATAAGAAGAACTATGCCGCGAACCACTTCAGGTACTGCTAGGGCTGTGAATATATAATTGGTTTTTACTTTAAGGAATTATTTTTAATTATCGATTTTTTTAATGGATTTTAATAATGATAAACATCGATTAAAAGAACTACAAATTGATATTCGTGAAAAGTACTATCTGTGCAATGGATGAAAAGTCTTCGAAAACCCTCCGAGGCAATTTTGCAATGAAAAATCGTATCAGCAAAAATTCGTCAGTCTTTTCAGATGCCTTTCGGAGTTTGCATAAAATATGTAAGTCCCTACAGTTTGTAAAGAAAATTGTAAGCAGAACACCACGAATAGCTTCAATTTTTTTCGGATGTACAGGGTGGCGCAAAAGTCATCCTCCTATCAGAAAATGCTATAAATTTTGCGATTGGCCCCTAAATTCGGTTCTGTTTTGACATTTGTGTAGTAAACACATGCGAAATACACGTTAATAAACAATGTTACGCTACACTGCTCCAGAACGCGGAATATTGCTGACTATTTATTTGACCAATAATCGGTCGGGGCCAAACGGTTACTGTGAATGGTGAGCGCTACAGAGCAATGATCAACGAGTTCTTTTTGCCGCAACTTGAAGAATTGGGATTGGAAAACATGTGGTTCCAACAAGACGGTGCAACAGCACACACTGCACGTGCCACAACCGATATGTTGAACATCGGAAGCTTACTTTTGCGCCACCTTGTATATTGGTTCAAATTATTATTATTAGTGTATCGAATAGGCATATTTCTTATGAGAAATTGATTTATGAATAAAAGATCTATTTATGAACAGGAAATCGATTATTGGGTAATAGATTTCTTCGACTCGAAGTCACACCTGTACATTTATTCATGACCCTGGTGTCGGAGAAAATGAGTTCAAGGATGTATCGCTTTAGGTGCGGTAGGCGATTGGCGTCTCCTGACGACGAACGAGTTTCATGCTTTACGATTTTAAGCCTCTTCTATTTATACCTGGCCTGATGTATAGCTCGGAGTCACGAACAGTGTTGAAAGTTAATGGGATAGTCCTTGGAATATTCGAGAGAAAAGTTTTTTGGAAGTGATATATGAGATAAGCACTTTTCGTACTTTAGTAACAATATGTCGCTCTATGAACAGTCCTATGTAAAAGATTTCCCTTCAAAAACTGGCTGAAACTATTACATGCAACTCTGTATGGTTTATTTGTAATATGCATGAATGTATTTTCTAATCACAGCCAACTTCAAGTATATTTTTGACAGTCATTCAAAACTGTCAAAGCTTTGTTTATAAACATAATTAGCGAATATGCAAGCAAAATAGTAAAGAATGCGCATGCTCGAAAAACAAAAAGCGTAAGAAAATTGTAATGTAAATAAAATAAGAAATGGTAGAAAGAAATAATCCAAATAAATTTTTAGAAATGTGAGTTAGCTATAACGTGAAAAGAGGGTGGAAAAATATGTTGTCGAATAAAACTAAGCCATAGTAGAGAGGGAGCATAAAAAACTAAGGTTGTACAAAGTAATAAAAAGAAGGTTAAAGCTGTGAGGGGTGTAATAAATATAATTGTTAGGCACATCTTACTTTTTAGGCAGATAATTTATTGCAAAAATGAGAGTCAAGGTTTGGCTATGACAGTCAACCAAATTCAAAAATTTTTTTTTTTGGTAGTGAGAATTGGCTGAGAATTAGGTTGGCACCCCTTGATTGATTATATCAAGTCATAAACGACTTGAGATCTCTCAAACGAAGAAGCGATTGGATTTCTTTGTTGTACTGCCAATACAATCAAAGGATTAAATTCAGGTAAGTGAGTAAGAATAAGACTGATTGGAGTGCTCGCAGTTTGATGTGTTTTAGAAAAGCTATGTACTGTTTTTGTTTTTGTTGGTAATCTTGTTGGGGGCTTGAACCCCTTGACGGATAAAAAATACCGTACAATTGGCGCGTTTATGATTTCATTAGCGACGTTGGACCTTCCAGGTTAACCCATGTTGCTGATCTGTTCTTGTGTTCAACTTTTTCTGTAATCAGCTGCAGACTACACTGGAGATCCCCAACTTGACTATTTGTTTGATTTAGAAGGCAACTTTTTTTACTCTGGAATGTGACTCGAGATCTGTATTCAAGATATCTATCACTTTAATAGAAAGTACCGTTCCGATTAATGTGACAATTATGCTTCGACTAAAAGGCCACAAGGCCACATGAGCTCGAGCTTGGAGTGGAATATCATTTATAAATGTTGGAAATCATATTATCTTAACAATAAACGCCATAAATATTCTCTTTGTCTCGCTGTACTTTTCGCATATTGACCTCGTCGGCCAGCGTAGCTAATACTAATCGACAATGAAATATGACGACGCTGTATCGTAATATTCAAGGCTGAATGGGATCACACAAGGCTCAGTTTAATATTTCAAGGGCAATGGAGATGCAATTTTTACCACATCAAATCAATGTGGGTATGTGGAAGCTTCGGACATGATGCGTGCTGCAAATCAAGTGTACGTGCCTCCAACAAACTGTTGCAGTTTGTTTTGGTACTTTTGTTGTTATATTTGTTTGTCGTCGTCGTAGTCGTTGTCGTTTCCCATTCTTATCAGTTGTTGTCTGTAAAACACGAAACTTTAGCTCGGCTGTCACAATGTGAGTATTATTTTCGCTTCGGTCGTCAGCTACACTACCACACTACGTGACAGTTAGAGGGAGTAGTCACGCATCACTTATCGATAGTAGCTGCATGCGTCCGCCCACCCGAAAGCACTAATCAAGCTACAACATACCTTTACACCACATTGGCCGATACGAGCCAACTCCTCTTGTTGTAGACACTTTTTATTCACGAGCAAAACGCACGACGTTTATTCAATCCAACAGACTAAAAGTGTCCTTTGCTCGCAACGGTTGCTCTCGTTTACGTGTTCGGTAGTTAGCAGCGTTAATGTAAATCCTGAAAAAATACTTATACATAAAAAATATTGAATTTTTGCAAAAAATTGTAGATTGAAATTTTCAAACGCAAAAATCGTGTGAATTGTAGCAAAAGTTTTTCAGTTTGCTTCTCTTATTTCAATCAAATTTTACTTTGCTGCTTTTTAGCATAGAGATTTTTCATTTTATACAATCAAAAGTGCAAAATAAGAAACCCGCAAGTCATTTAAACATTGTGACATTGAAACTAAAAAAAAAAAAAAAAAATATAAGAACATTTTTTTAAAGCGTATTTGGTTTCTGTATAAAATCGTATAAATCCAATCTAGTAAAAGTTGAAAAAGTTGCTAGGTCATCTTTTCCGTCAAGGATACATCACTGCTCAATAATCTGCACAGCAGTTTGCACCAGCTGCCAATTGATTTTCTTCTCCACCAGCAGCTAAATTTAAAAAAAAGTAATGAAAATCAACTTTTTCTTAAATATTTTAAAAATTCTTAAACTTTTTTTGACTAACTTTTGACTTCTTTGGCACTAATTCCTAGTTTTATCAAGCCCCGCACATCCCTTTGCGCTCAAACACACACATACACATTTAATTGTAAATACATACACAATTTTCGTACAAAGTTTTTTTGTCTCAAGATTTTATCTGGTCCAATGTTTTGTCACTGAAAACTGTATAGAATGGTAAATATGCAATATTTCCATTTAATTTTAAGATTTTTACGAGTCACAAGTTTGTTAATACTAAAAATAAAAGCAAAAAATTTTTTGGAAAAACCGAAAATCCTAGGTTACATAATAAAATATTAGAACGATTTGTTAGTAAGAGAAAGGGAAATAAACGAAAATTAACAAAAAAAGAGAAATACATCACACAAATAATATTAAATAAAAAATATATAATACAAAAAAAAAGAATAAAATTTAAATGAACACAAAAAAAATAAAAAAACAAATAACAAAATATAAATAAAAAATTAAATATAATACAAATAAAAAAAGAAAATATTGCATTACAAAAATATATGAAAAAAAATTATAAAAAAAGTTAAATAACGTAACAAAAAATATAAAATTAAATGTCAGTATAAAAATGAAAAAAATAAACAAAATCCAAAATAATATAAAAGAAAAAATAGAGCGAATCAAAATTAATTATAACAAGTATATGCATATAATAGAAAAGCTAAACGAGAAAATTTATAAAAAAAATTAAAATTAGGAATAAACAATCTAAAACAGAGAAATAAAAGACTTGAAAAAGTCTATAAATCGTATTTTTGTTTTAAAAAAAACAAACAAAAAAGTTTTGAAATGAGAAAAGACTTTTAATAATTAGTTAAAAAATAATTATTAAAAAAAACAATGATCTTCATAAAAAAAATATTATATAGGAAAACACATATCTGCAAAAAAAAGAAGAAAATAAAATAAAAAAGTAAACAAACATATTTAATGAAAAATTATATGAAAAACGTAAAAATAAAATGAAAAGGATAAGAACTTCAATAAAGTATAAAAAACCGAAACTATATCTTTAATAAAACACAGGAGAGCATAACGAAAAAAATTTTTAAATAAAACGCTAGAATTAAAAATGAATGTAAAAAAGAAGAAAAACTAAATTTAATATTAAATTAGTAAAAAATAAAGAAAGGAGAAAAACGTTTAAAAATAAATATATAATACGTAATAAAATAAAAAAAAGTATGAAATAATTTAACAAATAAAAACGAACAAAAAAACAATTAATTAAGTTACTCATTATAAAAAAAAAAAATTCAGAAGTAAATAAAGAAAAAAAGAACAAATTAAATCGTGTAATAAAAATGTATATAAAAATAATTATTATAAAATATAAACGAAAAAAAACGACATAAAAAATATAAAACTAAATAAAAGAAAAAAGTTTAGAATAAATAAAATCATATAATAAAAAGTTTATAAAAATAAAAATTATATAACATAAACGAAAAAAAACAACAACAAAAAATTCAAAACTAAATAAAGGTAGAAAAAAATTTAACAAAAGTAAGCAGAAAAAATATTTGCAGCACAGATACCGCTTCTACGGTAACAGTAAAGCGAGATGAAACAAAAATCCTTTGACCTTGCGTTGCTTGTTTTTTTGAGTGTGAGTGTGAACAGCTGCTGTGATTGTGTATTTGGAAGAAATTAACGCCCACTTCACTCTTCGCTGCTTGGCTCATTCCAAAAAACATTTTCTTTATCAATACAGCTACAGCTTCGATTTTCAACGCCCTCACAAGCATGCAAACAAATATACATTACACACACACGAAATTGAAGGTGTGTGTCTTTGATGTTAATGTTTCAATTTGTCATAACTTCCAATTTATTGGGCTTAGACTAATTATATTTATATACACTAACATATTTCTCATATATATGGATCTGTAAATAAAATGTTTAAAGTGGGCGGTGTCACTCCCCTTTCTACAGCTAACGAATATTTGCTATACAACTACTTTGAAGGAGTAGGAGTGCTGGGTCTACTAGTCTCTACAAACATTGCAGATATTTAAGAAAAATCGATAGGAGGGATCATTATTAAGCCAATAGAAGCCAAACCAACAGTATTTAGAATTTTTGTATGTATATCTATATGTTTGGTCGCGCATTACTCAAAAACTGCAGAATGGAATTGAGTGTTACTTTTAGCGTTGCATTACTAGACGTTTAACTCAAAATTTAAGACATCATTTGTACCGATAGCTCGACCAGCTCCGGAGATATAGACCAAGGTGACCCAAAATGTGTTTAGTACAATATGGGAAAGTGATAATGAGTGCTGCAACAGGCGATGTAATTAAGTTCCATAACTTATCTGATATAGGATATAATGATTAAAATCGGACTCAGTCTATTATTGGTTCTGAGACGCAGCGAAGCGGAGCCGGGTCTACTAGTATTATATATTTTTGTAAATTTAAATTTTTTTTAAAATGTTTAATATGTACAAGGTGGCGCAAAAGTAATCCTCCTATCAGAAAATGCTATAAATTTTGCGATTGGCCCCTAAAGTCAGTTCTGTTTTGACATTTGTGTAGTAAACACATGCGAAATACACGTTAATAAACAATGTTACGCTACACTGCTCCAGAACGCGGAATATTGCTGACTAATGTCAAAACAGAACTGACTTTAGGGGCCAATCGCAAAATTTATAGCATTTTCTGATAGGAGGATTACTTTTGCGCCACCTTGTACATAGTTCTCATGATAGTATATTTTTAAATATTTACTTCAATTATGTATTTTTTTTATTATAATATTTGGTATGCTGATCTTTAAAAAGTTGAAACTTCTTCCGGCACACCCTAATTTTATGTATGTACTTAACTACCAACCAATTGTCAGCACTTCGCCCCTTAAACATCCCACACAACATAATGCATCTACAAATTTTGAAATTTCGCTTATTTTTTCATATTTCATTTCACTTTTATTACACCTTTTAGTAAGTATATTGAATTTTTCCTAATTTTCCTTCAATTTTCTTATGCTACACAACTGTTTAAGTAATTTTCGTGTATTCAAGTTTTTGATTCCCTTAAAATGCCTGCTTGTACTACATGAATATTGTCATTAATATTAAAAGTGCATAAAATCTAAGAAAAAAAAATGTTTTCTAAAATGTTTGTGAAATTAAAAACGAAATGATATGAAATTCAAGTTTAAACGGATTTTCACAGTTCGCTGGAATCCGTTTAGAAAAACTAAAAATCTAAAAACGAAAGGACAACAGTTACAACAACAGTAGTGTGTAGCTAGCAAATAACGGTAATTGGTAAGTGAGAAGGTAAAAATGAAATTCGAACTCAGTTAATAAAGAATGTAAGGAAGTTTTTTTACGAATTTTTCTGGAACGATTTTCCGTCATCCCTTGTAAATTTTGGTTTGGAGACAAACCGATTTCGGCGTTGTGCCATCTTTAGTGTCTTTCTCCGTTCTCTCAAAACGTTCTCTCAGAATGAAGCGGATTACGGAAACCTCGCCAACTACACTTGAATCAACCCGATTAATCACGCACATAGAGCTCCAATATTCGTTTTGATTGAAGCAGTCAAGCCCATCTTCGAAAAGTGGGGGTCCCCACTGAATTTGAAAGAATAGTGGGAGTATGACTTGGTTTTGATCTTGTTGTTGTACCAGTACTTCGTGATTATAAATCTGTACGTCCAATTTTGACAAACTAAAGTAAAACTAAAGTCCTTCCGGTGCACAGGAATTGTGGAGATAGTTGAGATTTTTTAGTGGTAGCAAAATGCTCAGCGCACAAAAAATGAACAATTTAGTGCACAATGCCCAACTAGGGTCTGTAAAAAGTATGCAAAAACAGTACCATTTTTTCCCGAAACTCTTTTTATTATGTATAGAATCATCCCACATTGCTGATAAAGTGCATTTCATAGCGTTTAATCAACCGATTGTACCCCCTTACCCCCTTTTGAATGAGTTGCATGATTATTTTTTATTCACCATACTACTTACTTGAATATTAAAGTCAGATATTTTCTAGTTAATCATGGCTTGCTTTTATTTCACAGAGAACCCAAATGCCCGAAGCTCTTCTGACATTGCCCGGCATGGCTGATGCGGAGCCAGATTTGTCAACGTTCGAGAATAAGACCGGCTTGGCCGAGGATATGAAATTTCTGGCTTCAATGCCAGAATTATGCGATGTGACGTTTTTGGTTGGTGATACGCGCGAACCGGTGTGTGCCGTGAAGGTACAAGAAGCGGTTGTATTTGAAACAAAAAAGTTTAATACTAATAATAAACGCAGAAAAATTTAATTATTTAAGTTTTCATAGTTCTCAACTCCGAGCTGCATAACTATCCACTTGCATTTCACCTCGTTTCGCAGCTATTTCATTTACTTTTCAACTTCCAGTGGCTAGTTATGAGTTTTGGCTAATGTAGTACTTAGAGTATTTCTTGTTTATAATTATATCACCTCTTCTTCTTTTTTACAGGCCGTTTTGGCTTCTCGTTCACGCGTATTCGCAAAAGTGCTTTATTCGGCGCCATCCCCACAACGCAAACGCGAAACGTCTACAAAGGAAAATAAATTGCGACTTTTTTTGAAACGCTCATCAGAGCCATTGTTGAATCTACAAAATGCTGCACAACAGGTTGGCGTTAGGGTTGGTGGGGTATTGCTTTAGTTACCGAAAAATGCAGACAGTTTGAAAGCTCACTTAAGCCCATAAACTGGTAAAATTTGAAAGGTTGGCTGAATACGGTCTTAGCTACAAATTTTGTGAAATATGGGAAATTGGGCGTGGAGGTTGAAGAAGAAAATTATTTCTTTATTAATGTGTCAAATGATTGATTTGCGAAGGCAAACCATGATGGAATTATCAGGTGTCAATCAAATGTCGAAATTCGAATCAATAGCAATCAGCTGGTCTACTACTACCACACACAATTTGATTTTGACATTGAACTCACAGAATTACAAACACAATATATATAAAAAATGATTTCTTGTATGTCGAACTGTTGTCGTCTATTTATTGCCATGAGGCAAAAAATAAATTGCAAGAAAATAAACGATTAATCGAAATATTTGATTATTTCCATTTTAATAGAAACAATTTTTCTTAAATGAGTTAAATCTTATGAATTAAAAAAATAAAATGGTATTTAATTAGGGATGTGCGATTATTCAATTAATCCAGCATGCCAATTAACTTAAGTTCATTAACTAACTAATCAGAGAATAATCATTATTGATTAATTAAAAAATATATTTCCCGTTTAATCACATTTTGATTAGTGTTCATAAAAACCTAATTAATTGCATTATACAGAAAACTGAGTAATCACAACCTGATTAATCAGACTATTTTATTTTATAGGATTTAGCGGAATCTGATTAAACAAAAGCTTTGATTAATCTTAAAAATCTTTTATTCAAAATTTGTTTTATCGACTAATAACACATCCCTAGGCTAAATACTAAACGTAACATAAAATAAAAATTTGGAATTCAAAATCACCCGCCTTTTCAAAGTCATTTACAGTCTTAAGCTGGTTTTAATAAGTGACAGCCTCGGACCAATGCGAATGTGTCTTACAAGATTTGACTTCTTGTTAAAAAGATTTTGATGTATGATTCCGCATAATCCGACCTGTTAAATAATGATTACCAATCCTAATGATTACTGGTTTGATGAATTATTTTCTTGAGAAACCATTTAATGATTGATTACCATTACTTTCAATTTTTAATAATTACTCTCTCTCTCTATGGCGCGATATACAACAGGTATATCAGCATACACCTCCTAAGAGATTTTTGCGCCAAGCTTCTCTTCCAATTTGTGGTGTGCCGATTTGAATTTTCCCTACAAATTGGTGGGACCTACAGTTTTTTGCCGACTTCGAACGGCATCTACAAAGGAGACGAATTTTTGCTGAGAAGCCTGTCATGGCAGAAATACACTCGGAGAGTTTGCCAAACCACTGCCGAGGGGCGACCCCGTTTTGAAAAACTTTTTTCAAATCACTTTTGATGTTACCTGTACCAGGGCTCGAACCATGGACCTTCGGTGTGGTAGGCCGGCAACACTACCTTCACACCACGGCGGCCGCTGGTTTGATTAATTATTTTCCTGAGAAACCATTTAATGATTGATTACCATTGCTTTCAATTTTTAATGATTATTTTTAAATTAATTAAAAAAATAAAAAAAAATATCATGATTTTTACGATTATGAAAAAAATCAAAAATAATCAAAAAAAAGTTTTTTTGATTACTTATAATTAATTTGGATTTTTTTTTGATTTTTCGTAATAATCAAAAAAGTTGTTTTGATTACTTTTGATTGTTTTCAGTATTGTTGTAGAAGCACATAAATATATACATCAACAATACTGAAAAAAATTATAAAAAAAATAATCGAAAGTAATCAAAACAACTTTTTTGATTAATTTGAATATTATTAGATTTAAAAAAAAAAATTTTTTTAGATTTTTAAAAAAAAATTTTTTTTTTTAATTTTTTTTAATTTTGTTTTTGATTTTTTTTTTTAAATATTTTTTTTCGATTTTTTCTAATCGTAATCAATTAATAATTGCCTTTCTTGAAAAACAATTAAAATAATCATTACCTATTAAAAAAGCCGTCTAAATAATTGATTACTAATTACTAATCAAATTCAAACGCTTCATTTTTTGACAAAACAACAATACCTCAAACTTCTGTATTGATTTTTATAAAATTACCTTAAATATCCTGCTTCTACGAAATAAAATTTATTTATTTTCTTTGCAGCCATCTGGACAACAACATCAAACGCTCATTATTGAAGAATTTGAACCAGACGTCTTTAGACAGTTAATTGAGTATATACATACCGGATGTGTGACTTTGCAGCCGCGGACGCTATTGGGTATATAGTACCAGTTAGATAAGATAAGACATTTCGACGGCTGCGTACAAGAGCCCCCTAACCCATTGAAGACGTGCTATCTAAAACTTTAATTAATAACGTCGTATTTCAGAATTTTTTCACAAAACTGCCCTACCTCAACGTTTAATCCATTTTCAGTTGAGATAGGGTGCCATAGACCGATCTTCCACTGAGCCGTATATTGGTTTACCTCAAACGGAGTCCCCCTTCCCCAAAAGAAAGCTGAAATGTTCCAGCTTCTTAAATATTAATGACTTTTTTTATATTAATTTTTCATGACAGTTGTCAAAGTAGATTTACATGATTCAGAATCTCATGTAAAGTTTACAGAGTAGTTGAACATTAATACTGCTGAGTAGTTCTATCGTACTATGAGCCGGTTCTATCATACCGGAATGACCCGGGTTTTTTTACCCGGCCAAGGGCTGTTATTTCAGTGTAGCATTGTTAATAATAATAACAACAACAACAACTGCTGAGTAGTGCCTCAACCTTTGTTCGTGTTGTTCAAAATAAAAACTTACATAATTTAGTTGATAGGTGGTGTTGAGGTCAAGATATTTCAAATCTGCAGCGAATTCGAAAGATTTAGGAAAAACTGAGAGGAGCGGAATGGAGAGAGTAAAGGTAAAGATACCTGAAAAACAGAGGGGGCAGGGAGAGGCAGTGGAGAATGTGGATATCGACAGCACTTGACCTGTCACAAGCTTTTGACACAGCCAAATACACGCCACGCTACTTCAAGATTAGGTGTCGGTAGCATTTAGGGATGAAAGAGCCGAACCAAGCAAAGCTTCCCGTTGGCCCATGGCTGGTGCCGTATCAGTTTCTTCTTTTTTTAAATGGTCATCTAGCCACCTTGGTGGTTTTGAACGTCCAACAAAGCGCGAAAGTCACTTCTTCGTTGCGCCAACTTGCGCCAATTGGAGACACCGAGGGATCGAAAATCGGTCTCCGCTTGATTCTCCCATTACCATATCAACTATCTTGTTAAGTTTCTACATATCGAAGCTTGCCTTCACGTCTGAGGGAGTTTCCTAAGCCGATAAGGCTGCTGACACCAACTGGAGGAAGTTACAAGTTAGCCAAAACACCGCAATCAGAACCGCCAGAGGACGCCTCCTTATGGCGCCTGAAACTCATTCCCACTGACATTCAAACTGACATTACTCAGCCCTTTGGTCCGCGGAACCAAATAAATAACTCATCCTCATGTGGCCGTACTTTCCAGGGAGACTAGAGAGGGTATATTCAGGCTATCCCAATTGCCTCATATGAATTAAGGTTTTGACTTACTTTGTTGTTGTTATTATAACAGTTTCGCTTTAATTTCCTATTTCAAAATTTCCGCAATGCAGGCGTCATGAACGCTGCTGACTACTATGGCTTGGAAGAGCTTAGGCGTGCCTGCGCTGGTTTTGTGCAGTGTTGCATCAATGTGGATACCGTGTGCGCCTTACTGGCCTCCGCCGAGCGCTACATACAATACAAGTGCACGAAGAGTTTGGTACAAAAAGTGTTAGAGTTCGTCGACGAGCATGGTAACGAAGTGCTCAACCTGGGCAGCTTCACATTGTTGCCACAGCATGTGGTGCGCTTGATATTGGCACGTGAAGAGTTGCGTGCCGACGAGTTCACCAAATTTCAAGCGGCATTAATGTGGAGCAAAAAGTATTTTGACAACAATCCGGTAAGATGTGGTTAAGAAGCTTCGCTGGAACCTTGAACTAATGCTTCTTCTTCTTCTCATTGCTTTAGAATATTGACATGAAAGAGATTTTGGGCAACTTTCTGGAGTACATACAGTTTCATAAGATTCCTGCTAATGTATTGATGCGTGAAATACATCCATTGGGTTTGGTACCATATTCGATCATTATGAACGCGTTGGCTTATCAGGTAAGCGCGTGCTCAAGCAAGGCGCGTATTGCTGTGAGAGCAGTGCGTTTCCTTTGTATTTAATCTGAATCTACTATATAATTTACTAAATGAGTTTTATGGCATTGGCGCACAACACGAACGTCCAAATTGTTTGGTGCGTTTATGTGTGTGCTGTTGTCGTTCCACTCCCCCTTTGTCCCCCCTTTATGTCTGATTCTCACCTTTGCAGGCAGACCCAGAAAGCATCGACCCCGGAAAGCTGTCTCCCAACTCTAGTCGAGTGAGGCGTGCACGCCAAAATCAAGGCAGATCGATGTCCGTACAGAGTTCCTTGGACCCCTACGGTTCGAATACAACATTAAGTTCAAGCGGTAGCAGCGATCCCACCAGCGGCCAACACAATAGCAACTAACATAAGTTGAACGATCCCTCCTCCAATTCCACACATCAGCACCACCACCACTCATCCTCACATGGCCGTCATAAGCATCATCAATCATTACCAAAAATACGCAAAGCTAAATCTCAGAGTTTCCGCACACGACGTAGTCCATCTGAACGTCGTAGCCCAAATGCTGTACCAATATTTGGTAAAACGGCTAACCTCACATTGAATACCACACAATTGGCGGCTAACGACAAGAAACGTAGCCCACTCACACCAAAGAGTCCTATATTACCACAACCTGAGTCAAAAAGTCCGGGCAGTACTTCACAGAAGACGCCAACAATATTATCACGCCAGGGCACATTGCGCGCATCGATTCGCCGTAAGAACAGTATGACTGGATCGTTAGTACTTGTTCAAGGACGCCGCAGTCCAGTTGGCTTCAATGATCGTAGTCCGCAAGGACGTCGCAGTCCATTACTTATGTCGAATGATCGGCTTAAATCACCAAATGAGCTGCCCGTACAACCAATATTTGGCATGGGTTTGCATAGCCCGACAGCACGTAGCCCTACAGGTGGCGCACGCAGCCCTACGCTTAGCATGCATACACAGGAACGACGTTCGCCCATCGGCGCCTCAACGCCCACAGATTTCTCACAATCGCGTCGCAGCACCACATCAACAGTGCACGTACAAGATGCATATTGTGATGAACGTGACATGGAAGAGAACGGCATTGTAGTGGGATCGGGCGCTACTGGCATAAAGCGTCCATCAATCAATCTCTTTACGCCCATCTATTTTAGCGGCGATAAACGTAGTCCCATCACGGCTATGCCCATACCACCAATAACAGTTTCAAACCCCACTGAGACTGGCAGATTAGTTGAGAAGAATGCCGAGTCAAATCCAGCAGCAGAGGCGGCACGTGAATTGAAGCGCATACGCGAAGAACATGAACAACAAGAAACAGCGACTGCCAGAGAATCGACAGGTGAGAAGAAGGAGCGCACCAGTGTTATGAAGGAAATACTCGCCTTTGTGCGTAAACCATCCAAACATATCTCGACGCGCACAAATCGTTTTGCTAATGCGTTTACGCGCGCCGAATCGGGTACATCGTCGGCACCACTCATACGGCAAAGCACATTTTCGGCCAGTCCGTCCGCATCATCGACGGCGGCCAAGAGTGCGGTGGTGAAGCAGATGTCCGAAGTTGCATTCGAACCGAAGATGTCATTGAAATTCGCACACTACGCAAAAATGTCATTGAAACTACGTCGATCTGCCAACGACGATAAAGCGAAGCAAGCAGCTGCCGCAAGCACAACATCAAAACGTGCCAGTGCTGACTCAAATATAAGCGGTGGCGGTTTGGATCCACAGGTAGGTAGCAGCGTTGGCGGTGGCAGTCTAGGCGGTGGTGCCGGCTCCGGACGTGCATCACCGCTCGGCGAACTGCCATTCGAGTTGGCAAATGTTCACTTCGAAAAGGTTGGTGAATCATACATTAAGCATGAGAGTATGATACACGAAGAAGAGTACGTGGATGAAACCGGCACCGGCACCACAACCCACACTGTTGTTAACAGCCTTGTAGAGGAGATTACAAATTCTCTTAAAGTAGTCTCGTTGTCAAATGAGAACTCACAAATAACACATCATTTTCAACGACGCTCCGAGAGTCGTGAACCCATTGAGCCACGTATAAGCGAAGAACGTGAATCCGATTCGAATGATTTAGTCATACCGGAAGATTTTCGTGCTGAGCTTACTGACATTTTGAAAGGCTATGAACCAGAACCTATCTATGTGAATTTGCAAGTGTTGCGCCGTGAAACCGAAGAGGCTGAAGCTGCTGCAGCACAGGCCTTAGCCAAAGCGACTGAAACAAGTTTGAATGCTGAGAAGTCACCTTTGCAATGTCCGATTATTGAATTTGAACCGCCTTCACGGCGTTCCTCCTTTGATCCGCCACGTTCGCCTTTCTTAGAAAATTTACGCAGTCCCGGCGCTGATACCGATAATGATCTAATAAATTTGCAACGTTTAGATTCGGGTGGTGACAGCTTCGAAGTGGTTGAGGGCGATCGTAAGTCTAGTCGCGCTGAGTCAAGTTTCGACTGTCCCTATTCGTCGCGTGACACCAGCTTCGATATTTCGCGTTATCAATCCACCAGTTACGAAGATCAAACTTCGAGTTTTGAAATTGTCGATATGGACGATAAGAAGAAATCAAATATCGATCTACGCAAATCCTCCATTGAACTTGTAGATGCTGAGACATTTCAGCGTAGTGGTTATTCCTGTGGACGTAAGTCCTCGTTAGAGACCCATTTCGATTATACCCCTTCCGATGCGGGTGGCATGACGCCAGCACGTTCACCCAACTTTCCAATGAATAAACGACACAAACCCGAAACTTTACGCGCATTGCGCATATCACCATTTAGTGCCTTTTCGCGTGCACGCAGCCCACTTTCCAATCAGACATCGTCGAATTATAGTTCACGTGATAGTTATGATTCAAGTTCCTCCTATCCACATTCTGCGCCTAACCAACATGAACCGCAACGTAGTCCCTTTGCTGATCCGTCAAAGAAACATTTTCCACTCACAATTAAACAACGTGAGGAAGAGGTGAAGACATTCCTGTGTACTGATCAGCGTTGCGCCTCAATATTTGAGCCACGTCCAAGTTCTGTGTTGACGCAACAACTCTCGACTGGTTCCATGTCTACACCCTCGGGTTATGGTAACGGTACACCCTGCCCGGTAGGTAGTGGTGCGGCGTGTGGTTTCTCAAGTGGTAGTGAATTTGAGCCGCCTTCTCCGCGTCGTGCTGCTAGCGCCTCTCCAAAGCATACTTTCACTTTTCGTATTGTGCTCAAGAAGGTGGATAGTTCACCGGAGGCTTTGTGTACAGAGCGTCATCGCAGTCGCATATTCGATCGATATCGGCGTAGGGATAGTAGACGTAAGAGACTACATGAAGCTGGGAAAAGCTTTTAAGGGAGTTTTTGTAGAAATCGGAGTCGGAAAAAGAAGAGACTAGTGAAATGTTATTAAAGTGAAGAATAGAATCGCATAGATATAACTAAAGAGAGAATATATAACAAAGTGTCATTGAGCTTGAAATTCCGGGAAAATAGAAAATTTAAATTAAATTTTTAAAAGAGAAAATAAATTAAATTTTTTTTTTTGGAAAATAGCAAGAGTATGCCAAATGATGCACCTCCGTGTCGTTGGTTTCATTTTCTTCCTTTGACCTTTGCGTAAATGTCAAACATATATGAGTTAGTAAGAGCAGGCCTACAAAGCAAGTTAAGATATTTTTATTGAGTATATTGAATGAGAAATATATATTCATACATAAATCTTATGAAAATACAAAAGTTAAAAAAAAAAATTTTAAATAAAAATTCAAATAAAATGAACCCACTGTTTCAACCCAGTCTTATGAATACAATCGTTATGAAATACTAAATTATGAACAATAATCTAGAAAAAAACGACTTGTCTAAAGTTTAACGGTACAACACTTGCAACGTAAAAAAAAAACAAAAACCAAATCAAATTAAATATAATATTTGTCAGCCCTTTTGTGCATTTTTAATATCGATATAAGATTAATAGATGTGTGCAAAATAAAAAACTAAAATATTTTGTGCCATAGAAACTTATTTAAATAATATTTTTTATTAAAAAACAAACAAACCAGTAAATAACATAAAATAATTATATAAAAATGTTAAACACAATAATATAAAAAAAATTATTGAAACCACATGTACTCCATATCTATCTCGTTTCATTTAAAATAAAATAAAATAAAATAAAATAAAATAAAATAATAAAAGAAAAATAAAATAAAGTAAAATAAAATAAAATAAAAAATTAAATAAAATAAATAAAATTAAATAAAATAAAATAAAATAAAATAAAATAAAATAAAATGAAATAAAATAAAATAAAATAAAATAAAATAAAATAAAATAAAATAAAATAAAATAAAATAAAATAAAATAAAAAAAATAAAATAAAAAAAAATAAAAAAAAAATAAAATTAAAAAAAAAAAATAAAATAAATTAAAAAAAAAATAAAATAAAATAAAATGAAATAAAATAAAATAAAATGAAATAAAATAAAATAAAATGAAATAAAATAAAATAAAATAAAATAAAATGAAATAAAATAAAATAAAATGAAATAAAATAAAATAAAATAAAAGAAAATAAAATGAAATAAAATAAAATAAAATAAAATAAAATAAAATAAAATAAAATAAAATAAAGTAAAACATTCATGAAACGAGCTCAAGGCCAAGAATAATAATTTTTTCCCTTTTTAGTTTTTATGTAAATTATTATTGCTTTTTATTTTTCACTTTTTAAGTAATTATTAAAATATTTAAACCAAAAAAAAAAAAATTAAATAAAAAAGCTACATAAGAAACATAAAATAAATAAAACACAAAATAATTAAATTTAAATAACCGTAAGAGTAAAATATATGTGACCAAAAATCAAGCCCAAATAAAAATTCAAAAATAAATAAAAGACCTACATGGCGCAATACAAAAAGATCTGATATTGAAAGTATGGAATAAAAAACAAGTTATATTAAAATTTCTTGGTCTGTACAAAAGTAAAAAGAACTTTTTGTTTTTAAATGAAATAGCAACACACAAATAAAAAGAAATATTAAATTAATTTAAAAAAAATCATTAATAGGAAATGAAATGCGGAAAAGAAAATAAAAGAATTCAATATAAATAAAAATCGGATACCAAAAAACATTGATCTGCACACTTTTTGCCATTTTGATAGAACGAAATAACAAAATATGTAAAACCAGCAAAGCATCTAAAACCAATATATTTCCAAAATACAAACAAAGAAAAAAAAAATTTTTGAAAAAAAAATTTGGTGCAAAATTTTTGTCATTTCCAAATAAAATATATTCACAGCAATCAAAATATGTATTAAAAGAATATATATTTCAGTAGCTCATTATTGTTATAGCTTACAAATACGATTCCTGATAAAACCGTTTACCTTAAAAATTTACAAATAAAAAATAGTAAAATATATAACTTTCGACAATCTTAATGTTGCATGTATACATAAAAACTCATATATTTGTATACACAAAAAAAGTTAGAAATTAAAAATATTTACAACAACTATTACTGTTGCACAAAATTTAATGACATCCATATAGTTATTTATACACAATTTTACTGGTGTAAATATGAAATGGTTCTGGTTCTTAGGCTGTTTCAAAATTCTTCAATAATAAGATCAACAAAAATTGTTGGTATAAAAAAGCAATAATAAGAAAATTTAAAAATTATTAAAACAAACAAATTTAATTATCTCTATGTAAAATGCAGAAATTTAAATTGTTTTGCTAAATTTACAAACAAACTAAAATTATGAAATATAAAATATAGCAAAACCTGAGAGTAATAACTTTTTTTGAAATATAATATAAACAGTCTGCAAGTCTTAATGTCGAGTTAATTCGCCTCATATTCATACTAAAATATCATTACTGAAATGCGATAAATCTCCGAGGGCTATACATACGTGCTAGAACTGCGATTGTCTGAGACTGTTGCAGTTGAAATTTCACGCAAGTATCGCTCTCTTGCTAGATTTTCATGTCGAAAGCTTGTTCAATTCGTGCGCTTTTCGATAGTCGCAGTGGAGTCAAACAAAGCTTAGCACTGGAAAAGCACGTCGGCATGCGCTTTCATAGAAATACAAAATAATTTTGAAAATAGATTTTAACATAACAATCAAAGCTTGGCCAGGTAAATTATTGTAGTTGCATGTTAGAAAGGCATTGCCCGAGATTGTATACAGAACTCGGTTTTTGGATTTCTCGGGCCTCGTAAAAAGCTCAAACGAAGGAAAATTTTGTTAAAAATTAAATACTATTGAAAGCTTTTGTTAAAGTTCTAATATAATACACATTTAATTTTAAATAATTTTTCTCAAAACATATCTATCAGTTTTACTCTATTTCAGTTCTAGATAAAACCACACCACTACACTATCAGCACGAATTTATACGCTTAAAAGGTTTTTAGCATATACAAAGCTTATGTTTATATACAAAAGCTCAAATTAATAAACAAATTAACACACAAAAATTATTGTATTAAAAATAAACAAAAACCATGTAAATTAGCTGAGTACTTATTAAGTTTGTAAAAGTTTATTAACAGTTAAATAGCTAAATATATAAAGCAGTTGAGCCAAATCACAAGCCTTAAACAAATTAAAACACTGCATGTACAGATATGCCCTGCAGTCAAAGCAACTAAGTGCAAACTACCACACAAATAATTTGAAAGTTAAGCCCAATTATAGGGATTTATAAAAAAAAGTGGATAAGGGTTAAAGTCACTTTCGCAGAGTTGTAATACGAAGTAGTTCCAAAAAATCATGCAAAAAAGTGCAGACGTTTTGCTGCAGCCTAATTTATTAGCATGGTCTCTTCCCACTTCAAGAGTTCCATTGAAAGCGCATATAAACAGGTTTTCTATAAAGCAAATAGTGCACAAAATTATATTTGGGGCGAGTGTGGGCGAGCTCGGGTTGACAAAGGAACACATCGATTGCATTTGAAATCAGCATGCTCTGAGCTAAAAATACGGTTGCAGTTCGTTATTAAAATAAAATATAAAGGACGATATACTAGAGCACTGGTGGCGGAAACAGAGAAATTAATATAACAATTTTTGCCAACTAGAACATTTTGGATTAATTGTGCACATTTTATGTTTTTCGGACAAGTTCTTTGAAGTAATAAAATTCCAGTTTTTAATTCTGTTTTCATGTGTGTATGTTTCCTGACTGGTTCGTTATTTGATTGCAGGGTTTGAATACAAGCCACGCTTACATAACTGTTTAAAAAATAACCGCCTAAAAGTAGGCTAACTTTGAAACACCCTGGTAATTCAGTTGAACATGTAGAATTCCTATTTTAAACTTGGCGCTTGCTGTAGTTTACTTTTAGGCGTTTGACAAGTGAATGCGCTTTGCCTCTTTTAAGTTGCAAATTTAATTGGAAAAATTTAGCTTGAATGCAAGTAAAAGTAGTTTTTTTCAATGATTTATGTAATTTTTTTTAAATGGTTTATAACTCTTCTGTTTTCTAACGGTATTCACGGGACTAGTTTCATTTACTGTGAAGAAATAAATCAATCTTTTTTATTTAATTTTTTTTAATTTTATTAATGATATTCAGCGACTATTTTGTTTTTGCTAATTTTACAATGAAATTGTATTTTGCATTTAGAAAACAAAAATGAGTTGAAAGTTGAAATAGAATCCTTGAAATATTTTATCACCTTCTCTACAAATATAATATCTTCGTTCTTCTATTTGCAGACAGGCAATTTTTCCAATCAAAAATTTTACTGCCAAAGTGTGTGGAGTTTCGTATATTAAAGATGCAATTTTTAGTTCTTTATAACTATCTTTACAACAATATACCATGCAAAATATATTAAACAGAGTAATATAAAAAAAAAATCTCTTTTAGCTATATATTTTTTTTTTTTCATTTTAAAATTTGTGCTCAAAACATAACAAATTTTTGTTTCGTAAATTTTAAATACATTACTAAAATTATGGATTGAAAAAATTTCTAGATGCAATCAAGTTTTTTATTCCAGAAGTATGAATCACTCTGTACTATTAACAGTACAGGGGTGCAGCTTAGGTTTTACGATATTTTGGA
Organism: Merzomyia westermanni; assembly: GCA_949987695.1. Classification (NCBI taxonomy): domain Eukaryota; kingdom Metazoa; phylum Arthropoda; class Insecta; order Diptera; family Tephritidae; genus Merzomyia; species Merzomyia westermanni. The sequence continues at coordinate 6,782,545 of OX465293.1, read as the reverse complement.
AAGAACGGTAATCGTTTAATAACGATTAATTGAGTAGGAAGTGGAAGGGTTTCAAAAGAGGGCAAAAAAACCTATATTTAAAAAAATATTAAAAGATGGTGGCTTTTCTAACAAAAAATAAATGTATGACGCTATAAACAACAGGTATATCATCATAAACCTACTAAGAGATTTTTGCGCCGAGCTTCACCACTTACAATTTGTGGTGTGCCGATTTGAATTTTGAGAAACTTTTACAAACCATTTTTGATGTTACTGGTCCCAGGACTCGAACCTAGGAACTTCGGTGTGGTAGGCCGACAAAATAGTACCGCCACATCACGGCTGCCGCAACTAAATAAGAAAAATTGTTGAAATAGTATTAAGCATTATGAAAAGATTTGAACAGAAAGTTGGTAAAAGATTTAAAATATATACTGGGAATTTGCTTTGCGGAGAAATATCATAAAAATTCTTCATTACATTTCATACGAAACAAAATAAAAAACAATATTTTAGGAAAAATTTCTCAAACAAAAAAAAAAAAAAAACAAAACAACAAAAAAATAAGTTTATAAAAAAAGAATACTATTTATAAAAAATTAAGTGGAATTTTTTTTTCTGAAAATTTATAAAAAATTAAATGTTTGTCATTACATTTCATCAAGTGGAATTTTTTTTTACTGAAAAGGTTATAAAGTAATAAAACCATTGTAATTTGTTTATTTAGTCAAAAATTATATAGCAGTTAAAAATGTGTTTAGGTAATTTAAAAAAGGTGACAAAGAAGTCACTATTCCTTTAAAAATAATATTTGTCATGGTTCATAAAAATGTCATTATTTAAAAAAAAATATTTATAAAAAAATTATGCAATAAGTTATCACAATAAGCATCACAATTAACGATTGCCAATATATCACGCGCGGAACCTCTCTGTTGACTTGCCAGCTAATTGAGTAATCACTCTGTAAGATTTGACAACTGTCAAAAGGGCAGAACGATCGTTTAAAGATGATTCTGCAGAGTTATAGCAAATAGTATTGAGGGTGTTTATGCATGTATTTATTGAAAATTATTGCTGCGCAAAAAAAAATTTAAATAATGAACACAAAGCAAAATACAATTTTTTGGATGTCTGTAAAAAAGTAAATAAATTTTTTTCGTTTTTGAATGAACAGGAAACTTGTGTTTAACTCTAATTTATTTCAGACGTAATGAGCAAAACTACGTTCACACCACTGCAGAAATTACTTAGTTTCGTATAAATTATGGTAAGTATAATCTTGAATTTCTATATGCTTTCTTATTCCAGCGCTGAGTACAAAACGATAGTAGCCAGAGAAGAAAAAGAAAGAAAATCTTGAAGGTACTGCCGGCTGGATGCAGGCGCTGAGAATGGCACATTGGTCGAGTGAATAAAATAAGAGAATATTTTTTTTCTTAAGCACTTAGCGACCTATGAATAAAACCACAATCTGACACCTTTTTTTGGAAACTTCAAAACTGATTTGAAAATCAAATTCGAACTTGTCGCTTGTGAGACATTCTTTTTAATCAGGTTTGGAAAAAAAAAAAAATAATAAATAAAAAGAGGGCTGCAGCATTCCGCTCGCCTTTCTTTGTGCAAAGCCGACAAGAAATGCGTGTGAGCACGACTATCGCCGATTGCTATGGTAACCACCGATTGCTATGATTACACAAACTAATTAAAAATGCTTATTCTAATTTAAGAGCCGTCATTTAAATTGCTGTTCCATACACATCCAAGATGTAAATTACAAATCAACATCGTTTTCCATTTTGTACTGTGCTCTTTATTGTAAAGTGTTACATTTAATTTTAGACAACAATTTTATTTTTATCATTCCATAACTAATTCTAAAACTCGCAATAGCCCAGTTAATTTATTTGCTTGGCTTAGTTTGTCTTTGAAATTTAAGAAATTTTAGCCTCTGTAACTTTTTGCGCATATCAACTTCTTGCTTGTAGAACTTTCTGAATATAATCGTTATGTAGTAGATAATTTCGATGACGGATACCATGCTCATGCCCAAAGTCAGGCTGAAAGCGCTGCCTAAATTTGCTGTGGAATTTTAATAGACTTTAGTATATTTTTTATTAGAAAATTATTCAGCAGTTATTACTTATAAATATATCTACCCCCCGATATTACTTAATACAACAATTTTTTCTTGACTATTCATCAATATTGACAGTTTATCAAGAATACAAAAGAGTGTATTTTATAAATACTTATCGCACACCAAAGCCATAATAGTCACAACTCTAACATATTCTAAGTCGATTTCTTGGCATAAATCACCAGCCAGCTTATATAAAATACTTTAGCCTGAATGATAACACTGCGTTATAAAAGAAAATACAAAATATTTATGACTATAAATGAGCTCAAGACCAAGAAAAAATTTGAAAAAAAGTATTTCTAATTTCTTTTTTAATAACTTTTATTAATTTTGAATACGAAGGGAAAATTTAGAGATAACCGCTATAGCTTTTCCTAAAGATCCTTTCCGCGAGCGCTAGACTTCCTGCAGAGAAATTTGGTCCACTCTGTTAACCACTAGGCTATCAGAACGATGGGTGTGTCAGCTCATCATTACTAATGATGGATATTTTGTTTTTAATTTATTCATTTTAATACTTCGTTGTGCTTTTCAGTTTTGTCTGTTTATGAAACTTTCTTTTCTATTTATATAATAACATTTTTAAATAATTAATAAAAATTATTGGAAATAAAAAAACAATATTAATTAAAAAAAAGTATTATTATTGGCTTGAAGCTAATTTATTCATTAGAAAATTTTTTCTCAAATTAATATAATTTTTGGTTACTATTTACCCTCAGGCCACGCTATTTAAGCAAACGATTAAGAATATCCCACCTTAGAACTTGTTTGAAGAACTTACTATTTCAACGTAATTTCCATACATTTTTGGTTGAGACAAAGCGCTATTGAAAAACCATTCTAAGATAGAGCGTTTTTAAAAATATTCTGGAACTTTCACGCAACTGTCGGAAAACTGCGGTCTACGTCAAACATGGCCCTTACTCTGTAGTTCTATTCGAAAGTTTACATACATCTTAAGTGCAATATTAAACAGCACTGCGTGACATGTCGCAGTAGCGCAGGTTATAAGCATCTCGAAAGCCACGCGTATGGTCGTAGGTTCGAGTGTAGGTCCTCGCACAACTAATTTTTATTTTTTTATCTTATTTTTATTGAATAAAATTATTATTTTTAAATATCTAAATACTTCTAATCTAAATTTTTGTTGATGCATTTTTCCATTATTTTCTTCAATTAATTTTTGTCAACAGCGATAGCTTTAACCGTGTCTGCGATAAAAATGATGACTTGAGGAAAAAAAAACACTAATTGTTTTCTTATAATTATAAGAAAATATATTTTTGTGGATTTCAGTTAGCTAAATTGTAGTCGAATAGAATTATCTTACTTTTGACCATTTTGGCATATGTTTTCGAAATAGAAAGTAGCAAATTTTCTACGATCGAAAGGAGTATAAAACAAATCTGAAGGGAATAGAATGGAACACGAACAAGGAGTGCGTTCTATTCGAAAATTTCTTACAGAGTACGAATCACTCGAAAGCGAAAAATTTTTGTATTCCAATAGAAATACAGTGTAAAATTTTCGTCTGGCCCAGTTTAATCAACTTAAAAACTGTCATCATTTTGAGTTGTAAAATTTTGTATTCTAACCAGAGATACATATAAAGATATACATTTTCATAAATATCTAAACTCACATATCAGTATCAGCTTATTATATATCAGATCAAGTTTGTAACGCGCGAAAAAGTGATTGTCTATGACCACATAAACGACGCTGTATTCAGGTTTAATGTTCTCGCTAAAAGTATTGAAATATATTTAAAAAAATAAATCTTGTTAAATTTGGATTTTTGCGGCGAATCTACTAGCCCTCAACTTACTAAAAATCAAACACTGATGGCATGCCCACTTCTAAAACCGTATTTGATAATTCCAATTCAAATGACACGGTATTACAATGAGATGGACATACGCATTTATGCTTAGCAAATCTTCCAATGATGACCGCTTCATTTTAAGAAAAATGTAATAAAATATTAAAAAATGAAAAAAAAAAATTGTATACCGTATTCAAAGTCTTACGGAAATTTTCCAACAAGCACGGTATGTCTTTGAAGGTGCAAATACGTTCACTTATCCAACTACTGACAAAGTAATAAGGTAAGCAACCACACAAGTTAATCGTTTTATTAATCCGACATTCTATTGCACAATTCACGCCTTCGTTCGTTCTGAAATGCCTCAATGGGTTTTCATGTGAAAAGACACATTTACGTTCAGTGATAGCAAGCTTTTTAACACTCTCCGAACTATATGTCGCTGTGGGACGCATATTTAAAAAGTTCTCACGACAAAGTGATACAAATTTCATGGGCGTATAAAAACCGGGAAAACCAGTATTTGGTGAGACAAGTAGTTTGAAGCCATTTGTAGACGATGGATATTCACCATAGTCGGTATCATTGTGATATAGAATGATTGCGAGACCATGAGTGTAGCCCGAACGTGCTTGATAGCCAGTATAGTTGAGACTACAATTTGAGAGTAAAAGAGAGAGAGAGGGAGTGAGAGATAGAAAGAGATTGACGCATGATCCAATAATTTATTTGGTCGTCGCAATCGGCCAACAACACGAAATTACCGTTTGACGTCGTTTAATTCTTATGTCAAAATGCACATGTGAGAGGGAACGCGCAAAAACGATTCGCCTATTTTCTAAGCTTTTCACGTATAACACACACATAAATCACACATTTTCTTAAAATGTTATCACAAAGCAATCGTTAAATATCAATTCCCAGCGAATTTTTATTAAAAATAAATAAAACACGAAGCGAACTCAATAGCTTTTCCAAGAACTGTAAACAAAGAATGTAAACAAAAAACAAAGATATGATAGTTTGACATAAGGTGTGGATGAGGAAGAAGAAGACGCTATGTCATCTGAGACGACCATATAAATTATTGGATCATGGGAAGAGATTGACGTACACGTTTTAGTTTAGTTTTTACTTACCCTTCTTGATTGAGATTGAAAGAGCAGCAGAAGCCAAAAGCAGTTTTCGAGCGCTTAACGAGCTCACGACAATCGTCCATTTCATATTGGAATCTACAACGAAACACAATATCTTCACACTTCCATTGTATGTTTTCCATCAATATTATTGTGCTTATGTTGTTGTAATCGATCAAATTTTGCAATTGTTCAATTGAGTTATTCATTTCATAAGCAGTTTTCTCGTTTGTTTCCATTTGCTGCAGTCGGTTTGTGTTAGGTTTTGAAGAATTAGAAACATCTTCGTCTATGAAACGGTATACAACCCTTAGATCTTGTATTAATTGCTTAACATTATGACTGCCTGGTGGGAATTTTCTGTAAAGAGATTAATAGGCCATGAAAGTAAGTCTACACCAAATTCATTCCACACAGCTGGTCTGCTTCTCAGACGTTCTTAAATATTTTGGAGATAAATGTTCTTTCAAGATTACAGAGAGAAAAAACTTAATATCAACACATGTGCAATTTTTAGGTTATGGGCGAGAATAACACTTCTTATTCCTCTGTCATGGAATGGACTAAAATCAACAGTGTAAATCTCGGGGAATAAATGATGGTCGGATGACCATTGGAGCAGAGAAATTGGTTCTTCTCTCACCTTGCTAGATTTGTCGTAGACTGCTGCCTGCAGTGGGTAAGTTGACGAAGGTGTTATTCATACGTTAAAGCGGAAAACGAGATTACTTTATACCGAAGTGCTTAAAACAGTTCCGTTTAACAGCCTTTGCTTTAAAGGCTTTAGAAATTATAACGGATAATGGCATAGGATGGAATGAGTTGTAGAAGATTTCCCTACGCTCCCACAAATATGCTAACAAAGCCGGTGGGTCCAAGGGCACATCATTATTTCAGCTACTATTGGATATTTACTGTGCGTTAGAATGTAGGGACGCAACTTGCTGAGCTTGGTAAGACAATAAAGTCGGCTCTGACAGTGAATATAGCGCTCGAGAAATGAAATGCACCGAAGGATAGATAGACCTCCTACTACTTGGAGAACTCCCCCTTTTTCTATATTTTCTATGCTCTAGGTCAGCCTTGGTGGCAATCCACGAGCCAACTCTCTACACATAGCAATTTATTTGTTTTGACAGCGGAAAAGTGTTGTTAATCTGCTATAGACAGTGCAGGACTGCACAGAAACATCACGATGTGAAAGGTCGTCATGCTCGTAACTACCCTTTGCAGTACTTTAAAATCTTGATCACAAAGCTGTAATAAAAACTCTAAATAATTTTGAAGATATCATTGTGAATACATACAAGTGGCGAATGTGTGACAGAAGCATTCACAATAGATAACAGCAGTGACCACTTAAGCCTATATCAGAAGATCCGTTACAAAGATACCCGACATAAAGACACCTTTACTCCTCTTCTACGAACCAACTTGAGGACCTGATGATTTAATATTATTAAATTAGTTAATTTATACGAATGCTGCACTATATGATAAAACCTTTCGTTAAAATATATAATAAAGTCGACGCTGAGGACTTCAGCCTTTTAATATAAAACTCATTTTTTCAGATTAACAATACACAGATATTGCAATGAGAATTGAAAACTTATATAAAACGACTTATATATGACTGTATGTACATTTATATGGAAATAATTTGAGAACTTAAGGGAATGCTTGAGGTTATGTGCATGTACATTTTATTATAATATTTTACGCGTAGCTGAAACAAGTTCTGTATAAGATTTAAAGATTCCGAGCTATTGTACTTAAGGCCGGTATGCAGATCACAAGAAAAGCAAAAACTCCATATAAAAAAACGCTTAAGAAATGATTAAGAAAATTTCTTGGGCTACCTTTTCTTGAGGTAGTACGCAGTTCTCAACGTAATTTTACTACTATTTTATCGTGAAATTTGAGTACGGCAACACAGGGTTCCGCAAGAAATATATCAAGCGGCATTTATTTCTTGAAGAAAACAGTAATTTGGTTATACGCCAACTGGTAAAACACGTCCAATAATGTCGGGAGAGGTATCAAAAGACGCGTTTTGGCCTCGGTATCAATAATCCGAAAGCGGAAAAGAAAAATTTTATTTCAGTCAAAAGTTATTGGCAAACAACGTTTAATTTGTTTATTTGCTTATGTGCTCTTCTGCTTGTTGCTTCACTATTCACCATGGATTTTTATTATTAAAATGCAAAATTTTTCTTGAGCAATTTCTTGTGATCTGCATACCGGCCTTTAATATATTGAAGAACAGCTCTTGAAATATACTACAAAACATATTTTTGTCATTGGGCATACTTTTCAAAATCATTTTCTTTTCAATATTTTGATATAAAATAAATTCAAATTAAATTAACTCATTAAGAGTTTAAAAATGTATGAGATGATATCTAAACACGATAGCAGTCCGCTAAAAAAATTTTCATTTGCATCCACGAATTTCCTTATTCTAAATTCCGCCTTTTTAATACAACTCTGCTCGTCTGACTGATAGTTCCCTTGCCACAATTTAGATACTTACAGTGTTGCCAGATAACGTTTCGTTTGTGCTACATTAAACATTGTTTCGGGACAAACGGTAATGGCTGGAAAAGGTAGAGTCTCAACAGGAACGAAGTTCTCAATAGTTTTGCGCGTGATGTTATTACGATACTTCATATAAAAAGAGATTACCATTGAAATTGCGGCAAACAAGGACAACAAAACGATGAACATCCAGATGGCGCTGTGAGTGAAGAAAAAGAAAAATTATATATTTTCGGCTAAGTTTGAAAGTTACTTAAAAATAAGTGGCGAAAGGCAAGGCATATGCAGTGACCGTATAGCGTCAGAAATTCATCCAGCAAGACTCCAGTATTTTACAGACTGTGGTGCCAAGTAGGTCCGATCACAATCAATACAACAATACCAATGTATCCGGAAATCCATGCTAGACGCTAGTAATGTCGCAACTCCTCGGGCCCCAAGCTGCACAATCGGCAAAAGCAATGGACGCCTTGATGTTGCACTCCAGCTGGTTGGTTAAAGATTTCACGATTGATCAAACCTTATCCCACCTTTCGGAATGGCTGCCCATTCAGCTTGTTTAAAGTATATATATGGCGACAAGGAGTTTACGATAATGAAATCGGTCGACCAATAAAACGCTTCTATAAAGTAATAAGGGGTAGATCAGTCTACTTTAAAATATGTTTGACAAACCCCTCTAGTTCAGAATTTATTTAAAAAACGCGCTATATGAGCTGAATATGTACGGAACTTTCGTTCAGAGATAGGGAGTTTTTCAACTCAATTTTGAGAAAGGGCGTTTTTTAAAAATATTTTGAAACAATGTGATCGCCCAATCAGTCGGCTTCCATTATACTGCAAGTTTGAGTTCTAAAGACCGTACGCGATAGAGACACCCACTGCCATAAAACTCTGACGTGTTATCTAAATTTTCTGTAGCAGAACTTGAGATCAGATTTGGCAATGACTTTTTTCTCTGGAAGAGCATGCTATACCGCTCTATGGGACTTTTTGCAGAAACTGGTCTCAAAACTATATATTTAAGCAAGAGCAGATAATCCAAAGCAGTTGTAAAGCTCAATAGTTTGCCAATATAAAACAGTGTTGAAAAACGTTTTTGCAAATCTCCCTATTTTTGAGGGGTTTTCAATAGCCAAAAACTGCTTCTTTTTTTTTTAAATTTTGAGTTATTGAAATCTAAAACATATTTCAGAACCGTTTCTAAAGATTCTAGAAACTTTTCCACTTATATTTGGAGTCATTACTTGTAGACAGAGTTTCCTCCAGGGACGGAATTTTTTATGATGAGCGTCACATCTAATTCAAAATTACTTACCGAACTTTTTTATTCGTGTCCTTATCTCGCGTGTACTTCAAGCCATGTATGCTAACTGTGGAGCAAAGTGCTGCGTAAGTACGTTTCGCGGCAGCATGAAGTGGGCCTACAGATTGGTCGATATCGCTAAAATTCAACGTGATTTGTGGCATAATACTGTGTGAAACGAAATTAGTTATTTATATCTTCGATTCAATGTGGAACACAACTTTTTTTCTTTTGGTAATTTTAAATTATTTTATCATACCAATTTTTGAGCATTTCTAAGAGGTTAACAATTATTGAGATTCTGAGAAAATAAAGCAAAAAACATATTAGTTTTTCGATAAGTTTTAGTCGATTTCCGTATTTTTCGTAAATACGTATTACATCTACTACGAATGTATTAAACTTCTATCACTGTGCAATTCTATAGCAAGCTTTTAGGCGCACTGTTAATTTAACATATCTGCTTTCAAACAGTTAAGCACACTCTGCTCGTGCTTTGTTTTTGTTCATCTATGTTCTATGGTTCAGCTAAAAGTAAGCTTTTGACAAATGAATGAAGCTTTGCTGTATAGAATTGCCCGCGTGCTAGCACTAACATGTTAAACACACAAATTGCAGCATATGTCTCGCATTTATCATACATTAATCATCTGCCGAAATAGCTCAGTTGGGAGAGCGTTAGACTGAAGATCTAAAGGTCCCCGGTTCAATCCCGGGTTTCGGCATCACACATTTCTTTTGGAAATTTTTAAAAAGCATTGAGACACGGCGTATTTAAAAAAAATAAATCGCTGGCTGAGTGTGAAGTATTATGCAATTTTAAAATATTTTTTAAGAACGCCATCCCCAAGAAATTTTTAAACAACGCGTTACTAAAAAAAAGGACTGCGACAGGGGGTTTTCGAAATATATTTTAAAGCGGGGGAGCTCCTGCACTCAGCCGCTGCAAGTTAATTTATTATTTTATTTTTTTAAGTTTTTTACATTTCAATGCAAACCTTTTCACTTTCATTTGGTTTAACGTTTTTTTTTATAACTTTTTATTCTTCAAACTAAAATAAAAAATAAACAATGAAATTAATAAAACAATTATTTTATTTTTCTTTGATACCTTAAAAACGTATATACCCGATTGTTTCGGTTTGTTCAAAGTTGTAGCACTAAATGGCCATCTAGCAGTAGTTAGGTCTATTTATCACATATTTCTTAGCACATACAAACATACATATCATTGACACTAAAATTTCTATACTAATTACTCAATTAAAGGGCCATCAGTTATCTGTGAAAGCATAATTATATGTGAGACCCTTTAATCAATTTCTTTATTCTGGTTTTGCACACCTTCTTACCGTCTTAGACTGGCATAGGTACATATTAGGAGGGTGCTCGTATACGCATAAAATTGTGTCAGCGTTAATTGCTTAAGTTTAGTGCTTAAGTTACGAAGATAAATTTGACAACGGCTACATAACTTTTATAGGAGAATTCTGTAAACAGTCTCTGATCACGAAGAGAGACATTTCGAGGTAATTTTCGATTTTGAGACAATTTCCTATTCTGCAAGAGCTGTCTGCTATCAAAAAAATAAAAAAAAAATAAGTTTTTAAAATTTTAAATTAAAAAACATTTAGCAAAAGTTGGGGTGCGAACTCGCATCCCTACAATTTACAGTTAACTTTTGCTGAGAACCCTAATAATTTAAAGCTATGAAGCACTCTGTATCAGCGCTCCGTGATTTCGATTATTCATAGAGTAAAGAGGGCGAATATGGGAAACCAATTTTTTTACAAAAATCCAAAATATTTCCATACAAATCTAAAAAAATAAGAACTAGGGAGATAGTAGCTACATTTTCACTAGTTCGAAACCGGCAATTGTGTATCAGGGTCGAGTGCTCTACCCACTCAGCTACGGCGCACGCATCAATAGTGTGAGAAAGCGTATGTCTACAATATTAAAGAATGGTTTTAAATTTAGGCTCAAATTATAAGCCGTGCATAAACTAACCTCAATAGTGTGGTGGTAGTATTGCTGGACTATCATACCAAGGGTCGAGTCCTGTGAAAGGTAACATCAAAAGTGGTTTGAAAAAATTTTTGTCATTTGGCAAAAAGTCTCCGAGTGTAGTTCTACCATGAAAGACTTCTCAAAATATTTTTTTCTTATTCTAGACTAACTACATCCAAGCTGCAGAATTTGGATATGGTTCAGAACTAGAGCAATAGTAGCAATAAGCGAACTACATCCCAACTGTCGAATTTTTAACTAGTTCGGAACTGTCGATAATGTAAAGCAGCGGGGGACAGTTTCCACCGCCTAGGACATCGACATGTTAAATTCGCCAGTTGATTACATGTGAAAGAGATTGAAGGCGAACTATTTGCTGTTTCACTGTTGCTAATTTAAGAATGCCGATCAATGAGCTCGAAGCAGGCGTATCCGGTACAATGTCTCCAGCGCGACAGGAAACGTTTAAAATTTAGTTGTCTAACCCAGCGGTAAATCGTATGTTTCTGAGATTAAAAAGGGTTAAGGAGCTGCTTTTAAAAAGCTGTAGCTAGAAAATAGTTTTTGTAATAGCTTCATACAGGCGCGGATCCAGGGGGGAGTCTTGGGGGGCCGGACCCCTCCCCCCGAAATGTCCAAATTAGTGAAATTTTTTTATATGTCTACATAATAAAAGTTAAAATAAAGGAATTTTAGGTCATGAAATTATATGGATTTTGAGTCAGGGATGGATAAGGGGACGAATCGCGACAACTACGATGGAAATTCCGAAGAATACTATCGTCGTTCCATATTTATACCATTTTTGGATAAATATTTAGAAGAGCTTGGGTCGCGATTTCTGGAACACAGAGAGTTGTTGTCCAAGGTCCAAAACATAATTTCAGTAAAATGTGCTGTGCTCGAGGAATTGGAATTAAAGGAGACTGTCCATGTATTTAAGAGAGAATGGCCAACTGCTACGGAAACCACCTATGAGTTAGAGGCGATATGAAGTTGTGGAAAACGTTGTGATAATTAGGTTTCACTCTAAAATAAAGGGGAGTAAGTACCGATTTATTTACCATTTTAGATTCTGTTTAAATATCGCTGAAAAGGACCGGCCAAGAACTTTTGTTGAAGCTATGGACATTTGTAACAGGACTTTTTATAAGCAAATTTACAATATCCTTCTAATCGGGGCTGCATTACCCGTTACGGTGGCTTCGAGCGAAATATCGTTTTCAACTTTAAGGCGATAAAAAAGCTATCTACGAAACAGGACTGGAGAGGAACGGCTAAATGGCTTAGCTCTGATGAACATTCACAGAGACGTGGAAGTTACTGCTGACGAAATATTGGACGTTATGGCAAAATCAAAAAGGAGATTGGATATTATCTTATAAATTATTCTATCCCTATCCCTATCAATATTCCTTTTCCTATATCCAGAATAATCTAAGGATCCCCATCGCTTGTTACCTGAAATTTCAAATAAATGTGCAAAGGAAAAGCCTCTTATGTATATAATATTAAACTGTAACTTTGTCATTTCCATTTTATGCTTGGTATTGTGTTTTTTAGGTGAAAATGTCTCAAGTCGCCTAGAAACTATTTGAGACGACACTTTAACCCTCTTATAAATCAAAAATAAAATAGGTTTATTAAGCTCTTATAATTGAAAATTTGTATGGAAATCTCATTTAAAAAAGCGTTATAATCCTTTAATATTTTTTATGAATAACGGGGTAAATGTTTCGAACATAGAACATCTTCCTGGCATCGTTTCCCATTAGATTCAGATCTTTTCATGCCTTGAACGTGTTTTTAAACGACGATTTTCACTGCAAAATGTTGCCAGCGTCCATGACTGAATCTAATGGGAAACGATGCCAGGCACACTTCAAAACATTTAAATTTTCAAGTGAACAGCACAATACTTAGCTTTACTCTCAAAATCGTTTTTATGACAAAAAAAAAAAAGTTGTACCCCCCCCCGAAATTATTTTCTGGATCCGCGCCTGGCTTCATACATGAAGCTCTTTACAGTTGATGTACATATATTGCGACAAATTTTCGGCATAAGTTGTCAAATTTGGATTGAAAAAAAAATTTAGAAAAAAAAACTGATTAATCGATATTTTTTAGCTATCTATTTCGTTAATGGTAAACATCGAAATCTAATAAATAGATATAATTTCACATTTTAAATCGACGACGGATGCAAAAATGGTTAAGATACCAATTACATACTTACGGGACGGTATCCATAAATGGATTTAGGATATTTTTATTTGCATTTTATAGGTCAACTAACTTAAAGGAAACACAATTCAAATGCGTGGTTTTCACTCATTTCGAGTTTTATTTTTTATTTATAATTTTATTTCAAAAATATTATAATTCTTTTCTTCACGCATTGCATAAATAATTTTGAAAAAAAGGTGTCATGCGTACAGTGTTTTGATATTAAAAGTCATATGTGACTATTGGTTAGCGCCGTTTACACCACTTATTATAATAAATTATAATTATTAAAGCTATCCGGCAGTTTATTTGACAGAAAATATTCGGTGATCCGTCAAAGCCGCTCAGCGGTAATCGGATATGGTGAAAACGGCCCGTATCATGATATTTAATTGAAATTTTTAAATTCTGTCTTACAACTTAGATGCTAGATTCTTACTAGCTTTTGATTGTTATTGGACTTTTTCTTTTGGATATTTTCAAATATACAAACTTTGTTTTAGTATAAAGATCTTATGATCTAATATTTTAATACTAGTTTTCTAATATTTCAATTAGTTTAAACTATTTCTTTAGTTTTTTCACAAGTTCTTGTGCTGAAGCCATTCTTTATTTAATTTAAACTAGCAAACACTCATTTAATTAAAAGGAAATAAAAATATACTTGACTGAAAAAATTACAATTATTTTATACGCTAGACAGATGGCACAATATCTAATCCAGATTAACTGTTTGGTACGTGATAGTCACAATTTAATTTCTCAAGGTTTGATTGCTTTGGAAACTGTTCGAGCGCGAAATAATTAAATGCAGTGGCTAGCGTTTTGTGCTAGCGCTCGTGACGACGTTCCAATGCTGGAAAGGGGCAGCCTTATTTTTAAAGCTATTCAATGGTAGTTTTCAAATAAAAATCTATTTGAATTCCTTGTGTTCATTAATTTGTATTAAGTGCTGCCGTCTGTCTACGCATTTATAAGGCACATACTTAAATTTAATTTTTTCTTTGCCGTTTACTTAAGCATAATTCTGAATAAATAATTTAACAAAAAAAAAAAAGAAACAAAAAAAAGAAATACAATTGTATTGTTAAATCACTATATTGGCACCTTTGATGCGTTCAAACATATCTCTAAAGTGTTGCATACTTTTAGCGTTAACTGTCTTTTCAAATTTGCATACTTCTCTCCTCGTAAGTTTAAGCCCAAAAGTATGCTTGCAATAATTAGAAACGCTAACTTGCTGGCTGAGTAAATATATCACTTTGACTTGGTCAAGGGCATTTTTGCAGCTTGCCACGCCCACTTTTACATTTATTTAATACTATAAATAGTTCACTTAAACAGAAGTTAATTTTTATCGCGCCTTAAATTTACTTATTTATCTTAAATTGATAACTGTCTCTTAGGTTTACCAAATGAGCTATATGCTGCTCACTTCAGCTTTTCGCACGCTCAGTGCCCCGTTTCATTGATGTTCGTTTTAGGCACAGCATCACCGTTGAAGCTATTTTCCATGCCAGCTAAAAATCGTGGATTCACACCGTTCGTTGTTAATGTTGTTGTGGCTGGCATAACGGCAGCTGGTTCTCGGACATCATTAGCCGGATTATCCCACCATTGGCGTTCACCTGAGCCAAATATATTATAGAAAGAAGCACAGAAGATGTAAACGAAAGCAGCAATGAAGAATACAATCTGCCATTGACCCATTGTTGGCTAGAGGGAAGAGAGACAGAAAAGACACAGTGAAATTTTTTGAAATAAAATTTCAATTAAAAGAACTACTATGCACTGTTTTTCACCAACATACCTTATTGTTAATAAGATTTCCGGCTGTAATGGGCGCCAAAAGACCAGCCAAGTTCGCCAAGCAATTTGTGATGGCCATTAAGAAGCCAGCATAACGTGGCGATAGATCCAAATGATTGATTTTGAAACCAGAGTAAATACCACCGTTGAAACCCACACCCACCGTTAGAATAGCAAGAGTTAAGGCACGATCACAGCCTGTATAAGAGGCGGCAATAAGGGCCAAACCAGGGCCATATTGACCTAAAAGGGGAAAAGAAGACATTAATGAAGAAATACGACTAATAAATTACAAACAAGAAATTAAAAAATTATGATACAAAAACAGTAATTAAATTAAACTTAATTTTTAGTTAATTAAATTTAAATTACTTTTGCATTAATTTAACATTTTCAATTACTTATATGCGTTAACGACTGAATCATTTGTAATCTTAAACGCTAAAAACATGCTGACGCATTATTTAATTGTAATCCTGAGATTTAACAAGCACTACTGTAATATTGTAGTAATAACTTAAATGATTACCATTACATATTAAAAGTAGGATTGTGATTGCTGTTGTAGTAATTGTTAAATTATAAGGATTACAGCGATTACTTGCAATGATGTATTTCATTAACAATTTTCTATATTTTAGTTATAGTAATTGTAATCCATTACTTTAATTACAAGCAGTAGTGATATATATATTATTATAAGCAAGTTAACTGTAATTCTGTTTTTCGTTTGTGACTACTGCGATCGTAATAATAAGCATAATTTAAATGATTATGATCACAGTATTGGGAGTCTTCAAAAAATTAAAGCATTACAATGACAGTAATTTTTGTCATCACATTACGAAAGTAGTGAAATGGTTTTGTATATATTTTAGGATTATAACTAATGCAAGAGTCACGTCATAAAATCGTTATTTTAAAAAGTACAGTTTCGATTACAGTAATGGTAATTGTAAATTATTGAGTATTAAAGAAAAACTAACTGCACTGATACATTTTATGATTACGTTCAAATAAATAAAACTATAAATATTTTTTGGACGCAATTACAGTAATTGTAGTCATAAGTAATCAAAATGTAATTGTAATTCTAAATACCTCATTGTTCTCTACGAAAAATTATATACTCACCAATACTGTTAATAATTTTTCTTGTCGATGTATGCGTAAAACGATGCGATGAAATCATCCAATCGGCAACAACCGAAATAAACATTGAGAATAACCACATAGCCAAATACGGTAGAGATGAGAGTAAACCATTGGCCTTGAGGGAGAAGCGCAGCACTTGTTTCATATAAGTGGGTAATTCAGTCATAAGCGTCTCATAGCCATAATTGTGTCCCATATGCGCTAGCAGTATAGCATAGAAGGGTAGACACGTGAGTATAGACTTGAAGGGTATGGCAGGAACCTGAAATAGTCGCAGTGAAATAATACCGTTAAAATAGAGCTCTTACTGAGATAATAATAACAATACAGCTAAGAAGAATATTAGTAATTAGTTAGGTCTTGCTTGCTGATATTCAGTAAAAATGTTGCAATATTAATAGACTTGATAGAACTTGAAAGACTCGATTCACTTCATTTCTTCAGTTTTATTTCTTATTAAAAAGAAACTAACCCCAGTTAATGACTAAGAGAGAGAGAAAATAAAAATTTTAATTGATTAGTAGGTTTACTTGGTGAAGAAAAATTTGGAAAATGTATAGGTCGTGAGGTGTTTTAAACTTTTCTTTGTGTAGCGGGTGAGCTTAGTCTACATTTTACATTAATCCCCAACTAGATTGTTTGTTGGACTATTCAATATCAATTAAACCCATGCCAATATTGAAGTTCCAAGTCCGCGCAACCATGTGTTATAAAAGAAAAAAACTGCGAAATTCCTACCACTTTCTTGCAGTGGTGTAAAGTTGTAAGTATAGTTTTTGGTTAGTTCTTTTAGTTACTAGCCCATACCCACGCTCCCTTTTCCCCAGCACTCACCTTCTGATCGCCTGTACCCCATAGACTTGTGTTGATATATTTCTTTTCACGTTCATCAATATTTGGATGTGATGATGGATCCTCATAGATTACCCATAAGAAAGCTACCGACCAAATTGTACCAACAGCACCGAAAACATAGAAAATCGATGGCCAACCACCAGCGAAACCGTATTCAGCTAACAAACCCGACAGCGGCATAGAGATGATTGTACCAAATTGTGCGCCCGCATAAACAGCAGCACCCATACGCGAACGTTCATTAGGTGGAATCCATTTGGCAAGCAGCGCATGCGTACATGGTACAATGGGACCCTCACCCAGACCCTGTATGAAACGTACAGCACAAAGACCAAATACGCCACCCTTGTAAGCGGCGACAGGCACGAGGAAAGCAAACACTGAATTGATGAGCATACCCCAACCGAGGAAACCCATGGCGCCGTATTTTTTCGCTAAAATACCAAAGGGAATCTGGAGTGTGAAGAGAGAAAATAGAATAGTTTAAATGGTATTAGTTTTTATGATTAATATTTGGGATAACGTTTAAGGGTAAGAAAGGCAATGTGTTTTGAGTTTATAATGATTTGGGTGGTTGAATCTGGAATAATGGAGGAGTAGTGACTTTTGCGTAAATTTGTGGCGAGCTATTTGAGTGTATTTAGAAGAGGGAGTTATCAGAGTTGTGTAGCTTACCTGCGTTATCACATAACCATAGAAAAATGATGATAATATATAGCCCTGTAAACTTGAACTCCATACGAAATCACCGTCTTGTCCATTATCCTGTTAAATGAAGGAAATACATTACTAATTATTATAATTTCGAGCCATTTTCCTATTTAAGGGTAAATTTGATGAGCAGCCCCTAATCACTAATAGATGCATTGCGTGATTAGTTACAATTTTGAGATAATTTTGTATTCAGCAAAACAATATTTGCAATTAAAAATTAAAAAAAAGAAAAATTAAAAACTTAAAAAAAAATTCAACGAAAGTTGGATGCGAACTTGGAACCGTAATTGTAATTGTTAGTGACGCAGAAAATATTGAAAATACGGTTTCACTATCAATTGTAGGGTTGCGAGTTCGAACCCTAAATTTTGTTTGTTTTTTTACTAAAAATTTTTTTTTTCAATATTTAGTTGAGCATTTTTTTGTTTTGTTTTAAATAAAATTTTTCTGTGTTTATTGTATTGTATATTATTATCATTATTTTATTTTATCTGGCACTGTTACAAAAAAAAATTATACAAATTTTAGGTATATTTCCAACAAAAAAAAAAAAAAAAATAGTGATACATAGAAATTAAGAGTAAAACAATCATTCAAATTAAAGAAATTCATTAAAAAGTAAAAAAATTGTAAAACATTTTGCGGTGTGAAGCAGGGTACCACCCTTACTACAAGTTGGAATATGCAATTAGTTTGCTGTCTAATTCTTTTTCACCCCAACCATTCATTGATGAATTTTTTGTGATTTTCTCTCACAGAATGCAAAAATTAGCGCTAGTCACACAAATTGTCTCTAATTAAAAATCTCAATTTGAGATGAGACTGAACTAAAAAAAACAACATAATAAAAATATGAGAGTTGTCATATTTGTCATATATGACAGTTGTCATATTTTTAACAATAAAAACTATGGTGAGCTTTTCATATTAATTTAATGCTTACCACTACTGTTAGATTTTGATCCGGACACTCATCATCCCAGAGCTCAGTATGTTCGCTACTAATCGCCGTATGATTTACCATCGCCACAATAGCCACAGACATATTTGTTCTCATCACATAGGCATTAGCCATGCCCAAGAAAAGCATGAATGTGACAAAATAACGTGCGGAGAAACATCCTGAAAGAGGATAACGGATGGGTAAGTAAGATAAATATATGAATACAAAATAAAAAATAAATTTTAAAAGTAAATATTCGAAGTATAATTATAATTAAAAAAAAAGGTATTAGGTCAGAGGGGACGCTTGATGGCGTAGTCCGTCTATAAACTACAATTTAAACTTAGTTATTGTATAGCTCTATAGGTATTATATAGTAATTATATAACAATAAATCTGGAAAATTTTGAAAGTTGTTGAAATGAGCTATTCCAAGCTCGCTAAAAATCTCAATGCAAGATTTCCAGACCGATGTTTCTGACAGAATCCTTATACTGGAGAGGAACTGGAGACTTTATAACTTAATCTCTGGTAGTCCCTGTATCCCGGCTTTGTAATATTATATCCCGAAAATCTAGTGTTTGTTAAAATCCCAAAAACTGGCATCCTTAGAATATATTTAAGGCTGAGAAAATTATTTTTTTATTAAAGAACTTAAGAAAGATGTTCTGTGCTGACGTAGGAATCTAGATGCAGGGTATCGAAAAAAAAAATGACATATTTATGACTCTCATTTATAGCCCAAGAAAAATAATTTTTATGATTTTTATTCAAATAATTTTTTTATTTTTTTGATAATTTAATTAATTATTAAAAGTTTTCAATTGAATAGACAAGCTCCATCCAAAAATAAGAAAAAAAGTGAAATCTAAAATTCTAAGAGAAGCAGCCAGTGCCAAAACTTAAATTAGTTCGAAGAAAAACTATTCTAAATATTAATTAGTTTTTCGCTCAAAAATTCTCGCCAATTTTAGATGTTATTTAGCACAGTTTTAGCCTTTTAGCTGTTTCATTTGTGATTTCCGGCTATTGCATAGGCGTCACCGTTGATCGTAATCAATAAAAATGTTTTATGCCAAAAAGAAATTATAATATCGTCTCTATGTTTGGCAAGTACTTGTACAAATGGTTTTAGGCATTTTTGAAATATATTTTTGTTTGAGCTATTAAAGCTCTCGGTAATGATTTGACATGCTTGAAAATTTTGGCAATGTATTTTGTGAATTTCCTTTTTTTTTTGTGCAGTGGAACGAATGTTAGAACAAAAATAGCTCCACGCGCTTCAAAAACAGTGCTGAGATTGCTTTGATATTTTCTGATTAGCTTAACAGGCGCTTAAAACAGCTTTTAATAATTGAAAGTTGCTAATAAGGGTACTAAAGCGCACTTGAAATATTTCCGAAGGAATGTAATAAACATTCTGCCGACATTCCGTATTATTAAACCACAGCAGAGCGTCCCTCGGATGATAGCACAAAAACAATAGCAATTAAAATATGTGCAAAAGCCGAGCAAAGGTAAGTTAATTAATTTTTGCTAACGTCAGAGTGGGATTCTATAATATGTATAACTAGTTAAATTAAGTAAAGTGATTGCTTTACTAACCTCGTCACTTTGCTGACTGTCAGTTCTGGGTACTATCGTAATAACTAAGTGACTACGAGATAATTATCGATATTGCGTATACCGACAAGTTGATCATGGCTTGCATGATTCCGAAATATTCAACTATAAACTACTTAGATATATACATATAAGTAATAATAGTAATTTGGCATTCGAGAAGAGTAAGGTTGAGCTATTCGTCCAATTTACTCAAGTACATATTCAACTGTACTTTCATACATTTTTTTTTGTGATCGCCAATACTATTATTTTTAGAAAGTTAAACGCTTTCGAATATAGGAGGTCTGTTTCCAGGTTTTCCACAAGCATGAACAGAACTTGAAAACTCTTTGTCAAGCCTATTCGATAGAAATTGAGCGTTTTTTCAGGCCAATCTTTAGTAGCGCAATCGTCCAAACATAGTTGATACTTTTAGCCATAAATTTCTCTCAGTGTACTTATTTATTTATGTGACTGCATTAAGTGGAATTCGAGATACTTTTTTCTTTGATTTTTTTCCATATTTATAAGCGAGAATTTTCCATTTGTAATTATTCCTCACAAATTAAACAAAGTTAGTAAATATTAGTTTAGCAGAAGGTGACTAGTTTTATTACTCTATATCCCTCTAAAGATAGTTGGATAAATTTTTTTCATTGACCAATATGCTCGATTTACCGAAGCTTCACTTTTTTTTATTGCGTGCACTCATATGAAAGATGTAACACGATTAACCGCTGCGGGCTAGGGGTTAGAATATGCGCGAGGTAGGTATGCCGGTCGTAAGAGGCGACTAAATACCATAAACGGTAATGATGTGCAACTTGATGGTTGATCTACGGATATGATGCCTCCCACCACAAAAATCTCCGATATAGTTTCAAAAGCCTCCCAAAATACTACAGTAATGCTTTATAAAATAATCAAACAAGGCTCAAATATAACCCTAAAAAGATTCCCAAATCAATTTGAAAAGGCTCATAACATATTTATGATTCAAAGAAAATACCACATTTTCATATGTGAGTCCATAGTGAAGCCAATTCGTCGAAAAAAACGAGCATAAAATACTCTAAGAAGGCCTAAAAATTCAATTAAAAGGCTTATAAAATACCCAAATTATGACTCATGTAACATGTACTCAAAGAGAATTCTAGAAGAAACGGAACAAATTTTCTAATATGTCTCCATAGTGCGTCTAAGGAAGTCTAAGAAATTGAACCCAAAATGCTCCAATATGAATCCAAAAAAAAAAAGCTAAAACAACGTAACGATTTGCCGTCATCAAAACGAAGCACTGAAGATGGCGAAACACCGAAATCGCTTTGTCACAAGTTTGACAAGGGATAATGGAAAATCATTTCAAATACATTAACAACGAAATACCCAAAATTTATCAGATTTGTTTTGACTCATTTGAGTGACTCATGCAATATCTACTCCAAGAATATTACGTACAAGCAGAGGAGAAATGTTCTCCTATGTTTTCATAGTCAAGTCTTAATGACTCCAACGGTCTGCGAAAAGACTACGATGAAACTTCAAAAATGCCTCAAATATGACTCTCAAAATAAAATACTCCAAACTTATTTTGAAAGGGCTAATTTACGGGGCTCATTGTAGCAGAGCTGTGTAAAACAAATTTTTGACGTCTTTAGGCTGTCTAAAGAGCTCGTTTGTGATTAGTGTTTTATGGCTTCTAATAGAGTATTTTTACGTTCTTTTGCTTAGCTGGGGTATGCTGCCTCAGTAGGCTACATAAGCATATCGAACCAATCTTGCTAGAGACCAGCTGTTCTGAGTTGACATAAAACTCTTTATAGAGAAACTTTTAAGAAATGCGAAATAAGAAAAATGAACTCAACCTCGTACAGCAGTTTAAAGTGAAGTTTCATTGATTCAAGATAATAACATTTAGCATTGGAAAGCTTAAACTTTGTTTTTCTCATTATTGATTTCATTGCCCTTCAAGTCCCAAAAGCGGTTTCGTAAATCAAGCACTGAAGATGGCGGTTCGCCGAAACCGGTTTGTTACAAGACCAAAATTGACAATGGATGACGAAAATTCGTTCCAATATAAATCCAATTTTCGTAAATATTTACACTTGCAATTTTGTTTCGTAAGCAGTTCAAAAACCACTGAGCTCACCGCAAACCACAAATATTTACGGACACAACCACTTACAATTTTCAAGTATTTTTTCTTGTTTTCCATTATGAAAGTAGCAATCAGAATTTTCAATCTTTGTCTACAAAGCAGAAAAGTTTCGCTGTTTTTGCGCTGTTGAATTCCATTGGTGGCATTACGCGTATTGACCGAAAATTGTGCCGACGTTCGTGGAAAGTGACAGACATGAAAGCCAAAACAAAATTTTACATAGATCAGCCAAAATGCGAAAAGGTCCAAAAGTAAAAGAAACTAGTTTAGAATAAGAGCACAATTCAATCAACTACAAATTTAAAGGTTTGAAGAACACTGGTATTTCTACTTTAAATCTAAAGTTGTGAAGAACACTGTGTACAGAATTGGAAAAATTTTAGTAGAGGTTGACCTCTTTCTAAGTCGAGTACTTGTTCATTATGTACGGATACATTTTATTTAACACACATAGGCTTACTATTAATCCATAGTTTTGGAGAGCACTGGAGTTACAAAGTTTGAATAACTGAGTACTTATTCACTATTTAGGGAGGCATTTCAATTACAAACTGAAGTTTTGAAGAATACTGGAGTGTCGAGAAGTGGAAAATTGTACTAGTAATGTTTTTCTATTTAAAACTAGTTGGCGACTAGTATATTCCTTTACGAAGTGTGCCAATTATCATCTCGTTCAAGATGCCCACCTAAAGAAAACAAGTTTTTATTAAAAATAAGCTGACTAGTTACATTGCCATTCAAACTTAATTGGGAGCTAATTAATTTGTCTACGGGGTACGCTATGTTTTTTTTTGGCTGTACAGTTGAATGCTACACATTTGTGTCTAAATGTAGTCATCACTTAGTGATTTGTCGCTTGAATAGTTGTCACTTCCGTTTTAGCTACTTCATCAAATGCAGAATATTGCGCAATATTTATGTAGCCACGTGAGTACACTTTCAGTTATCTGCTCTGTCTAATTATAGAAACTGGTATGCAATTCTAGTCTACACTCAGCGAACACTTCATCAAAGTCATTTGCAGCACGTGAAGTTTTGCCATTTCATCATATTTGATATTTTTTTTATAGCAGACAGACAGAAGTACTTAGACATATATTTTGCTATTGTGCTAAGTACTTGATTACCTAAATAGCCAGAATCAAACATGATAAGTACACTACGCTCATTAAGTTAACGAAACTAATTATATTATCAGCATTATCAGTTTGGATAGCATATGTTAACATTTGTTTAATAGAATTGCATGAGAGAGAATGAATAATAATGTTAATGTATCCAGAAACATTCCGCTGTATAGGTAAGACTAGATCGGCTAAAAAATGTTTGATTATGCAATAAATTTGTTTCTTTCGAGTAGTAGCATACCAATTACTCTCTATTCGAGTATATTTTTACCCGATCATAAATCGTGTTTTAGCGATGGTAAACGATGTGTATTGGGTAGGTGTCTTTACACAAAAAAGTCAACATTTAACTATTATATTTGTACTTTAATTTTCATTTCATATAAAGAAAATAATTAAAAGCGTACAAAAAAAAAAAATAAAAAAAAAAAATAAAAAAATTTTAGTTAGTCTCTTATTATAAAAGTAGAAATTAAAGCTACGTAAAATTTAGTTTTTAGGTATAAAATTTGAAAATTAGTTTTAAGTTTTAATTAAAATTTCACTTTCATATTTTAAATCAAAATTTGTTGGTTGAAAATCACAAATTGATATTTTCGGCAACCTTTTTAATTCTTAACTTAGGCTTTTATGACTTGTGAACAAAGAAATATTGCACGTTTGCCATGTGCATACAGATAAAAAAACGTTTCCTTATCATACATCAAATAAAGGCAAATTAATATGTAATATAAACAATAATTTCATCAGACTTTGCCCCAAAAAAAAAGAAGATATTTTTTTATCTCTTGCATACATTGAATTTTTATTTTTTAATAAACCAGAAAAAAAGGAAAACCATACAATGTTTAAAACTTGATGGAATTGTCTGCCAGTTCTAAAATTGCGTTCAGAACTTTTTGTGTGGGGAATTAAATTTCGCCCAAATCCATATGCAGCTAATATTTTTTCAATTGCTTGACAGTTTTAAACCAAAAATGAGATCAGTCTTAAGAAATATAAGCTAGCAATGATAGATACTTAAAAATTCATTTTAACTTCTGAATACTAGCTTAACGAGTTGAAAGATTTAGAACTTCTTACTTAGATACTAATGTTCCCCGGTTGGTTTGAGATTTTTAAAATAAAAGTAACCTCATACATATATGTTTTGTTATTTCTAACATATGTACTCGTATAACAATACCTTGCAGATATTTAAGAAAAATCGATAGGAGGGATCATTATTGAGCCAGTAGAAGCCAAATCAACCAGTTTTGGAATTTTTGTCTGTCTGTCTGTATTTTTGGTCGCGCATCACTCAAAAAATGCTGATTGCAATTGAATGGAACTTTTACCGTTATATTATGAGGTGCTTAACTTAAAATTTAAGACATCATATATTCCTATATCTAGACCAGTTTCGGAGTTATCGACCAATATGTGGACCAGGGTGACCCAAAGTATGTTTGTTCAATATGGGTATCAAACGAAATGTGCTAATGAGTGCTCGATAGGCGCCGTGTTTAAGTTCCATACCCCAACTGGTTTTAGAGATAGACCGATTAAAATTCAACTCAGTCTATTATAGGTTCTAAAAGGCAGCGAAGTTTGTCCGCACTTTCAGTTAAGTATACAATTTTTTTTTAAATCACAAAAATTAATTAATTTTTTCATCAAATCATAGTAGAGTAGTAGTCGGTATTTCCGAAATCGAATGGATACGTATCAAAACTCTAGTAAAATATTCAAGTAATCCTATATGCAGAACTGTTAAATAATGATTGTTAAGCGTAATGCTGAGCGCTTTAATTGATTATTACTTTCGGAAGTCATTTAATGATTAATTGAAATTCTTTTTAGTTATTATTTAACAATTGACAAAAAATAAAAAAAATAATAATCTTTGAAAATTGTTAAAAATATAAAAAAATTTAAAGATAATTACAAAAAAAAAAAAAACTAATATAATTTTTATAAATTTCGGCGCATTTTGTTTTTTTAACAGGACCATGAATCTAAATGAGCTCAAGGCCAAGAATAATCATTACATTGTCACATGTTTTTTGCAATGAAGCGACCAAATAGTTAAACGAAACTAAAAACAGATACTTTGGATTATTTTTGATTTTTTTTTTTATTATTTTTATACACAACAAATGATTAATTTCTCTAAGAACAAATAATTATTGGCAATTAAATCAATTAGTCAAATTACTAAACGAATTTTAGTTCAATACTTTATTAAAAATTGCAAAAATCTACACGGTTAAAAATTTCTGGTAAATTTGAAAGCATTCATCGATTTAAGCAATTTAACAAACTTCTATATAGCAAATTTCAAAATTTTACCTTCATTTCATTACTTTAAATTAAAAATTAAAAAAATTTATGAATAAAAAGTCGAAAATTTTAAAATATTTTAGAAAGTAAACCAAAACGTGTTGATAAGCGCAGAAAAATATTTGTTTTTCTTTTCTTTTTTTTGCAAGTTTTCTTAAATCGTTGAAGTTTTTTTTTAAATTTTCTTATGTGGATAGAGCGCACTCGACTCTGATCCGCGTCGGTTCGAATTTGGCCAACTGACACAATTTTTTAGTTTTTTTTTAATTATGAAGACATTTCTATTTTAAAATTGAAACAACTTTATCACACTCATTTTCTAGATATTTGGACTAGTTTTAAAGCAAGTTTGGGCTGGTCATACTGGAGTTCGGAGTGTTTCAAAATTAGGCTCCATTTTTCACCGTGTAGAAGTGAAGATCTTGTCTTTACCTATGCTCTTTGGTTATTCCGCTCGAAAGAGGAATGCTACTGGTTAAATCAATATAGTCTAGATATGCACTAAGCACAACTGAGCAGAATTGTAAGTGGAACCTAAAGTTCAATAAACAATAAGGGGCAGCCAATAAATTGCCTTACGGCTTCCGACAGCTCATTAGTTCGACTACAAATGCTTACAAATATAACTTATGTACTAAATCAGCAAATGTTCGTGCGAGTGTGTGTGTTTGTTTTATATATATTTCACAAACATTTTTCTACATAATTTGCCAAGACACACACACAGCCACACACAAATGGTACATACTTTGGGGTTTCGTATCCTCGAAAATGTCATTCAAACGTGACTGGTCCCAGACAAGGACATGGGCGCCACGTGAACGATTACACTGCTCTGATGATATCAACATTTTTTTTTTGTTGCTTTTACGCAAATGGCAATATTGTTGGCAAGTTAGAAAGAGCAGCGAGTGCGTGAAAATATGTTGTAACTTCGCTCTTGGTGCTTTTGCTGTCGCCAATGGGGCGCTCGTGTGCGTGTTTGCAGGAAATAAAACAACTTAAAATGCCCTTTTCTTGTTCTTTTAGCTTGCGCGTGAAAAAAAAAAAAATTGTGCAACCGTATGACTTTTTTGTTATTCGAATAAAAAATTTAAATTTTATTTACTTAAAAATTATTTTCTACGCAAAATTCTGATTTATTTATTTCCCACTTTTTTGATTTTTTTTTACTTTTTAATAATTTTTGTGAGTGTTTTTAAATTTAACACTTTTTTCGCACACGTTTAAACCATTTCATCTTCTACCGACTGCTCTTGCGCTGCGCGTAACACATTTCTTAAAGTTTTTTATTGAAAAATATTTTCCGCTTTTGCTCAGTTGCACCAAAGTTGTTATTGGTAAAAATGGAAAATTTTTATTTTTCACTTTCACCGCCGTTTAACTCAACCGCTTGGGCGCGCGCTAATGTTGCTACTGAATTGGAAGCGTACAATTTGAGCTCTTTTGCTGTTTGGCAGCCGTTTACATATTCTTTCTTGTGCACGTTTTGTTGTTGTAACTTGAGTATATGCGCACGGTTATTTTTTTTTTCTTTTTTGTTTTCTTGCCTGTTGCTTATTTTCTTAATTTCCTATCCCTCGTTCTTACAAATAATCGAATATTTATTTATTTGTAAGTCACGCGATATTTTATATCCTCCTGTCGAGACTTCTGCCGGGTTTTGATATATTTAATTTTTGTTGTTGTACGTCTACTAAAATTTTTTACTTTTATATGGTGGGTCTTTGAGTTCCTTTTTGTTTTGTTTTTTTGTTTTCACTCAACTGTATTCTCTGTAATTGAGTGAGTTTTTTTGGATATTTGTTTGGCTCTTTTGTAGTTTTTAGCGCGCCTTTTGCACATCGTCTGATACTTGACTATCTAGCATGTTAGGACTTGTAACGTTTATTCTTTTGTCACCCACAAAACGCCAGGGGCAAATGTTTTGCTCTTTCACGCCTCACTCGATTGCGCCTACAACAAAAACTATTCGTGCGCATATTTACATAAGCGGCGATATGGGGCAATGACCACCAAACATTTTCCCCAGAACCGATTTATATTCGAGCCTTTTAAACGCGTACTCTGTAAACGTCTGACATGTGGAATACGGAGAACAAAAAGGACTGCTGGAGCGCGTGCATACTAACTTCACCACAACCGACAGAGTAAGGAGTAGGGTGGGTTGAACTTGTTTCACTTAATATGGGGTAGAATTTGTAGTCTATAAAAAAAAAAAATTGGGTTTTTTTCTCATCATTTTGATGTAGCCCTAGGGTTGTGAATAAATAATCGATTTTAAATTTATTCGATTTTTTTAATTATCGTTTTTTGGGATCGATTTCATCTATGTAAACATCGACTTTCAATAAATCGATTATCAGAATGATACGTTTTAAATCGATTTTTTCTAAAGAATACCATCTGTGCGACGGATGAAAAAATATGTAAAACTATGTGCACACTGCAGTTGAAAACATATAGTTTCTTATGAATCACTTCTAGTCAGTCTTGTTTATAGCCAAATTTTAGGTAACACTGAACTATTTTGCTTTTTATTTATTTTAGGTTTATTTTTTAAACTTAAAGTTTACAAAAAGCTTATTTTATATTGTAGTTTAAAGATCAAGAGGTTCCTGTTTTATTTGTTTAAGTATTTATCAGTTAATTTCATTCTTTATTTAGTCAAATGTGTGACAGCATACTGTTCATTTGTATCTGAGTTTTGGGACTAAGTCTTTTTTATATTTTTTACTAGATATTATATTTTTTATATACTTATTTTATATCTTTATTGAAAATTTGTATGTGAATAATTTGAATTTGAATTAATAAAATCTTAAATGATTTTCACTTGACTTAAGTAATCCTAATCTATTTCTACTAACACATCGAATAGACATTTTGCGTATGAAAAATCGATTTAAGAACAAAAATCGACTATTTTCATTAAATATAGATTTTTCACAAATCGGTTAATCGCTAAACAAAAAAAATCGATTATTCAGCAATCGATTTTTCTGACTCGATATCTCATCCCTAGGTCGGCCTCTGAACTTTTAAATAAAAATTGATCAAATGTCCTTTGAAACTACTGCTTATTCACTCCAAACTCGAGTTAAGAGAGAAGCATTTACTATTTTGAATTTGACTTCGAAAATTCCGAATTCGATTTGGAAAATTCTAAGCAATTATATACAACCGTGCATATATTTCTATATTTAAACAATTATAAATTTTCTTATACTATATTTGTTATAATAATATTAGTAGTACGTAATAGCAAAAAATAATTTGGCGTGCAATTGACAGAAATTTGGTTTATGTGACACAGACAATAATAATGACAGCAAGAAAAACGGTCTGACATTAACACGAAAATGATATAATATAAATCTACAAACATCTCGAAATAAGTGTGAAAGTACCCTACAAAAAATGCGGTTGGTCTAGGCTTAGTACGGGATGAGTCGTAAAGCAGTTCCAGTTTCTTTTTATGGTTTGAGCTGTGTTCATAGTTGTTTGAGCATATCCTATGGAGCGACCAATTGCACCGAACAATTACGATAGGTCTAATCTTCTTTCTATTTCTATTTTACTTACTAAATTATAGCCCATTCTAGACTAAAACTATTCGACGCAAGTCACTCTATTTAGAGATTGTTCATATTTTTTTAGAGATTGTTTTTTTTGGCGGGTATAACACATGCCTTTTTTTCACATATATTTATGTAGTAAAAATGAATTCGTCTTTGGTACAGTTATTTTCTCGTATATTAACATATTTTAAATTTAATTTAAAATTGTCTTTTTCTTTTTTATCACTTTTTAATGAGCGCTATTTGTGAAGTTTTTTTTTTTATCTAATCTCTTTACCTCAAAGCGGCATCCTCTTTTGCTGAGCTGCTTCTAAGGTGCATTTCATATATATAACACACACATAATTGACATTGCTTAACCATTTATATAACATATTTCAAAATAATATTACAGAAAAATATTTGTATAACAGATAGTATTTGAAATTTTAAAATCATAATTTGGAAAATACTATATCTAGTAAAAATACTGACTTTCTTTGGCTTGAACAGTGTAAACTCTAACCCCCATATTCATAAAAAATAAAATTGGTTTATAAAGCTCTTATAACTCAAAATTTTTATGGAAATGTCATTTTAAAAAGCTTTATAAACCAATTTTATTTTTTAGGAATATGTGGTAAGTAGTTTACATTTTGAAATTCAGGATATTTCAGCCGAAATTTTAAGCATTTTTTTTTTCTTGAACGGTCTAATTGATCGTGTCTGTCTTTCGCTTATTTTTGTCTGAGTTCACTTTTAATTAAATTCACTTATTTTTAAATATTCTATAATCTATTTATATGTATAATAGGAATAAAAAAGTTTTATTTACATATATACATTTATATTGCCCAAACGGCGAGTGTTTTTTGATTTAAAAATTAAATTAATTGGAAGCGATGGGTTGTGATATGTATCACAAAATTCATTTATTTAGAAAGTTTCGCGATATAACCATTATAGCCATAGAAAGTGAACCAATCTGACAAAAGCAAAACAAAATTAAAGCTGAGCTAAATCATTTGAATTGGGCAATTTTTTCAAATTCGCTAATGGGTTGAATTTAGTATTATCACTTTTGAACTAGAAAAGAGAAAGACAGATGAAAAAGAGAAATTCGGGGGAACATAAATAGGCAGTGAGAGAATATGGGAGAAGAGTACGTGAAAGATATATAGAAAATCATATATCAATGTGCCTATCAGCGGCGGTAAAGGGCAACCAGAATTCTATTACTCTAATTGAGATAAAATGCGATATTACCATTAGAAATGTCATTGCGGGACTGTCAGTGCACCGTTTGACTCGATGATTGATTTTCTGCATCAAGCGCTTGTCTCTTTTATATAAGACTAAAACTTCTGTGGCTACATTTCTTTGTACTTTCTTTAAAAAAAAAAGTATACAATTTTTCTTAAAATAATTCCTGAGTCCAGGGTACATTTCAAGTCATTCAACCCTCAAGTTTTTACAGAACCATCAGCAAGTGAATAGAACAATTAACGCCCAGCTTAATGATAATCCAGTTTTTAGTAATGAAAAAACAAAAAAGTCAAATTACATGTAAAAACAGCTGAGTGTTCTTATTTACGCTACGCCCGAGACGACTTGCGTCATTTCAATAAAACCGCAAAAACAATTTATTGACGGAAATGCAAAGTGGCAATTTCAACAATTTTCATTGGTTAATTGACATTGAGCTGAAATCTGCAAAGCTATGATAATAAAGAGTTGTAAAAATAAATAAGTATTGAGAAAGTGCTTGATTAGTCATGCAGCAAGCAAATGACATCGGTTGGTAGCAAAAAGAACTCAAGCGAGTTCAAAAGGAGATTGCACATAGTTGTATTAATAGCTAGAGTAAAGTCAAAAATAAATATGCTTTGATTTAAATTTTCAAATATTTAAAAATTTTCCATGAGCTTTATAAAATGACAATGACAGATAGGTGCGATTAAGGGATTTTCGGGATTGCAAATATGTTAGTAAAAACTAAATATGTGTGATTTATTTATAAAAATATTTTAACTTTCTGCAGTGCTGTGATTAAATAATCGATTGTTACATTAATCGATAACTTTTTTTAAATCGATTTTATTAATGGCAAATACCGATTTTTAAAAAATCTATTAAAAGAACTGCAGATTTTAAACTGATTTTTGTAAATAGTGCCATCTGTTCAACGGTTGAAAAAATGGGTAAAACAATGTGCACACTACAGTTGAAATCGTGATTCTATTTAAGGTTTATTATTTAAACTTAAAGTTTAAGAAAAAAATTATTTAGTTTTCAGACCAAAGGACTTCCATTGAATTTATTTTAATATTCATTGATAAATTTATTTTTTTAAGTTTTGATTTTAAGAATCGATTTAACTTTAAACAATAAAATCGATTACTGGTTAATCAATTTTCCAACTCGAGCTCGCACATTTTTTGTAGATATTTTATATACGTGTATAATATTTTTTTATTAATGAAAAGGAATTTATTTTTTTAAATAATTGTTTATTCAAAGTTACCCAATCCTCATACAAATTACATAATTTTTTAAAAAGATTCCATAACTCGCCTTTTCACTTTCATGGCCCTCGTTTAATAGCCACAATTAAATAAAATTTTTCGCAGTAACTCAATTAATCACCTGCGCCATCACGTTTCTTTAATTGAACTCAATTGTTGTGCAAAATTTTCAGCAAATATTTTAAGTGCCGCACAATGTGAACTTTGAACTTAGAATTACTTATATGAGCGTACAAATTATATTAAGTAATTTCTTAGCAAAAACGTGCACAACTGTACCTTACCAACTTGCGCTTCATGCGAAGTCACGAGATTTGCATATGATTTAATAAATATGTGTGAAAAGTAAAACAAATAATAAAAAAAACTCAAAATAAAAAAAAAAACAGTAAGCAACTGAAGAAGAATGAACGTGTCTGGGTAAATAATATTAAAACAACAAACGAAATTAATAAAAAAATGCATTAAAAATTGAGAAAAACGAATTAAAAATGAAATCAGACTGATATGAGTGGGTGCTAACAACAGTTCGCTTAGCTCGTGATCACTAAATCCTTTTTCTTCACTTAGTACAGAGGGGCTTACTCGGCCTTACTGAGTTAAGAATTTGTTATGCAGTTTCTGTTTAAATTAAGGGAACAATTAGATGACAGGATAGCTGTTTTAAATAGTCTAAACCAAATCAAATAATATATACTTGATTTATGAATCAATGAGTGTAGAATAACTATCGATTAATCAAAGGACTTAGTTGTCCCATTATTAAAATTTCGATTAATTATAATATAGTTATTTTAGTTACTCTGAAAATGGAGTAATAATTTAAACAAAACAAGTTCTCGAAAGAAATGAAAAAAGTTACTCAGAGTTCAATAACTTTTTTTTTAATAAACAGTAATTACTCTGATTTATTAGAATCTGATTAATCAACATCTTTTATAAAACAGAAAAGTAGTAATAAAAAAATTATTAAATCGATTATAATCTAGTCTTAAGAAATTCAGTGTTTGCTTTCTTTTTTTCCGCTCAACCAAGCGAACTTTTGTTATTCCCCTCATTTGTAGTATGTTTGCTCGAAATTTCGTTTGCTTGGTTTTCGCAAGTGTCCATAAATTTTTTTTCGAATGGCAAATAAATAAAATAAATTCACATTAAATCTTTTGAAATGTTTAAAAAGTAAGCAAAAAAAAAAAAATGTGTAAAAAATAAATAAAAGTTCTGAACAATAAAATGAATAAAAGTAGATAAAAAGAAAAGTTCGAGAGTGTGAAAGAACGGAGTGCAAAAAGTTCTCGAAAAAATGGATCGCAGCTGTTCACGCTATGGTGTGCAAAATTTTTCTTTCGCATTTAGCTTTATCGCAAGCGACAACTTTGAAAATAAAATTTCATATTGTTATTTTATTCACAAGTCGCTAAGTGCTTAAGAAAAAAAACCGCTTATGAAGTGTTGGAGGCCTATCATTGCTAGTTTAGATTTTTAGAACTGATTTAATTTTTATCTTTAAAACCGCCAACCATTAAGTAAAAGGCATTAGTTGCATTTAGTTCTGCAGAGCATTAACTTCCCCATAAAAAAGTTGCGAACAAAAATGTTTCTGAATTGGGCAGTTCTATAGTAATCAAGTTCTAAAAATTGGTATGGTTTTCTGATTTCACGTTTTTACTTTGGAAATTTGGTAAAAACCAAAAAAGCAGTTCAATATACATCGTCACGTTTAATAAGTTTATTACCTCTAGCAAAGTTGTCACCCGGCCACACTACCAACAGCCTAATTGTCACTCAAACAGCAAACTCACACACTCACACACCTACTCGCTTACTTTGTTACGAGCTGGTTCACTCCACCCCTCCTACTTACGAGCGCATATTTACTTAGTCAAGTGAGCAGCTGTGTTGTGCAACAATTTCAACTTTCCACAATTTACCGAGGCAACAATGCTTTACAGCAATAACAACAACAACATTAATGCCATCCAAAAACCAACAACAAAACTTAATGATGATTTATTGTTGTTTGCCTTTTTTTAAATTTCATTCTCGTCACCTCATCTTCGCTCCACTTTACTCCACACCGGTTACAAGCAGTGTGACCAGGTTAGCCTTTTCGAAGCTAGATTTAGCCTATTTTTTGTTCTTTAGCTCCACAATTTTGGTTTTAGCTTCGTGGCTTTTTTTCAGCCTTTTTTACTCCAAACCTTTTCTGGTCTCAACACCATATTTTTCATATAAAATTAAAGTTAAATGAAGGTAGTATAGATGACGAAATACAGAAAATTATTCGTAAAAATTTTTAATGGAGTTGATAACCCAACTGCGACATCGCCTACCTGATAATATGAACTCTTTACGAAAGATACATTTTTTTCAGTTGATAATTCTTTGAAAGTTACAAAGCCGGCTGTATTTTCTCACTTTCAAGAAGAAAAGTCTAGGTATTCTCCAAGTCAAGTAGCATTGAATGAGCTGCAGTGGCGAAAGATAATAACCGCCCAGTGGACAAGTATGTATGACCTCTACCATTGAATTTTGGGCGGAAGTCAGAGAACATAAAAATTCATTAAACGAACCCCCTTTTCTTAGAACTGGTCGAATTCGTATTTAACTTTTTGGTATTACCTTTTAGTAATGCGGAGGTTGAAATAATTTTTAGTGCCATGAACATTTTAAAAACTTAGTTAAGGAACAGATTAAAAATTAAAATGCTTAACACGCAGCTTAATATTAGATGTTCGTTAAAAAGCTTATCCCAATGTTGCACTGATTTTAAAATTACCGATGATCGCACCTATATGATAAATACAAAAACTTTATACGCAGACTCGTGCTCTTCTGATTAATCAGACGAAGAACGGAGTTTCATTTTTAACTCATCTGCAAGTTCGAAAGACCCGATCTTAAAACATACTTTTTTTTCAAAAACCCAACCTCAGAGCTCGTTTCAGAAATTTTATTTCTTAGCATACGGTTGAAGAACGCTTCAATGTAGAATTTGTTTCAAAACCCCCTATCTCAACAGAGAATATGTTGAATTGATTGAGAAAGGGCGTTTACGAGACAAAATCCGAATTCTAAATAGTGGGGTTTTCGAAAATCAATCTTCAACCCAATTTTTATACGGGTCGTTTTTCGTTCGAGTTCTCGGTTTAGGGCGTTTTCATTTCAATTCATTTTCTTACTTGGGCCCTAATGCATACTTTCAAGTAAGTACAAACAGGATAAAAATACATCGATATAAACTTTGCTAACGTGATGAATTATAAAACAGTAGGATAAAAAGACTTATCTTCACCACCTAAGGTTGTTTCTTTTACATAACGGAAAGATTTCTTTAAGCATTATATTGCTGCAGAGATTTTTTAATGGAGGAAGTTAAAAGCGTTATTTTTAGTTCATCCGATGCTTTCAGCCTAATGTGTTTACAAATAATGTCATATTTTGTTTAAAATTGGAATTTTCAAGCTCTTCTGATTCATCAGATGAAGAAAATATTATATAATTAATTAGTTTGTATGTATGTTTTTGTTTGTTTTTTTTTAATTCCTTGTCAAGGGAAATGTACCTGAGGGGTGTTGAAACAAGTTATGTCTACAGCTTTATATACAAACAGTTTACACTAAAATAAAAAACTTGAAGTGGATTTCGTAAAAAATTTCTAACTTTTTCTAACTTCTTTTTTTTTCTTAATTTTAGCTTTTTCTAACCTTTGTTTGCCGATTTAGCTTCTTTTTTTTTCTATCACCTGGTCACACTGGTTACAAGCCCACTACTCGCTTAGTGATTACGCATGCGAAAGCTAAAAATTCCACAGAAATTCGCTCATCGCATTACTGATTGGCACCAACAAGCGCGCTGTGGTGTTGGTGGCGAGCATTGTGACCAGGTGTTAAAAAGGCTAAATCGGCAAAAAAAGGTTAGAAAAGGCTAAAATTAAGAAAAAAAGAAGCTAAAAAAAGGTCAGCAATTTTTTTACGCAATCCATTTAAAATTTTGTATTTTAGTTTAAACTATTTGGCCCGTAATCATAGTCGTTGCTGAACACGCGCTTTGATTAAAGTCTTTACTTAACTTAAAAAGACATTTAAAATGTTGGCCAATCATAGTCATATTAAACAAAGATTTTAGCTAAAATGAAAAGTAACAGGGTCCTCTTATGAAAAAAAATTAACTTGGTTGGTGGTATGAAGAAATTTTTTATGTTTTGCACGGTCACCCTGTGTCAGGTATTTAATTCACAAACCAAAGCATATCTATAGAAACAAGCGAAAAAAGCCAAACTCAATTTTGGAGTTAGCGATGTCACAAGCACAACCGTAGACACAAACCGTGATTTTAAAATGTTAAAATGACATTTTCGTTATTTTAAAATGAAAACTCAGTCTTAGACATAAAATGTATTTTAAGTTGACTATGACAGACATGAAATGATGTTTATTATCGAATCATGTTTAAGTTGATAAAACTCTATTTTAATTTGACTATGATTATTATTTGTATATAAGGCTGTTGACATAACTTAAAGAAACTATTCTTGTTTCAACACCTATCAGGCACATTTTCAAAGAAACACATACTATAGAAAAATCACTACAAACTAATTAATTTTATAATATTTTCTTCGTCTGATGAATCAGAAGAGTTTGAGTCAGCGTACAAAGTTTGGGTATTTATCATAGATGAGATCATGGTAATTTCAAAATCAATGCAACATTTGGATAAGCGTTTTAACGAACATCTAATATTAAGCAGCAAGTTAAGCATTTTAATTTTTAATCTGTTCCTTAACTTAGGTTTTAAAATATTCATGGCACTAAAAATTCTTTTAACCTCCGCATTACTGAGAGGTAATACCAAAAAGTTAAATATAAATTCAGTCAGTTCGTTTAATGAATTTTTATGTTCTCGGACTTCCGCCCAAAATTATTTGGTAGAGGTCAAACTTGTTCACTGTAGGGTTATTAGCTTTCCCCCGGCAGCTCAGTCAATGCGACTTGACTTGGAGAATACCTAGACTTTTCTTTTTGAAACTGAGAAAATACATCCGGCTTTGTAACTTTCAAAGAATTATTAACTGAAAAAAATGTATCGTTTGGAAAGACTTCATATTATCAGGTAGGGATGTCGCAATTTGGCTATCAACTCCATTAAAAATAGTTGATAATTTTTACGAATAACTTTCTGTATTTTGTCAATATAAATCAATACTACCTTTATTCAACTTTAATTTTATATATTTCTCGAAGTTGTATGAAATATTTGGTGTTAGGACCAGAAAATGTTTGGAGTAAAAAAAGGCTAGTAAAAAACCGCGAAGCTAAAAGCAAAATTATAAGGCTAAAGGACAAAAAAAGGCTAAATCTAGCTTCGAAAAGGCTAACCTGGTCACACTGGTGGCGAGTGTTTTGTTGCTATTGTTGTCGTTACCGATGCCGGTGCCGGTTTTGACGATTAAAAAAGACGAGTATTCTCTGCTGCTCACGTGTTTATCGGCTGATACATGAGTTGTTGTTTAAAAAGCGTTTGTTTTAGTTTTTCAATTAATTTCTTTTATTTTTGCTTTTGTTGTTAATTTCGAATTTTTTATGGTTATTGCTATTGTTGCGGTTGCTTTTTGACATTGCATGAAATGAATGAGTAGTCATTTGTGGCTGGCATGTTCACGAGACAATCTCATGTGTGTAGTGGGATAGAAGAAGCGGTTGGGTATTTACATATGTACGTGAAATTTTGTAGGTACCCTGCAGGAAATTAGACTAGTTCAGAACTATCTCTGAGCTAAGCCGTTTGACGACACCACCAGTTCTAGCTCAATACCCAAGCAATGCTTTAAACTGTCCACTTTTACATGGCGTTGTAATTGGCGGTTGCAATTGTCACCAGTGCATTACATTGCAACTCGTGCTAAACCAGTTTCCATTTCAACAGTTCTAAGATAGTTTGGCTTTGGCTAGTTCTCAACCCTTGCCATTACCAAAAGTTTGGGGATAGTTTTGATTAACGATGAGTGATTATTTTTTTTTTGCACTAACACTTTTGTAGCCGGCACAGGACGATTCACAAAGCGTGTAGCTTAAGACTGTCTCTTTTGAAGACTGGTTTGCAGTTTAACTGCAGGGTAAGAACCGCGAAGTATATCGACATTTTTTACACAACACTCTATTTCAGAATTTGACTCAAAAATGCCCTATCTCAGCTAAAAATGTATTTAATTTTCGTTTAGATGGGTTATTTTTGAAACTCATTCTGAGATAGGGCGTTCTAAAGCTAAAATTTGAAATAGGACTTTATTGAAAAATATTTTGAGCTGGGGCGTTTTTGGAAGAAATACTGAGATAGCGCGTTTTTTAAAAATATCTTGAAATTGTATGGTAAAGTGAAAAGCGTGTTAGAGCGTTCTATGGCATGCAGTTTATGTGACAGCGTAGCTTACATCAAGTGCTCTGGTATGATCGGAAGAGAGATCGATTTCATTAATGACGGAAAGGGACTTCGCTGTTCATGTCCAGATGATCCATAAAACTCTACCAGCTGTTCATTCAGACCAGTAATGACTTTTTTGAAAAAGCCAAAAAACTTAGAACAGGCTTAATCTCTTATGAGACCTGTTCTGATGTATTCTTCGGAATCATGGACACAGTCGAAAGAGGACGGGTTGACTCTTGGAAAGATTTATGGTTCTTCCTCACTGTCTGCGCAATAGGCGATGAAAGTCGTCATTCGGAATCCACCTAAAAAGTATGGAATGGAGGAAGCTTACTTTAAACCATCCAATAGCCAATATATATTCGAACATAATACATGCTCATTTTTTTCAGAAATATGTTTCCTACAGGGGTGTTATAGAATCGCTTGTAAGTAAACCGATTTATTACAGGGGTATGAAGAGTTTTTATAAGCCCAAGAGAGTTTTATATAGCTTTTGTTGATAGAACTCTTCATATGAAAGCACTCAACTAAATATGTATGAACATAAATAAGTAGATTGCATATAACTAGTAGTCAAACCAACTAGGTGCGATCAACATAAAAACTAGTATGAAGTTCAGGCTCAACTAATGAGCAAAATGCAGTTTTGACTAACGAAATTTGAAAAATGTGTTCATTAACATGCCTCTTTCAAGTAATAATGTCAAATAAGGGACGCGGGAAAGGCGATACTTCTGAAGCCAAAAGAATTCCACCATAGAGTTCAGATTTGTACTGCTAAAACATATGGATATGGGAAAGGTGTGCCGGAGCTCACTGGATACCATCGGCATTGTGGAACTACTACAGCTCGGGTTACTGTTAGACCTTTTAAAGCTTTATTTATCTTTTCCCAATTTATGATCCCTAAAATATTAACCAAAGCTTTAAACTTGTAATTGGTACAATTCTGTTCTTTTTCGGACTAGTTTGATGGCAGTCTTCAAATTCTGAATACTATTTTGTTTCACTCCATGTCACAAGTATATAAATACGTATGTGTGTGTAGTTCTTTTATGCGAAATTAAGCAAGTTGATGATAACGAAAATAAATTTGCCACACCATGATTATACCGAAGTCAGGCGAAACCCACAAAGAATGGGTATGAATTCCAAAAATTTATAATTTTTGTGAAGCAAATAAGCTGCAGTTTGCTTTTGATATTTTTTCAGAAATGTAAAAAAAAAATTTAAGTAAATATTTATGTACTTCGAATTTCACAAAATCAAGTTGTAGCTACGCGGTTTCTAGTAATCACTGAAGTCAACCGCGCTTATTTGGAAAATACATACCAGTGCGTCAAAATATGAACACAGCTAACATTCATTTCTTGCTTTGATAAATGATTAAATATTTTAATTATGGGATCACTTGTGATTGATTTTAGCAAATGCACGTGCTTCGAGACCTCATGGATTTACTGGTATTCTTTTTATCAAGGTACGGTTTTCTCTAACTGATATAGGAACTTATAAAGCTGCTTTAAACTTCTATTAGGCAGTACATACGAACGTACATTATAGGGATGCCAATTTTTTTAGATTTAAACAATCGGGGTATTTTCGGGATCGGAATTTACAATCATGCAATCACGGGACTCCCGCAATTTCTTATTCTCTAGCAGTTTAGGTTGAAAAATGTATAAAAATTGCTTGGTAAACTAGCTCACCCCAAAATTTATAAAAGTAATTGGATTAACATTTTTTTTATTTAAAAAAAAGTTATTTAAAAAAAAAAACACTGGTATCCATTTTTTTTTCCAAATCTTTTGAATTTTTGATGCACATTTTTAAAATTTTGAAAGGATTTTTTGTGCATATTTTAAAATATATCATCTTGAATAAACACAATTTTTGTTAAGAAAAATATGAGTTATATTTTTGTCAAAAGAGTTGTATATATCAGGCCGCTAAATCTAAAATTGACATGAGAAATCGGTAATTCTGTTGTTGCTCCAATTAAATAAAATCCCCTATATTCATAAAAAATAAAAAAGATTTATAAAACTCTTATAACTCAAAATTTGTATGGAAATGTCATTCTAAAAAGCTTTATAAACCAATTTTATTTTTTATGAATAGGGGGGGGGAAGAGTTTAACGCATAAATAAATGTAAAAATCTGTACAGTGTAACCAATTTTTTCTTAGTTGATATAAAGTCTCATATATTTTATCAACAAAGAAATTTTAAATCTTTAAATAAAATTTCCAATGAAGAAAATCTCGGAATTTCTAGCAAATAAAACAGCAAGGATTGACATCCCTAGTAAATTATTATTCAAATTATTGAGTAAATAAATACAAATACATCAAATGCTGACTAAGTGATCTGATCTGAGTAATAATCAGCAGTTGGTTGGGTCCATTCATACACTTTGACTTTCAACTGCCTGCGCATTCACTCGTGACTTTCGTTTGATATGAGTTTTAAAAAATTTTCTATTATTCACCTATGTACGATTATATAAAAATAAATATGTATGTAAGAGGAATTTCTTTTGGCTATTTTTTCGCGCAATCTTTTTTCGCTGTCACTGATCTAGTAAAAATTGGCGTTGCCCAGTCAAATGTGATGTGGCGTTGTTCGTTTTTTCTTTTTTGTTATTTATTGTTAGTATTGTTGTTATTTCTAGCGTTCGGTTTTTGAATTGATCTATTTTTAGACTACTTAAGGTAGAAGTGTTTTTTATAACCGCATCTGGGCTAGCACATTTATTTATACTTTCAATTGAGTTCGATTGGGGTATTGGTTGAGATGTTACTTTGGAGCTGAGCAATTTTGTCATCTATGCGATTGCTTTAATTAAATGTTTTAGCTTGCGTAAATATCTTTTCACTGTAGGCTTAATAGAAGATCGCCTTACCTTGGCTAATATCTCGAAAAAGCCCATCGCAGCAATTAGCGGAGTAACACATTTTCATCTTATTTTCTTCAAACCCGTTCCACTTCAGAAAGCTGTTCAAAATCATCTACTAATTTTGTTAAAATTGTTAAGTGCTCTTCATTTCACTGTTTCTGTTTCCTTTTGTCGCCCTTCTCAGTCTGCTCATCCATTTCATATATATTAACATTTGTAATAATATTCGTATTCCTCTCACTCACAGCGCTACCTGGTGGACACCTTAGCATCAAAGTGCCCACTTGAGCGATCCAGCGAAGCCTTTGGGCTAAAATTCGCTGCTCTTTACCCATATCTCATACCATATTTCATATAAATTTCATTTGAAGCTGGTCATTATCACCCCATAAGCGCTCACTTTATTTTCCAAAGAATTTCATATTTCGAAAAACAACTTCATTTTGTTATTTTATTCACATGTCGCTAAGTGCTCACAAAAAAAAATCGGCTAAAGTTTTTAGTACCCCACTTGTTCTTTTCATGATTAAGGCTTTTGTAAAAGCTTATTGACAAGAGCTTTAACGTCATGAATAACGGTGACTTTGTGTACATACATATGTACATACGTTTGTATGTGTTTGTGGGTATGCGTATTATTTTATTTACGGTAACTCAACATTAACAGTAATCACATTTGTAAGCTTTTTGTTGGAAGTGATTCTCACTGAATAGTAGGCAAAAATATTGCATGGTTTTAGGCGCATTGTGATGATATGGAACGGTAGACAAGAGCTACGTTTAAGACTGCCACCTACACAAATCGACGGTTGAGTGAAGCATTAAGAGAGCTTGATTTGCTCGAATTAAAAAAATAATCAATTAAATTAAAAATCGAATCCTTATACACATCCCCAATGCATATGGTTATGTCACCAATAATTGGGCCTTTATCTAGTGTTGTATGCTATGCTATGTCTTGTTTATCTTATGTTTTGTGGTTATGCTATGTGCAGTTATGC
This sequence comes from Merzomyia westermanni, assembly GCA_949987695.1. Taxonomy (NCBI): domain Eukaryota; kingdom Metazoa; phylum Arthropoda; class Insecta; order Diptera; family Tephritidae; genus Merzomyia; species Merzomyia westermanni. The sequence goes on along the minus strand of OX465293.1, from coordinate 6,740,275 downwards.
TTATTCTATTTTGAGGTACACTTCGATGTTGGCGATTAATTTTTTTAGTATGTTTTATGCTACCGATCTTAATCTCCCACATCGCACTGCTTGCAGAAGATCTCACACGATTAGTTCATGACAATCACCTGCTGACGTACTACGTAGATGACCGAGTCGGCAAATAAATTATTTTTTCAAAAAAAAAAAAATAATTTTAATTCGTCATTTCCTTTTATTTATTTAACATATTAAGCAACAAATTACGTTGATCTTTTTTCATTTGCAGGAACATTGTGTGCCACAGCGGTGACAGTGAATGTGTGCTGAGATTGGGGACTATACATGATACATAATTTAAATAAGTAAAATACCTCCTCAAACAATTTAACTGACAACAATGGCTTCTGGTAATTGCAAATAATTGCTTGTTTAAATTTAATGCACATGAATTTCATTTACTCACAGAAGTATACATATGTCGGTATGTAAATCTATAGATCTCTGATAGCGTGGCATCAAAGCGTGCAGAGTTTCTTAATTGAAAAAAAAAAAAAAATTCTTGTAGATAAGAATTTATTTATACACAAATTAGCGAATGTTTTCAAAATGAATCACATAGTGAGAATTTAAATTATGCTGTACAATTAGCTAGACACATTACACTGTGCAACAACATTTTCGGGAACGATGAAATAATCGAAACAAACAACCGAGCTAAAGTTGTAAATTTCGCATACATTTTAGCTGAGAATGCTAGCAGACTTAACTTCAATTACATCTTAGTTTCACATGAAGAATCAAAATAAAATTATTTTGAAATGTATAAAATTAGAATATATATACATGGTTCGGATGTAGGTTTTTATTCCGACCATAGTAAAGGACGCACGTTTGGCGAAAATCCAGTATCTTTCAGTAAAAGCCCATCAAACTATTTTAGAAAAATTCAATTCATACTGTGAATGCATGCATTAGGTCTTTATTTACGTAATTTATGTCAAAACAATAGTTTTTAGAAATTTCATCTGTCTGTCTGTATGTTTGTACGCGAATCACTCAAAAACTGTTACATATAATTGAATGGCATTTTCACCGATTCAATGCTAGATGCTCAACTTAGAGTTTAGAAACCATTTTATCTCGCACTAATAACTTATTCCGATACAAACAGTGGTGGCAACTAAAATTGGGACAAACTATTTTTATACACATAGTGAAATTTTAACAGAGCGATGTCTGTACATAGAAAATACGTAAAACTGCTTATTGATAAAATTAACTAGAACAATAGGAGTTAAAGGAACTACTCGTTAACATATATTTGGCAGATTGTATGTATGCTTGTACGCGCATCACTAAATAGCTACTATATAGAGTTTACTGATTTCTTAGCAGTTGTATTGCTGCAGGTCTATTTTTTAATACTGAAAATATTTTATTGTTGTTGCGGTGTAAACTGTTTTAACTACGGTGCATGGCAAATTGCTTTCCTAATATTATGAAATATTTAAAAAGCATTTCTCAGTTACTAGCAGAACGTGATTTTTAAAGGGGGAAACACATAACTGTTTTCCAGAAGGTTTACTACGTTAATTAGTTACCGAGAATATTAATTAAATGTAAATTCTAATAGACATAGAGTCGTTTGCATAATATTATCTTTTTCTCATTAATTGAAAGTACAGACAATAGGTGGCACACACATCGATCTCTGTAGTATTTACTCTTCTATGTTATATACTACATATACATATGTACATGATAATATTCAAAGAAAATATTTTCGTAAAAACAAAATGGCCGATCCTACTCTTTCGATTTCTCTAATACAAATTTTAAGACTGTATATTCGTCGTCGTCGGAAGATAATAATTTTATATGCATGAAATATCTCCGAGCAGCCCGATACGTTTTCAGACAGCATCGGCAAAGCAGTTCATTTTTCTAAATCAACAACATTCTGCCTTGTCAAAAGTGCCTTTCCGAGGTGACATTGAACTAGAGCTCTTATAGTTTCAATGGAAAAAACAAAGGAATATTCCAAAAATTGTAAATGAATTCGAACCACTCGTTTATTTATTTACTTGGGGCTTATACATACACATGTCCCAGTTAACCAAAATGGGAGCGCACCGAAACTTTTATACAAAAGGAGTCGCCAGTCGTCAAGTTTCTCCAAATTTGGAGAGAAATGGCCTGCATCCGTGCGCTTTCTATCGGAACTAATTTGCATTTGTGTCATATTTTTTAGTGTTCTGAACAATGTGACTAGGAGTACTAAGTACTTTAAAAATCTATAACAAAATTTATTTATTTTGTAGGAATTTTCTAAATGTAGTCTCGACCTCTTATTCAGCTCATTGGGGATAACAGGCTACAGAATCATGTGCCACGTTTCAACTATTTAGCTCACCGATATGATACTTTACGTCGTTGGCAAAATTACCCAAATTCGCACCAAAAGGGCAGATTAACAATAAAGCCACCTTGTATATGGGTGGCAAAGGACTCCAAAATGACTTTCATATGAAAGGAAAAGCAGCCATTATAATTCGAGAACGATTTAAATTCAACTTATATGGAATTGTTGGCCATTTTGTATTCGTCATTTCGATGCTGGATAAAGATTTTTTTTCTAGCCTAAAAAAATGTGAATTGAAGCAACAACAAAATGAGCAAGCAGAAAAAATTATAAGCGCTCACAGTTTTGGTTGATATCTCGCAAGTGAAAAGGCACATTTGATTTTCAAATTAAATTTAAAATTTTTGAAAAAAATTTTATTTTATTATTTTATTCATAAGTGGCTAAGTGATTACAAAAAAAAAAAACGGCTATTATGAACTAAATTCTTTTACTCTTTTCCTTTATTAAAAGGAAAGTCTATATTTATGGGAAGAAATTCATAAAATAAAAAATAGTTGTAGCTCCTGTAGGAGCTCACCGTTTTGGCTAGATGGGTAGTATGTGCATCTCAGAATATGAACACAAACTTATCAATTTGCACGAAATTATTGCGAAATCGGAAGGTTAACACCATTCGTTAAGGGCACACTTTGCTAAGAATGCGCTGTATAAAGAAATACAGTTGGCCATAACAAGTTTTTAGCTGTATCTTCGAGCAGAAAAAAAATAAAAGTTTTCAGCGATAAAGCAGCAGTTGAGAAGTAGGCATAAAAGGTAAATGTAAATTTAAATGCGTGGAATATTTTTTCATTATGCGTATATTCTTTCCAAAAAGTGCAGTGAAGAAATAAAACTCTTCATGTACGAATAAAGAGAACGCGAGTCTCGCAGGGCTCTAAAGCGAAAGAAAATGGAATTATCCTAAAGTACTCGTTAGAAAAGTTCTCCAATATAAAATTTTTAGGAAAAAGAAAATGAAAAAGTGTCCAACGCAGTTGCGGCAGAATTGAAAACCTAAATTATTGCGCTTGTATTTTTTGAATCGTCAGGAAATATTTTTTAAATCGTCTTCAAATATTGTATTGTGTAGAAAATAATAAAATGAATAGTCTTTTATTAATTATTATAAACTATACAAGCTAACCGTACAATAAAAACAAATCTTCGCAACATATTAATGAATGTTATTTGTTATTTTTCTTTCCATATATGGGCCAAGTATTTTCCAAAGACACGCAAAGCTTAAAAAAGAAAGCTCCCATACAGTAAAAATACATTTCTGCACAGCTGGTAACTCTGTTGAGGAGCAAGAAAAAAAAATCTAAGTTAAAAATTGTTTAACTAACAAATTGAAAATTATATTTAAACAATTATATTTAAACAACGTTGCCGTTCCGGATTTCGGCATACTTCAAATTTTAAAAACAGACTAACTTGTTAAAATTGAATTTCTGCACAGCTGGCAATAATTTTTTTAAAAGTGATTTTTTGTTCTCCACCTAATAAAAATGATTTTAAATTTGAAACTCAAACTAACTAGCTACAAATTAATATTTTAGCACATGTAACAACCCGTTTTAATAGAGTAATGTATTAGTATTATTTAATAGGCCAATCTCTCTTATATGATCCCTGAAATTTAAAAATTAAAGAAACGCTACTTAGATTTGCTGTCTTCCTATCTCAAAAATGCCCGAAGCGCCTCATAGCTTTTAATTTCAAAAAATAGTAAATACCTAAAAATTAAACATCCAACTATACATATTTTTATATGTTAGTGTAAACGCGATTTAAATTCTTTTACATAAAAAGTCTGGCAACATCGCTACCAACGTGAACTTGACACCATTTTTCTGTGGCTACGGTAAGTCAGTAAGAATTAACATATTTAGAATAAAAATATGTAAAAATGTAAATATAATTTATTTATTTATTGTGGTGGGGGCCAATACTGCATGTGCATAATATTACATATTTACAAATTATTTAACCATATCAAATGACATTACAACAATAAAAATTGCTTTAATTGCGCAAAGTTAAAGCATTCAATAGTAACAAAGGCGAAGTGAAAAATGCGTAAAAAAATACATTAAATACATTAAAAAAAGTTAAAAAAAAGACAATAATAAACAAATACTTAAGCGCAAAAAACAACAAACCGCCGGCAGTGCCAGTCGCCTCCAAGCTCGACCTAAAGTGCACGTTGCAAACAAAAATAAATAATTTGTGCTATCGTAAAATTTTAATTTTTTTTACAATTTCTCACAAACATTTTGTTTGTTTATTAATACCCAAACACACCTGCCACCACACATTGGCAAAGTCAAAGGCACAGTTTCGCACATAAAATGCATTTTTTATTTGCTCCGCAGTCAGCCTTCGTAGGCAGCGCAGTAGCAACATTCGTATTGAATAACAGGTTACCGGCGAAACTGGCAAAAAAGTGCAACGTGCAAGTATTTAAATTTCATGTGCGTCACGTTTCTTGTACTTCTTGTGCTGTTATTGCGATAACCACTTGCAATTTGTTTTTTTTGGCTACGCTTTTTGCACAGCTGATTTTAAACCGGTTCAACGTGGTGCATTGTGCCATACATATATGAACGCGCACTTTCAGCTAAGTCTACTACGCAGCGTTGCCAGATGTACGTTTCGGTACCTGCAATTTTGCGTAGCGGATGTTCCTCAAAATGCCCTAATATTTGTTTATAATTTTTCTTACTGACCTAGAAGGTTCCACTGGCCATACCAAATCGCTACCACGACAGTCGGGCGTACTGGAGCGTGCCGGACTCATATCCGGTCAAGAACTATCAGTTCGAAAGCACTCCCCAAAGCCTTCAGGGAGTGATTTTGTCGTTACCACAACAACAACAACAACAACCGATAAATGTAAAGTGACCTTTAAAATTAAAGCCTAGATAAGAAAATATCCCAAAGCCCTACTATAATCTAATAAAGAAAAAAAAATTGTTTCAACCCGCTCTAGGCGGTTTCTCTCATAAACACCGGACAGTTTTTTTTTGGAAATTCGTAATTTTTTTATCTTCGGCTAACCGATTTTCAAAAGTTCTTTAAGAAAATCGTCGTTAAAAAATAATCAAAAACAATTTGTCTCAGTTTTAGCAAATCGACTTTCGTTTTGTAAAATTCGTAGGGGTAACTTATCATTGACGCAATATCTATACCTCAACGTAAATGCCTTTAAAATGTCAGTTTTAAAATTTCTTTTCCGGGGTGAATATTGATAGCTTTCAAAAAGGTGTCAAGTGTACTTCAACTTCAAGACTTTCAGTAAAATGGACGGGTTTTCAATTTAGACATTTTGCTTCAAATATTTTCATAGTTGTTGGTATTTGTAAGTTCAAGATCATAAAAAGAGTATTAGCAAAGAATATAGAATATAAGGAAGGTTCAAGGCGACGAACAGTGGGAAACAGCAAACAATCCACTCAAACTGTAATTTTTTTGGTGGTGAATTAACTACAAGCGATTTTACAGCGTCCACTTGCATTCGCTGTTGGAAATTCTTGTTGTTCTATATTTTATATTTCTTTTCTTTTTAATTAAATAAATTTTAAATTTTTTTCAATTTTACTTTTCCTCTAATATATTGAGGATGTTGCATAAATGTCTTGTTATGAAAGCTGGAGCTCACAAATGCCCAGAGAAATCTACAAAATGTGTTAACATTCTATCATCTGGCAGCACTAGAAATAACAATTATTTTGTTGTAATTTTTCTTTTACATTATCTATGGCTATTTATTGTTGTCTTCGAGTTTTTGTACTTGATTATACTACCGTGGTTGTTTCATTGCCAACTCCTGCTGCCTATTTAAGGCCAACTTGAAGCAAACCTTTGTAGACGAGTGCTAGCGATCAGCTGTTTGGTTGCCTTGGATTCGTCTGCTTGATTGGTTTGACAGACATATATATATGTACATTCATGGTGCGTTTCTGCGAAGCTACTCGTGATTGAAACACACACATTTCTGTAAGGCAATGACTTCGGTAGGAGTTAGATTGTTAATTTGGTGAATAAATAATTAATTCGTTTTTTTCACAATCACTTAGCGACTTACGAATAAAATAACAAAATGAAATTTCTTTCAAACATTTTAAATTTTCTTTGAAAATCAAATGTGAACTTGTACCTTGCGAGATAGCTACCAAATTGTAAGTGCTTTTAATGTTTCTTCTCGCCTACGTTTTTGTTGTTTTGAATTCAACAATTTTTTATGCAAGCATAAAAAGTTTTAACGAGCATCGAAATGCCGAATAAAATTTGGTTTATCCCTCTTATCATCATGAACTCACTTTCCTCCAATTGAAAAATTATTTACATACACTTGACTATATTACGAACCTACTATTAGGGTTCAGCTTTTTTTGCAAGAAGATACATTTTTGTTAAACTACAAAACAAGATTCTCTCTAGAAAAAAATATGAAGTCTTCAAAAGTGCTCTGTGAGTTCAAAGTAAAACTCATATATTTTAAAGTACTCCAGCGGAGAAACTTCGCTGTTCAATATCAGCAAAAAGTTGCCGTCTGGATACTATAAGCGATGTAGTAGCTCAGCGACCACAAACACTTCCAGGTAGCTTCTAGTCTTGTTGGCGAAATTTGACATATTAAAGTGCACTCTAATGTCGATGCACATTCATTTGCTGATTTGCATAATGATAAGCAGTCGTCTGTCCAAACCTGTCACTATCTGTCATTCCATCAAATTTACAGTTAACCGTGTGACAGCAGTAAATGAAAGTGATTTAAATGAGTGTGACAATTTTTTTCAATGAACAGACAATTTATAAATCATTTTTTTCTCTAGAATGTTTTCAAGAAGGAAGTCGTGCCTATTATGTAATTCACTTATTGAGTGCAACACGGCGGGTAGGAATATATTCGCTTGGTAAGCAAAAGCTGGGTGATCGAGCTTAGTTTGGCGTGTTTCAACTTTATCACAGCTTATGTATAGTGATCAGCTTTTTAAACAAATGGTGGCAACTCTTCTAAATAAATTTCATTCAAAGTCGAAACCTTTTCTTATTCTTTAACCACAATGAAAGGGGGTGTTTCCCTTTATTCATCAAAACCACTGCTCATGCCAAGGCTGACGTAAATACCAAGAAATGAAAATGTCCAGCCACCAACTTCCATTCCTAATCACAGCAATTAAGTGGCATATTGGGTATGTAAGAAGTAATATACGAGTGTAAGAATGTGTGTAAAATAATAATTATTTATATGATTTTGCTAAGCAAATGCTTAAGCAACTTAACTAAATCTATCAGTTACATATATTGAAATATTTGAATTTTTTTGTGTTCCTGCACACAAAAGCTGTAGTTTTACATTGCCAATCATATTGTTGTATTTTATTATTATTTTTGCATTTTTAACATGACACGCTCGTCAACAATTAGCTATGAACGTGCATAAATAATTAATTTTACTTGCTTAAATCTATATGTATTAACTATTTACATATATTTCCATACCAAGCATGTAGCGGTATTATGCTTTGTAATACTTATTACAACAACTTCACACTGCATTTACATGTAATCTTAGGACGTTGGAAGCTAAAACGAGGTCAGTAGGAAACAGTTTAGGACACTAATTTTACATAAGTACTATGTATTAAATTAAATCAAAAAATATTCCAATATTTAATTCGTTATTTCAATGTAGCAAACATTTTTGCTCGCTTAAAAAAATTTGTTTAATTGAAAACAACAAAAAACAAAAATAATCGAGTAGAAAAAATTATAAGCGAGCACAATTTTGGTTGTTATCTCGCAAGCGAAAGGCTCACATTTGATTTTGAAGTAAATTTAAATTAAAAAAAAAAAATTTATTGTGTTTTTTTAATCATAACTAGCTAAGTGCTTACGAAAAAAACTGCATGTATTCTTAACTTACGAATTTTCAATTCTTTAGTTGCACATAAGAAAAAAAATTAAATTTATATAGTTTTTGAAATTTTATTATATTTCAAAACTCTTAAAAAAAAAATAAAAATTAAAAAAAATTTTTTCATCAACTTAGAAACTTCCCTTTGAAAATGTTTGAGCAAAATGTACTGCCGAAAATTTCTCAAAGAAAGCTCGCACTCTAAATATTTGTACAAGGTGCGTAAAAAGCCAAATAAAAAATAAAAATAAAAAACAAATACCTATTTGACGCCTTGAGATATGCAACACATTTTTACTAATTTTCGTATTAAGCGTTTGTTGCTAAAAAGGGATATTACTGCCCTGCTAACCATAGCTAACTACCAGTTTAAAACTTGGATTCCAACAGCATTAACATGTTTAACATATTTTTCTCTAAAACACCAATACCAACTCATATATTTAAGGAATTTGAGTGAAAAAACATCTAGTGCCTAAAAGTATGCAGCCTCTCACATCTATGCGGAAAAGCAGATCACCTTGATTAAAACGTAAGTGCTTTCGAATAAAATTACCCACTTTTTTCTTCCGCACGACTCACTGTCAAACCAGATTTTTAGCCATTGGCGGTTGGCTGGGCGGTTAGTTAAACATTAAAACACCATCACTGCTCGTTAGCCAAAAAATTGGGAGAATTAAAGAAAACATAAAAAATTGTTGCATACTTTAAGGCGATACATGTTTTTTTAAAATTTTTTTTTGTTTCACTTTGTATAATTTTTTTTGTTGATTTCCCACTAAATACTTTGCAGGAACACTTTAACCCTGTAACGACCTTTGTAAATAAATAGCTCAAACATACTTTTCGTGAGAGAAATAGAGTATTAAAATTCTCCACATTATTATTCGCCGTGAATTTTCAATATATGTATGCTAATAACAGACATATCTTTTATGATACTTAATTTTTCCCCACGTTCATAAAATTTCCGAACAAGAAATTTAAACATTCCAATAGACAAAGCAACAAAACTTACTCGGAAAGGGCAAAACCATTTGATATTTGCGCCTCGATATTTCATACTGAGTTTGAATTATTCACAATAAAGTGACAAACTATAATAGCAAAGAAAATACTAATCTCAAAATGTTTTATTGCCGTGCTGATGGTGTGATAATTCATTCGTCCAAGTTACTCATACGCCGTGTACACAAAGACAGCCTAGTCAGGCTCTTATGCCTGGTTGCAGTTGCTTAGCCACGCATTCTATATTTTTTGCCTTAATTTGCAGATGTTTTGACATCAACTTACAATAAAAGAAAAAAGAATTAGAGCAATACATGAATGCGGCAAACAATGGAAATACCAGCAACAGCGTGTGTTTTCCTAAAGAAACCAACTGCGTTTGATTTGTCCGTCTGCCATGAGTAAGAGCCATACATTGCTTAATGTTATAAATATATCACACGCAGTCATATATATAAATGTTTGCACAAGTTGTTAGAATTAGAATTTTTTTAGTTTTTAATTTTAACTACAATTTTTATTTTTTTATTTAAATATTTGCGTATGTCTCCGGGCAGTACCAACTTTTCATTTAGTGACACCGACAGTTAGTTTGAGCTGTTCAAATTTGAAACGGAAGTTATTTATTATGCGAAGCTTCATTGCTTTGATTCACTTTAATAATAATAATAAAATTAGTGTAGAAGTAGTGAAGCGTTTACGCAGCAGCTGTTTTGTACGTTACTTGATTTAGAAATAAAAATAATTTTTTTACATTTTTATTATTTGAATGCCTGAGTTATGCAAATTACTCAGAAAATGATGAAATTATGTGACAAACGTTTTGTAGGGGGATTTTTATGAACTTATAGAATCCCTGTAAGGCCTATAAAACTATTTAATGCTCGTAAACTTGTTTGAAAAGTGACATATTTATGAGGTTTTAAGAGCTTTAAAAAAACGTTTATAAGTTTATATGAGTTTCCTAAGTGAAAATTAAAAAGCAAGAAAAACCTATGGGAATTCGCAAGGCTGCGTAAGAAATTCTATTATATACAGCTGTGTTCAATATAATAGTAGTGAAATTAAAATGGATATCGCTCGACAAAATAAGAGGAAGCTGTGATTTTAATAATTTTCATTTAAGATATAGCGAATTCCATAACAGAAACCGCATAAAAATAAATTTCAAAGTTTACATAAAGTTCACGAAACTGGACATTAAAATCTTTAAATTTTTTTGCGGATTTAAAAAAAAATTGCTGAGTACGCAATTTTGTAGACCAATCAATTTTAGTATAAGTTAGAAATTGTCCAAAAATTTCCCTGAATTTTCAGAATTTTTTTCGTCGCGGGTGTTAAGTGATTTCTTCCATACAACGCATGAAGAAAACCTAATTTTGTATCGCAAAAAAATACCCAACATCCTTGACAAAAACAATGCTGGTACTTCTAACTTGCACATTATTAGGTACGCTAAAAAAAAATGTGCTATAAAACTGCGCACACAAAAAGTTACTAAAAATTCTTCCCAAAAATATTGAAATTTTGATATAAGTTTTTAATTTAATAATCAACTTTCCTGAACTATGTGTAAACTTTGAAATTTTTGTTTGGTTTATTTTATGGAATTCGCTACATTTTTAATAAAATTAATAAAAACACAGCTTCTTGTTATTTCGTTGAAAGATATACATTTAAATTCCACCCCTATTATATTGAACACAACTGTAAGTGTTTTTATCTAAAGCAAGTAAGTTAGAAAAATGTTATTGTCTCATCTGATAATTAATAGTAAAATATTTATAGCTAGTGTTTACTGAATATTTCATGATACATACTGGTTTATAAGCTCTAATACGTTAACATCTTATGAAACAATCATGCCTTCATAGGAAACACTGGGTTGCCATAAATATTTAAATATTAATTTTAAGGTGAGATAATAACATTTTTTTTTACTTACGGTAAGTGTGAAAAAATGTATTTCCTTTACACATAAAAACTTATATAATCTATTTACAAAAAAAAAAAAAAATTATTACACGGTACAAAAATTTCACGCTAATTCCACGTGGTTGAACAAATTCCAGCTCTGCGTGTAACATAAAAAAATCTTCAAAACTTGTGCTTGCTATGGCTCTTTAAAGTTTGAATTTTTTAGCTGTGTTTTTTTAATAATAATTGGACAAAATAGGACAATTTGCTATCAGATAAAAATGTGTTTTTGGTGGCATCGAGTACAGGAGTTGCCGTCGGAATTGAAAACTTAACAATCTTATATCTTTTTACTGAATTGTGAGAGAATATTTTTTTGCAAATGTTTAATTGTGCATCAAATAGTTCAAAATTAAGTGTTTTTTGTAAATTATAAAAATAATAAAAAGTACAAAAATATACAGGGTGTTTTTTTTACAGGTTTGTTTTTCGAATAGAGATAAAACTAACATTTTGTGGTCAAATCTGGCAACTCTAATGTCATTTATGTTGAGTTTGGTTTGCCATTTCATCATGAACAGGTTGACAAAAGAACAACGCTTGCAAATCGTGCAAATTTATTTCGAAAATAATGGTTCAGTTCGCGAAGTTTACCGTGAGCTCCGTCCATTATATGGTCGACATAATCGTCCATCAGAGCAATTAATTCGGTTAACCATGGATCGTTTTCGCACTACGTTTACTCTATGTGATAATACGCATCCGCAGAGACGTCGAACAGTGCGCACCGAAGAAACAATTGCCGCTGTAGAGCAAAGTGTTGAAGAGGACCCGAATGAATCGATTCGCCACCGTGCACAGCAATTGGAGCTTTGTCCATCAACTTTATGGAAGATTTTGCGCAAAGATCTTGGCTTGCGACCTTACAAGATCCAGCTTGTGCAAGAATTAAAGCCGCGAGACCATGCAATGCGTCGTGATTTTGGTGTATGGGCCGAAAATGAGATTGATTTCGATGCTGATTTTCATCGCAAAATTTTGTTCAGTGATGAGGCTCATTTTTGGTTGAATGGCTACGTCAACAAGCAAAATTGCCGCATTTGGAGTGAAGAGAATCCACATGAGACCCTTGAACCGCCATTACATCCACAAAAACTGACTGTTTGGTGTGCTCTATGGGCTGGTGGAGTCATTGGGCCATACTTCTTCCGCAATAATGCTGGAGAGGCAGCTACCGTTAATGGAGACCGGTATAGAGCCATGATAACCGACTATTTTGTTCCCGAATTGGATGGCATGAATGTGGATGAGTTGTGGTTCCAACAAGACGGCGCTACATGCCACACAGCGCACGTCACAATCGATTTATTGAAGGAAACATTCGATGAGCGCATAATTTCGCGGAATGGACCTGTCAATTGGCCACCAAGGTCGTGTGATTTGACACCATTGGATTATTTTCTTTGGGGATATGTGAAGTCGCTCGTCTACACCAACAAACCAGAAACGTTAGGGGAATTGGAAGCCAACATTCGTGGCGTTATTGCCGACATACGCCCCATATGCTCGAAAAAGTGGTTGAAAATTGGACCTGTAGAATTGGCTTTATTCGAGCCAGCCGCGGCGGCCACATGCCCGAAATCATATTTAAACATTAATGGCATAAAATTATCCAATAAAGCCAAATTGATGGACCTTAAAACGATTTTCTTGTGTTTTATTTCAATTCAAAGTTCTATACCCCTAAAAAAAACACCCTTTACTTTATTTAAAATAGTTTTCTATTTAAACTAGCTACATAAAAGACACAATTTTTCGCACTGATGGCAACCCGTTTTATACAAGTGATATGTTATTTTAAATCTTAAATTTTAAAATCAAATTTTAAATTTAAATTTTTTTCCACTCCTGAAAAAATAGCCAAGCCGCTTAAAAGGGTTTTTACTTCAAAAAAGTAATTCATCTGCTTGAGATATGATTCAGGTTACATAATCTCAGTCGAATGATTTGAGCTTGAAGCCTTCAAAATACATTTGGTCTACGAAACAAGTTATTGCTGAGCGTAAGTTGGCTAAGTCCTGAGATGGTTATAAAAAAGGCATGAATCAGCACTATTTAAACCTAGACAAGATCTTATAGACTCTACACCACGCAAGTTGATTCGCATTGTTAAGAACCCGATACTAAGAGTTTCAATTATTTAAACAAGCGAGTTCTAGACCGATTCTTCCTATCTTTGTAAAATTATTACTTTTAACATTTAACCTGCACGGATCTAGAAATATTGCCTATTCATATCCCAATCCCTACCACTATATCAAAAGGCGTCACACTTTCTTTTTCGCCTACCCCCCTTTTTACTCTGCGCCAAATTTCAACATTCTACCATGAATATTTGCTAAGATATTCAGTATGAAAATTTCCATTTGTATGGGAGGTACCACGCCCTTTTTCCCCTTCCACTCCTTTTTTTCCTTAGATGTTAGAGATTGGTCCCATTAAACTAACAAGTTTTCGATATTCTAACATAAATACTTCTCGAGATATGCAGTACGGAAAATCTAATTTGTTTGGAAGGTGCCACGCCCACATCATCCAGTGGCCTGGATTATAAATCTAAACCATCCTCGAGCCCACTTGAGTACACAAAAAAATGTTTATCAATATCGGTCCAGGCGTTTAGAAGGCGTTCAGTGACAACGAACGCACACAAGATTTTTATATATAAAGACTAGCCTATTTTTTTCAACCACTTAGCGATTTAGATTTAAAATAACCAAATTATTTTTTTTTTTAAGTTTGAAAGTTGCTTTGAAAATCAAATGCGCTACACTTTACTTCTCAACTCACTTTTGGTGCCGATGTCAATCACTTTACCATCTTGGCGGTTGTATTTTGGGTTGCCTTGGTGCACACATTGGTCGATAAGTCCGAAATCAATCTTAAATTTACAGTTAGACTTCTAGTAATGCAACAGTAATGCAGTTTTTGAGTGACAGGCGCCCAAACAGACAGATTTGAATTCTGTTGGCTCAATAATGATGATTCCTAAGAATTTTTATTAATATCTGCAATGGGCAGACATCGATCAGTTAAATTTTTAAGTAATGATGAATTTAATTCAAAAGTAATGAACTTAAAATCAAAAGAAATGATGAATTCAGTTTTAGATTTTTTTCCAATTGAATGGCAATCAAAGTTAATTAATCATTAAATGGCTTCTCAAAAAGAAAAAAAAAATTGTATCATTAATCATGATGCTTAATAATAATTATTAAATTATATTATTTATTAATAGCAGTTATAGTTTATATTAAAAAGCTTTAAAAATATAAAAGAAGCATTGTAAATAAACTCACCTTTCGGTTTATCCAAGTCAGCGTCTTGACTGGCGAAGATTTGCTCCTTGGAAACGGACATGTTGTTGTTTTTTTATTTCTTATTATTCTTAGCTTCGTTTTTACACTCTTTTAAAACCCTTTCTAGGTTATACGCACTGCAATTTGCTAAATGTGAATAAAACAAAATAATATTTGAAATTTTGTCTTTAAAACTAGTGATCGAGTCAGCACAAGTTCAAAGCAAAAACTTTCTGTAAGATTTGTAGCTTGTGCTAAGTTGTAGTAATACTATTTGCGGTTAGATCGTAAAAAATGTTAACGACGTTTAGTTATTATGTGTTTTGAGGTAGCGGCGTCTATTTCGGTTTTAAAATTTTTTTTTAAACTGTTGTTTTTGCTTTTGTTTAGTTTTGCTGAAATGTAACTTTTATTTATTTCTTTACCAACACGTTTTGGTTAGCAATGCGTAAAATGCAAATTTAAAAATAATTTTTTGTTGTTTTGACTCTTTGGTTATTGCTGTTTTTTTTCAAACATTTTTTTTCTTGTTATGACAATGAACCAAAAAACGAAAAAATAAAAATTCAGACACTTTTAGTTGTTTTTCTGTTTCGTTAACTTAAAAAAATTCATATTTAAGTTTGCTTATATTCTTGCTTCTTTCAACCGTTTCTTCTTTTCGCTCGCCTCAAGTTTGGTTTCTTGTTTAATTAAATTTTTCCTTTTCCAAACTTTCATTTATTATCTTAACGCGCTGCATCACTTTTTGTCGTTTTTTTTACTATTTTCTTTATTACTCTTTTTACACAATTCCTCCTGTCATGCCGTTGTTTCACGCTGCGCGTCTGGTAACGTTCTGATAAATTCGCGCACTTTAACTGACTTTTTCAAGTCAAAAGCAACGTAGATACGATCGACAACAAAACCAAATCTGCGACACTGCTAACAACAATAACAATGCGTTTGACTGAGCTTCTGCTCTTTATGGACTTGTAAACATAATAATAAAAAATCACAAAAAAAAAATATTGAAATTTTATATGAGCGCGCACACACACTCACTCACTCTCATTAAAGTAGTTTTTGTTGTTTTTTTTTTTGCACGCTAATTGGTAGATAAGCCGGTAAACCAGGTAGTTGTTTGAGGGAGTGTGGGAGCTTAGGTACCTGCTCTGCTGTTGGGCGTCTGGTTCGACTCAGCTGTTGACTTGAGTGCAGTCGTCGTAGGCTTTTTTGTCGTTTGACTTTTAGCGCGCGGTGTCGCTGTACAATTTTTAAGCCAGGTAGTGTTGTTGTGCGTTAATTTTGTGAATCTTTTTGCGAGTTTTTGCTCTCGACTTCGTTTGTGCTGAACATTCACGAAATTACTGGTTATAATTGCAGTTGTTGTTGATACTTTTGATAATTGGCATTGGCTTTTTCTCTTGGGGGCTAGCTCGTATTGTTAGGGTTTTGCTTTTCTTCCTAAACTTGGCAGCATGTATCGCGTGTCTGTCGCATTAATCTGTCAAACAATATCAACTGAGTTTTAATTCACTTTTATTAATGATAAATAAAGGTGTGTTTATTAAAAACAAACATTAGGATGTCCCAAAAAAAAAAAAACAAAAATAGCTGTGACTTCTTATTATGCACCAGCGTGTCCGTTAAACAGTTTCCTGCTTGAAAATTTACTATCCTCCATTTGAAATGTCGTACTCCCTACCCTCCAAGTGTTGTTGATGTTGTAACCGCAAAACACGCTCCGTAGTTTTGGCGTATGCTGCGGATATGAGCAGTCTTTTGGTGGAATAAATACAGTACGCTCGTTCACTAGCACCTTACCTCTTTAACCCAACTGCAGCGGGAACGATTTGTTAGAACCCTTAAATCGTCGGCACATGCCTCTTAATCGCCTCTTACTATAAGCGTACCTTACCGCGAGAATATTCTAAGTTCTGAGCTCACTAGGGAGCTTTTCTTCTTCTGCCCCTCCGTCACTCTTTTACGTCTTTTTCTTTCGAATTCTCTTAATCTCCCGTATCCACTATCTCTGCTTTTTACCCCTCCGTTATCTTTTCGCTTTCCTCTCTAGTACTTTCTCTGCTCGTTCCTGTTCCTATCCTGAACTTACTCTTCATTATCTTAGTTTACCGATTCCTCCACATATAACTCTTCTTCTTATCCCTCAACTTCTGCTTCTACTTCTACTTCATCCTCTCTTCGCCGTAAATAAAAGATTTTATAGAGGAAAACTTAACTGCAAGGAATCTAATGCCTTTAGAGAAATGCTCAAATTCTTGAGAAAACAGCAATCCAAGGGGAGTCATATCGACCAATATGCCTGAGCTAAATACCCACATCTCAAAGCTAAGTCACCAGAGACTAACTTACGGCTAGCCGACTTCTCAGAAGGCTTCACTCTATTGACTGCCAACCATCCTAAAACCGTGTGCGTGCCGTTTGATAACAGTCTCAACACACCGCTATTACAACAAAAATTTACTCCAAAGTATTGTCAAGATGGTTATGGGCTACCCGTCGCCAAAATTGTCAACAAGCTCAAGCGATACAAACACTCTCTAGCAGACAGTTGTTCGAAGCTGACCTGCCCCAGGGCAAATAAGGAAATATCTCCAATGAAATCCAGCATCAAATAACTGAGTCGTTTGATACAAAGGTCCGTGGGTAGAACAGATTTGAGGCCGATTCCTGGAATGGACGTGTATACTAGGGAGAGCGAAGTTGTGCTACAATAACAACACACTTCGGAGATATGACATGAACCCACTCCTTATCTCTGTATTTCATTTTTTTTGAGTCTGGCTATTCTCATTTTCACTTGCTTGCTGTAGCTATATTCGCATTCTTCCTAGTCGCGTGGTGAAACAGGTTTTTTTGTTTGGCGCAGCCTAATGTACATACACAGGATGACTACCAATTTGTAAAATGTTTTTGTGTGGGCTAATTTGTGCTCTTAAGACTGATTTATTAATTTTTTCCTTATTTTACGGGTAAGTGATGGAAACATATAAATCTTTATTGTTTTTATTGTATTTGGTATTGTTTGAAGGAATTTGCGCATGCGCAGTTTCAAGGGTGTGGAGAATTTGAAAAGAATTGCATAACAGACGAAAATTACCTTTTAGCTTTGAATGTCAATCATTTTATACGAAAGTTTTATGAATTTATAGCAGTTCGAAAGCTTGCTATGTGAGACAATTTTCAAAGAACGGCCTATCCCAAAGATTTTTAGTTTCGCTTGATCGCTTTTGAAACAAATTTTGAGCGACTGCGTTTTTGGCAATTTATTTCAAACAATTTCTAAGTTATGGTATTTTTGAATAAACTTGTTTCAACTGGATGTTTTCAACCTAGCAGCCCAAACACAGCGATCCCACACTCAGCCATCATTACAAGATAACAATTCAATGATACGAGATTTTTATAGAAATTGTTATAGATAGCAATTGCTTCTAGCTGAGTGTTGCTGAAACATGTGAACATCACAAATTTTATTTTGCAAAAAAATTCTAGCATGTGTGTAAATATAAATAAGCTGTTGGCATATAGAAAAATAGATGAAAGTATTTTAAAACACGCTTTATAGTAATTTGCGTGATGAGTTTGCAAATTTCCACTAAAATTGATTTGCAAACATAAAATTTCAATGTAGCTATGTTAAGGTGCGTAATAGAGTTGCTACGGAGCTTCGATTGCGATTTTGAAAGCCCGAAACTTTCGAGCTATTGAGACTTCTGATTTCGATTTCGGTTTCTATGATTTTTAATGGGACTTATAACGAAAGTCCTTGTACAGAATTTTTTTTGAATTTATTTTAAACCATTAGGATTGGTTAAATAGCTTAATTGAAATCTAAATAACACTATCAGATTCATTTATTATAAGTATTTTTTTTATTTTAAGCGACTTCGACCTAACAATCAACGGGAGATGTGTCTTTTTGTATCTTACTTTGACTTTTGCTTCCCGCTCGGATTTCGAAAATTGTACTTTGAAACATTCGGCTTCGGTTCCGGTCAGATAACTTCCTTATATCTCTACTCATAAGTATAGTCATATATGTATTTTAATTTTAAAGGGAATTCACCCTGTTTTCGTCTGAAAAGTGCTGCTAGGTTTCGGCCAAAGAAAAACTGCAATATCGTAGAAAATTTCAAAATTGTTAGGTTAGGCTTCCGCCATAAAACATCGTCTAGGTTTCGGTTCCGCTTCGCTCGAAAATAATACTAAAGTCTTACGGCATCATTATGTATTGCGAACGAAAGCTCAGACGAACGATTCGTCTTGCAAGCGTATTCTCTATCATTTTTGTTCGCCTCCTTCGTGTCTTAGGTCAAGTCAAAAATAATTGGGAGAGTATATTTGAAATGAATATTGCCGTATGTAATTTATATAGAAACTTATATGAATCTGTTACGTTCCATAAAGGTTTTCATGTTATTCCATTAAATTTCGAAAACCTGGGAACAGTAATTTGATTTGATGACAACTAATTTATTATTTTTTTGACTTTTATTTTGCTGAGAGAATTTTCTTCTGGTGCCATGATCGTATTACATATTACAAACAGGCGAACGATTCGTCTCAAGGGCGAAACGAACGTTCATTTAGCAAAAGAGGATGAGGCCCTTATATTCGTTTAGGCAGAAAAAAATATAAAATTTGTCGAATATTCCCACTCAGCTTCGGCAAGGAAAGGAATTAAGTTTGGTCGAACCTTTCGGATTAGGTTTATTCGGTTATAAAAGTTCTATTCGTCGTCGACCACCTGTCTAAGATGGTTCAAATTCTGATCCAAGTGCACCCACGCATTTGTACATCTGTAAGCTGAACTTTGACTCCAATTCGATAGTTGCTAACAATCCGCTAATGAGTTGGTAATCAAACGAATTCAATAAGTTTTTCTGTATAAGTTTTCGCAAATTAGCAAATAGCTACTATTTTATTTACTCGAATAAGCGGGCCGATATCTATATTAACATTATCAATTTGCTAATGCATTATAAACATTTCAAGATAAATAATTGTGTGTACAACTTAAGTCATTGGTAGTTTTTCAAATTGACATGAACTTAGAGTGACAGAATATATATGAAAATATAATAAATACGATATATTGTTGTTATTTTTCTCATTTAAAAAAAATTTTCCAAAAATCTTAGAAATATTTAGGAGTTTTGAGACTATAATTCAATAAGCTATAAAACTGCATACTAAGAAATCGTTTTGAAATTCTTGCTCTCAAAGTTGAAAATTCACACCTTCGTTTTCGAAATTTCCAGGATTTCTGATTCAAAAGTTTTCTATGAAAAAACTATGAACATTTTTATATAAAATTCACAAAAAAAAATTTTTGTTGAGAAATTTTTCGTAATATATTAAAAGAACGAACTGTATATGGGGTCCCAAACTTTAAGTTAGATATATAGAAATAAACTAGTTGAAGTTGCATTAAATTTTATTGAGTAGTTCTTAAGTGATGCGCGTACAAACATACAGGCAGACAGACACAAAATTTAAAAAATTATGTTTTCGCTGCTCTTGCACTTGTGGGGACTTTTGTTTAATGTTTATAATTTTCAAATGGCTGATTGTTAAAAGATTTTATGTGTTAAAATTATTGAGATTTTTCTAATAGATATGTATGTATATAAAGTTAGTATCAGCTATGCAAACAAGTAAAATGAGCCCTTCATTTCTACCCTAACTTAAGATAATATGAAAAATTTTGTTTTATTCCATATTATCTCTGCCCTAATGCTATCACATTTAGTTTCTCAAAATTAGAAACCTATTTATTTGGGTACTTTTTTCGAAGAACATTTTAGTAGCTAAAGTGATTGGAAAATTCTTAGCAATGTTTAAGTATATATCGTCGGTGACACTGCAAAACAGCGTAACGCACAAATGCAAAACCGCGATAGTGACATTTGGTAAAAAACTTTTATAGGCCCCTGCCATCAAGACCTTTTAATTTATTCTCAAGAAAACTACATATTGGTTTGGAAAATAATTAAAAGAATCGATCTTGAGGGGAACTTTTTCCGTAAAGTTAATATTCGTCTAAAAAATTAACAATTTGTAGTGGAAAAACAGCCAAACTCAGATATGCTTATACTTACGCAGTTTTGTAGTGTCACCGACGATATGTAAATATTTACTATAACTATTAACAGTGCTGTTAAGCCAATAATATCTCACTATGGATAATTTCTATACTTGGATAGTCTCAAGCTTACCATCGATAGTTTCAATTGTTTTCACGGAAATATGCACGTTATTGTAAATGTTTGCATAAATTTTGGAAGCAGTCCAAACTACAGACAGACCTATGAAATATCAGTGGGTTTCTCTCTTCTTAAGAAACCTTTTTTGATTTGCTATAAAATAAATACCAACAACAGTTTCTGAGAAAGCGGCAAACCCGCTGATATTTAATAAGTTAACCACGGTTTGGTCTGCTTTGATGGAGATAAAATGAAAGTATCGAAAGCCGATAAATTTTTTTAGTTATCGAATTAGTTATCCTCAATGCGTTCAATAGTGGCACATCTCTAGTAAATGCTATTACCCGTCCTCTAGTTAGTGGTTATTGATCTTTGCTTTATTTCTTTTTGAGCATGTTTTCCATATCAACGCTCGAAATGTTTGAAAATACAGCTTTTGAAGTGTCAATTGTTTTTTTCTTTACAGCGTTTATGATGTAAACAATAAGAAATAGCGAAAAGCAGCGACATGATGAATTTCAAACGAACAACAAAAACATTCAATTTATTTTTTGAGCAGATATTTCTCCAATATTTCTTGTTATTATTTGCTACTCGTCGCAATTTTTTTTTTTTGCTTTATAACTTCTTGCGATTTCAAAGAAAAAAAATTATAAAATAAAATAAAAACAATACAAAAATTGTTTACCTAAAATTGTGCCAAACTTTACTGAGTTAAGTCGAAAACAAAGCTCATTCGTTGTTTAGCGGCTTTATTTTCGGGTATTTACCTTAACTTTTCGTGCAAGTTAATTGTGAACTATTTTTAATATTTATTTTTGTTTTGTTTCAACCCATACAAAAGTTATGAATAATGTATGAAAGCGTGTTATTTTCTCAAATATTTATATATGCATTGAATACAATATTTTCTACGAAAATAGTTTTGTTTGCGGATAGTCAAGTGTTTGACGACGCCAAATAGCGCGAAGTAGTTCCAATGATTCATATTACGGATAATTTAATATACAAACGATATAAGAGAATTTATTGGAAACACGAGGTCGCCCTTCAGGCAATAGTTTCAAACCATCTATATTATATTTGGCATGAAAACCTTTCTTCTGTGCCGTAGCAGCAAACAAAGCTCGGCATTCATTTCATCGCTGGTATAATACTTCAAATTATTATGACTGCCACTATTACCAAATAATTTACAACATAATTATCCAACAATCGTCATAATCAGCAAAAAAACTTTTTAAGCTATTGTAATTGCTGTCTCATTGACATTTTGGAAATTTTCACCTGCCCTTATTTCACCATAAAATTAATGAAAATAACACAGAATGAATTTAAAATCAGAAACATGAAATGTTAAGCGTTATGTATGTAAAGAGTTATATATATGTACATGAAAACATACATACATGCATAAAAACATGTATACAAATCAACATTTTTTTGTCAATATTGACAATTTTAATAAAGTTGAATATTTGGCGGCAAATAGCTGTTGTTCTTAGTTTGTCACGTCAAAACACTTTTCGAAGGTTTAGGGCAATGTCGAGAGGAGTACTTTCAGATCCAAAGAGTTTGGCTGCAATTTTATGCGCTCTCGACAAAGCTTGCACAGCTCATAATGTTCTTTGGTACTTGAAGTTAGCATGCCGATAAGTTTCAAACATTTTTTTGGAAAACTTTTTTCCCGAATACTTCTAAGGTCATCACTATTATATAAAGATGGTCATACGATTTCTTATTTTTGTTTTAGCTGAGTCGAATTTAAGTAAATAAATATATTTTAATCAGATCTGTTGAATGATGATAACTAATCGTAATGATTACCGGTTTGATTAATTATTTTCTTGAGAATTCATTTAATGATTGATTACCAATTACTTTCAATTTTTAATTATTATTTTCCAATTAATGAAAAAAAGGATAAAAAAATTTTAATTTTTAGCGATTATTAGAAGAAAAAAGAAGTTGTTTTGATTACTTTTGATTATTTTTAATTTTTTTGATTTTTGTAATTTTTTTCACTATTGTTGTATAATCACATAGTTTATCACATCAACAATGCTAAAAAAATCAAAAATAATCAACAAAAAAATCAAAAAAAAAAAAAAATCAAAAATAATCAAAACCCACTTTTTAAAAAAAAAATTTTTTTCATCAGTTCGTAATCAATCAATAATTGCTAATAAAAAAAGCCGTGTAATTAATTGATTACTAATTACTAATTAAATTTAACAAGTCTGTTTTTAATATTCATCGGATAACGTGCAAGACTCTGTAGCAGTGATCGGCAAAAAGAGAAGTCGCTCAATGCGTAAATGTATTAGTTTCTTATACAAAATGTTAGTATGTGTTGGTAGTATTGGACACATCGAGCAAAATAAGCAAAGTTCACATATTGAGTGAACCTATTGCATTCGTGTGCTATTTCGTGTTATATCCGAGTAAATGATCGATTGCATTTTGTTATTTTATTCATAAGTCGATAAGTGCTTCCGAAAAAAATGGGTCTATGTCATTAGAAATTCAACAAATTCCCAGCCGAGAGAGGGCTTTTTCACGAAAATTCTAAGATAATATTTTCAAAAAAAAATAAAACAAAAAAAAAAAAAACACTGCGAGAAAGCGCCTTCTTTAGAAATTATTCTGATATAGGCTGATCTTCCACGCAGGCGTCGTTGTATTATCTTCGGTTTCATCTTGTACTAGCTGTTTTAAGTAATCACTGCTGCTTTTCATTTGACATTCGCAAAAGTCCTAGAATACAGTTAAAAAAATATGTAGCCAACAAAATTTTGAAATTTCATGTGAAAATAAAGTAAGTACTTATTGCCTTCAATTTAGTCATAAAGATATATTTTAGTATGCTCATAAATTTGGCTTTGCTTTTAGCGGTTAATAATCAACAACGAAATAAACAACTAACATATGTACGCAATTTTTTAGTTGTGCTACCCAGTGAAACATTTTTTTTTGTTTTTTTTTAGACTAAGCTCTCTGGGATTGTTACTGGTTCGTTACTATCGACATCTGAAAAAAAAAATTACAGCATTTTTCGTATTACGTTTTGTATTTAAAAATTGAGTTGTTATATAAAATGTGAAGTGTAACAATTGGAAATATTTTGCGAAAGTTCTGCACTCGAGCATATTTCGAAGGACTTCGCACAAAGCTGGCTATTTTATAAATTAGTTGAACTTTTCTACATCTTAGAATTTAGTTGGAGATAAGCCTATCTTAATTACTGATGTATTGCATTTATAACTAAATCCTACTACCAGTAGACGACGCCTGCGTAAGGCTTCGGCACGCAACCAAGCAAAATCTTTGTACACAGCAGCAATAACAAACGGTATTTTATGTTTCAAGTTACAATTCCAGCACTACATCGGTGGAAAAATATTGAATTCTCTGCAGTAGGTTTTTACTGATGCGCATACAAACATATATACAGACAGGCAAAAGTTTAAAGAGAATTGGTGCTTTGGCTTCTATTTTTGCAATTACCTTATTTTATTATTCACTTCATGTACCTTTTTTTAGTGAACTTCAGCACTGAAAAAACTTATTTAATTCGAAATTATGGATACTTTTTTATTCTTTTTGGATCGGTTGAACAACAATCACAAAGTAATTAGTTCTTACAGGTCCTCGTACAAAGATCGTGCAATGAATTCTGGCTTAATAAAATTTGTTTGTACTGGGTGAATATTTATCAGTCTATAGCAGTGATGTACAGCGCTGGGACTAACATTGGCCTATTATATGTACGTCTGAATGGAATAACAATTTATTTTTTATATTTTTGGATGGGTTCAACAACAGTCATAAATTAAATGCTTTATATGTTTCAAAAGGAAGTTATCTGAGTAGAATATCCATGCATTTCTATGTGATCCATGAGTCTTAAAATAGGTTGCGCTTCACTACAACTCTTCAATACAATTGTAAGACGGGAGTTTAATGAATAGAGACGAAATAAGTAGAAATGTGAAAAAGTATTTTAATTAGGAAATCGATGGATTAGTCAAACAATGAAACAAGCAAAATTTTCATAGTCGTCAGATTAAATAATTGTACGTGATGCGGCATAGCTCCAAGAATCTCCAGTGTGCAGCACTGCACTGAATATATTATAAGCCGTGATGTGCCATACAATTTATAACGCTAAAATTTGCACAATAAGAGTCGTAGGGCCAGATAATGATTAAAAAAATATATGGTTTCCGCAAATGACATAACATCTTCTTCTTCCTCATCAATAGCTTATGTCAAACTATCTTATCTTTGATTTTTGTTTACATTCTTTGTTCAAATTCTTGATTTTAAAAAAAAAAATCGTTTGGAATTTATATTTACTGAGTAGAAAATAGGCTGATCGTTTTTGCGCGTTCCCTCTCACACGTGCCTTTTGACACAAGGAGAAAACAACGTCAAGCGGTAATTTCGTGTTGTTGCCCTATTGCGGCAACCATATAAATCATTAAATCATGGACTATATTAGCAGAGGTGAAGGTGAACTTTTGTTAAAATTTTGCCAATATAAATACTATAAAGTATTTAACCGATATGAGTTAGGTCTCATTTTAAAACTCAAATCACTTTTCCATTGTCCTTATGTAATCAATATAATTTTATCTAATCTAAGCATTCAAAGTTAAGTACAGTAATCGTTTATTACTATTGATTCATATCAAATCGTTTTATGCTACTGTTTGATTGTTACGATTAAGTGCTTGATTGAACTTTGAATGGTGCTCGAACCACCTAACTGCCTAATTGAGAAGTTGAATGGGAACATGTGCGAATTCTATGAAGAACTTTTTTTGAAATTGTAAAAAATGGCAATGCGGTTTTAAAATCGGCAACTTTGTTTTAATGTTAGAATATGTTTCAGTTATAATAACTAACAACACGTGCTTTGTTTTTGTAAACAATATTTGTGTCATCAATACAGTTTACATATTTACTCATGCTCATTGCTGGGTCAATGTTTCCAACAAAGCACTTGCTTTCGGACTCTAAGTGAGAGCCGCTCTCATCGGTTACGCCAGCGATCAATACAATAGCAACAACTCGTGAATACATATTTGGCATATGTAGTGGTGTCATTTTTAAATTGATTTTTCTATATTATTATTAATTTGCTTTACATTTTTTTTCATTGATTGCACTGCAGCTTGAGCAGACCTATCGATACATATGCAATTGTTTATCCCTTAGCTGTATAGTTCGACCGAAAAAGGGGACAAACTTTTTCAACTTGCGCATTTATATTATAGATAGCTTTCGCAATACATACTACTAACCAGCTCATTATCGACTCAAGTAAATTCTGTTGTCAACTGTCAATCTCTTAAGTAAGTGACAAACTATAAATTATACAAGGTGGCGCGAAAGTAATCCTCCTATCAGAAAATGCTATAAATTTTGCGATTGGCCCCTAAAGTCAGTTCTGTTTTGACATTTGTGTAGTAAACACATGCGAAATACACGTTAATAAACAATGTTACGCTACACTGCTCCAGAACGCGGAATATTGCTGACTATTTATTTGACCAATAATCGGTCCGGGCCAAACGGTTACTGTGAATGGTGAGCGCTACAGAGCAATGATCAACGAGTTCTTTTTGCCGCAACTTGATGAATTCGGATTGGAAAACATGTGGTTCCAACAAGACGGTGCAACATCACACACTGCACATGCCACAACCGATATGCTGAACATCGGAAGCTTACTTTTGCGCCACCTTGTATAAGCTTCACTGCATTTACATTTATATAGGCATTAAGGTAGATCCCAAATTAACACATTCTTAACGAATTTTTATGATCAAATACATTTTTATTTTTTTTTATTTTTGGTTGTATTTTTTCCGCTTCGAAATAAATTTATTTCCATTTTGTCACATATATAAATGATTGTATTTGTTGTCGTTAGTTTTTCACTATATTGTACTTGCTTTTGTAGAATGTTGACTATTAGAGCACGTCCAAATGAGAAGCACGTTTTTCTACAATAACCGTCAAAATCAGGGATCGAAAGCTATACCATATATTCTGAAGAGAAATCGTGGCTCTTTTTGATATAGTATTATAAATATAGCCTGTATGTCGAGCCCTAAAAGCCATTTCAGTGTAACAAAAAAAAAAAAAAAATTTTACAGGAAGTTTAGTTTAGTTTAGTTTACAAATATAAAAAAATTTTAAAGCAAAATGTTACTTACATCATAATTGCCTTTGCTTTATATTTTAATGGTACGTATTAGAGTTGTAATATTTTGTGAGATGGTTTAAAATAAACAAAATTATCGATATCTGTACGCCAAAATTGCGCATAGGGATCGATATGTTTTTTAGTTTTAAAAATTTTCAAATAAAATCAGAAATAATAATTGAAAAATAATTAGTATCAACTGGTCTTGAGCTTGTCAAACTTTTAAATTATGTCAATTACTAGAATCAAAAATAAAAATCAAACTTTGACCATCAAAATAATAGCTTAAAGTTTACCTTTATTTCTTAGGATAGATCGAGAACCAAATCTAAAATTAGAACACTTTTTGTTTTCGACTCTTACAATGAAATTCAAGAAAACAAAATTTTAATTTTAACTTTTTTGAGTCTCCCTGATCTAATACACACTCACATTCACAAATACATATGTTACACAAAGTTTTGCTCTTGAACTTGAAAAATAATGCTGACTTCATTTATATTCAGTAAGAAAAGTTTATGGTGTGCATCCGTATATAAATTGCACTTCAAATGCATGTGGCTGTATGTGTGGAACTAAGTAAATGTGACTCGAATGAAACTAAAAATAATTACCCTGCAGTGCAACACTAAAGTAATGAAAAAACAAAACAACCACTAGAATTTTGCAACTCAGCAAAAACTAGTCCGAAGAAGATAAAATCTGTAGCAAACAAAAATTCAAATTTTTCGAAAGACGACCCTTTTTTTAATTATTTTCACGTAACAAATAAAAAAAAAATAAATAAATAAAATAAAATTGAACTAGGATCATTTTGTGCTATTTTAACTAGTTTTAGACTGGCATATTTCTGTCCAAAAACTGACAGTTGACATCTCGCAGTACATTATCATGTTAAAAGTAGAAGTTGGTTGGTTATCTGGAAAAAAGACAGTTGAGCTTGGTGTTCATACTAGTTTTGAACTAGTTTACGGCAAGTTGGTTTGACTTCAGGGTAAGTTAATATTACATATATATAATAGTTCAATGGTGCACCCCACTCTTTTTTATGGAAAAGGCACATCCGTTTGCTTTTAACCGCCTCAATTTTAATATGGAAAAATCTGTTTAAGAGCATCATAGAACCGTTGTTATATGAGTAGATATATCATGCATGCTTGCTTGAGTTGATGTTATTGTATTAATCGCTGGCATACGTTGTCCAGTGTGCGCAGTTGTCACTGAGAGCACGAAGAGTTGTTTTGTTAGAAACATTAAGCAAGCAACAACAAAAACAAAGCACGTGATTACTCTTAAGAGCTGAGAATATTTAACACAGGAGTAAGTTTTGCTTTGTGGTTAGATTCGCGTAAAATTAAAAATAATTGATAATAACAATAATGATTAATAATAATGAAATGAAATTAAACAAAGGAAAAAATAGATGTATTATTAAAGGCTAAAGGAATAACAGAAATGAAATAAAACTGAAGAAAGAAGAGCAGAGGGGAGTAAGAAGACAAAGTGCTGTAAAGAAAGTTACTGAAATGAAGGTTAAGAAAAGGAACAGTAAAGAAAGAAATCTGTGAAATAAAAAAAGGAAGAAAGGAAAGGATAAGATTGAAGAAAAGGAACAGCATGGAACTGAAACGATAAAATCAAAAAATACAAATTTTATTATCAAATTGTGCAGAAAAGAAAGGCAAAAAAGGGTTGGAAAAGAGAGAAGTAAAATATAGTAAAAGAAAGGAACAGCAAAGAAAGGTAGTCGAAGGAACGAAAAAGCAAAAAAACAAATATAAAGCTTTCTGTATCAATTTCAATCACTAGGTAAACTGTAAATTTCTTAAAAGGTTCAGATTTTCAAAGATATCATCTGCAAATAAAATACCCGATTTTAAGATATTTATAAAAACACATAATTCCAGAATTTAGTTGTAGGATGAGTTTCAAAAAACATCCTATCTGAACTAATATTCAATTGGTATTCAGCTGGGATAGGGCGTTCTTCAACCAAATTATGAAATAAGGCATTTTGGGAAAAAAATTCTGAATTAAAAGAAAAATATTTCTGGTCACCAGGTTGCGCTGGTCTCGAGTTATGTCAATTAAGTCTGGAAATAAGAAACATACTTTTTATTCGCTACACTCTAATGTTACCTCATATAAACCTACTTGTAAATTCAAATCTTGTTTTATCAGTTCAGCGTCTACTAATAACTCATGCAAAAATAGAGCTATCCCGCGAGCCTAATCGCAAATTATAGCCTGCAGTTATCACCTGCTTTTGGCGCATCGTGATATATAACAAATGCAACAAAAAAAGGAAATTTAAACAATAAAAAAAAATATTCCATATTTGTGCAATCAAACAAAAGTATGCGCTAATAATAATTAAAAAAAATATATAATTCCTAAATAAATAAAATAGTTTCAACATATTTGTCTTATTTTGTTGTCATTGCAGTATGTTTGTTTATTTGATTGCCAATTTGAAGATCAGTACAAAAATGTATTTGCCAATGCTAATAGTTATCTTGGTGGTAATAAACTAGTAAATTTATTTTTTACTGCTTTTTTTAAAGCGCTTTTTGTGCTCAAAATTTTGTAGCCACTATTGCCCTTTTAGTTATTTAAATAAATATTTACATGCAGTTTTGCAAAATAAATAATTTGAATATTTTTGCTTTAACACATTGACTGCCAAGGCACTTTCAGCAAATAGGTTGCTGGGGACCACAGCAATTTTTTTTTTAAATGTCATCAGAGACGTCAAAATTGGAATTTAGGGTAGTGATGGTAATATTTTATAAAAAAATAAAATTGAAAAAAAAAAAAAATAAAAAAAAAAAATTGAAAAAAAATTTTGGTTACTTTAATAAAATGAATTGAATTTTTTTTTCAAAACCAATTTTTTCTAACTGTTTTTTGAGCTGCGCCGAAGCCACTATAACAGAAATTTCATGGGAGGCCATATATTTTATTACGGCAATAAAATCAACTTTATCATCAATCGTTGCTGTGTGACATGGTGAGAGAGACATTCCCACAACAGCCGGTTCTATCGCACCGGAATGACCCGGGTTTTTTCACCCGGCCAAGGGCTGTTATTTCAGTGTAACCCTGTCCAATCTGGGGCAGGGCGAAGCACTGTTAACAACAACAACAACAACATGGTGAGAGAGAATAATAGTCATAGCATAGTACAGTTCGACGTGGCAGTCAATGTGTTAAAAGCTCATTTAGGCTGCATTAGGGTGTATAATTTTCAGTCGAAATTTCTCTCTCTCTCTCTCTCTCGCTCCTGCCGGAAAACATGTATCTTGTTGTTTTAAGTATCAACAGTAAAAGCTTCTTGCTCTATCATACCTACATAGAGAGATTATTAATTGTAGTTACTGAAGAAGTGAAAACAACCGTTTTTACAATTTTTATTAGTATGTCTGTATGTTTGTACACGCATTACTCAAAAATTACTTCATAGAATTGAATGAAAGTTGCGCCGCTGCATTGCTAGATCCATGACTTAAAGTTAAGTACCACTCTTACTACAATAAAATATGTTCTTGCTGTATACAGTGATGATGTGTCTGACATATTTCATTTCCTCTTCTTGTACTATATTACTTCTATTCCCACCCCTGTTTCTCTTTATAACCCTTTCCTAACTACTTATATACCATTAATAATCCCATTCCCAATCATATTCCTCTTCACATTTCTATTCTTATTACTCTTTCCATTCACTTTTTCCTTCTATTCTTATTTCGCCTACTTTTTTAAAAGTATGGATCAGATCTGTTAATGATTAGTAATTAGTTATCAATTTATTAGACGGCTCTTTTAATTGGTAATGATTATTTTAATTGTTTTCCAAGAAAAGGCAATTATTAATTGATTACGATTAGAAAAAAAAATAATAAAATTTAAATAAAAATAAAAAAGTTGTTTTGATTATTTTTGATACAGCAATACTAAAAAAATCAAAAATAATTTATAAAAAAATTAAAAATTATCAAAACCACATTTTTTGATTATTTGAAATTTTTTTTCTTTTTTTAACAATCGTACACTCTCAAGACTTTTTTTTATTATTTTTTAAATTAATAGGAAAATTACCATTCAAAATTGAAAGCAATGGTAATCAATCATTAAATAGATTCTCAAGAAAATAATTAATCAAACCGGTAATCATTACGTTTTATCAT
This sequence comes from Merzomyia westermanni, assembly GCA_949987695.1. Lineage (NCBI taxonomy): Eukaryota > Metazoa > Arthropoda > Insecta > Diptera > Tephritidae > Merzomyia > Merzomyia westermanni. Next base: position 6,709,066 of record OX465293.1, on the reverse strand, counting down.
TATTTAACAGGTCTGGTATAGATATCCTGCGCTGTACCCAATGACTACATCAGCCTATGATATAAAGATCTATTGAGAACTTTGGGCGTCTCTATAGGGTACAGATTCATTTTAACTTATACGCTAAATATTGCGTTTTTCCGCCAGTAAATAATGCCCTAATACTTATATATAATTTAGTCTTACTTTCAATAACTGGTTTATTATTCACATGAGTTGAGGTGTAAATTAGGTTGCACGAGTGAAAATCGTTATGACTACATAGATAAAACGTGGGGTTGTGTAAAATTTACGATTGCGGCATTATTTTAGATAAGAATTGAGTTATTATGACAGCGAATTTACTTAATTTAGAGAGAAGTTTTAAAACACAATAATTAAATTAAAATAAAATCAAGTAAAATTAGTACACAGGCAACAACAACGCTTGGTGCCGTTATTAAGACAACCTGTCCTAAGAATTTCTAGAATTTTCGAAAGTATCTTCATTAAATTGCCATAGTAATGAATTAATTTAAAATGTAGTTTCTATCAAAAAACACAATTTAGCAATATTAATTGTGACAGCTGTCACTTCGATAAACTTTATATTTGATTATGAATGGCTCATGAAAACTAAGTCAGGTAAAAAAAGTGAGTCACATATCAGCATAAATAGGGATTTCTTAAATGCTTCGACTCCAGCGACACCCATTAGAAAACTAACAAATTGAAATTATCGGATTTCCTTGGATTTTACACGTCAAGCAGCGGATTTTGGAAGTCGCTAAAGCTTAGTTTCGATAGCCTAATATCTCTAAATGGAATTCAAACTTTCTCTCTTTTTCTCCCAAAGATAGCTATAATAATTTTTTTCGTTGATTTCATTTGCGCTGCACTCTCTTATAATTCGCAACCAGCTTATGAAATATTTCGCAGATATATGTAGCTTATATTTCGTAATACCAAATCGGGGGTTTTCACAGCGAAAATGAGGAAGCCAATCCTGCGCAATGCCTCAGAGCCACAAGTGCTCGCCCCCAATTAATACATAGCAGCTGTAACTTGTATCCCGCACCGCCCGTTCTATATAACTTGAATAAAAATAATAATAATACTACAAGGTTGCCCCTATGCAACATGTGTCTTCCCGTTCTACTCATTAAATAAATAATAAAATAATATACAAAAAATAACTTAAAAAAACTACTCGCGCTCCATAAAGCTTAGACACTGACTTAGTCGGAGAAAAGATCATCTCGTCCCATGCCCTAGAAAAACTTAAAAATTAGCTCCCCATCTGCCGACTTTGGAGATACAACATGTCTAAGATCATTAGCTTTGGGAAGATTCAATAATAGAAATAATCACGTGGAACGTATCTAAAGTTAAGTGATTCTATCAGAATAGGGTACTAGTATGGTATACGAACGACTTAAAAACCTTATAAAGTATTAGAGCCAGAATATTTAAAACCCGCACTAATATGTCCATACAGGTTTGAAAACACAAGAGTCTCTTTCTGGCGAAGGTAGTCTTTATAAGCCTCTGTACAGAGATACTAATTCTTGAATGAAACTTTTCACTATTAAGCTGCGATTTCAACTATTGATGTTTTAGCTTGATTTGGAAGGTTGACCAGCTATCGTTCGAACGAGTGCGTTTCGTCACTAGTTTGCATATCTCATGAAAAGAAATGAGGTCGCTTTATTCAACGATACTCAAAAAGTGTTTCACATTTGTATGCCATCAAATAAAATGACTACCTCTTTATGTATGCAAATAGGCCTCAGCAGGTCTAGAATTCATTAACTTCGACATGTACTACGCACATGCCACCCACCAAGGCAGTTGTTTACTCAACTCAAGTCAGGTGGCTTTGCGCCTAATTTCCTTTCCTTGTCTTTTAGCAGGTGGTGTCATTAATTTTTGCAATCACTTCGCCCGCTCTTGTGCATAATTAAGTCTTGAACAATTTTATTCCGATCCGATAATTTTTCATGAACCTACCAAAGTTGGTATTGAAATTTGATAAAGCGGTAACTAAAGTTCAAGTGACATTATAAGGTAATCACTTGTTGATCTTGATAAAGCATGAAGTATAATGAAGGAAGTATAACTCAAATTAAAAATAGTTTTGCATTGAATCTGACGCAACGAGCTGTTATCTAATATTAAACTCAGGAAACATTCTGCTTCCTAACGGAAAGACAAATTAAAGAGATGTAGGCGTATAAGAGATTATTTAGAGACGAGTTGAGTCGCTGTCGTGAGTGGTCATCCACATACATGATGCACTTATGGTATATCACGGCCCATTTGGATACGTAAGAGCTGAATCTAATACTATTAGGTAGGGTTGTGAATAAAATATAATTTTTACATTAATTGATAATTTTTTAACTACCTATTTTTTGGACCCCTTTTGATGAACAGTAAACATCGTGAATCGTCGAAAGTTAAGTTTCGCGACGAGAAGAAATTTTTTATTAAGTTGAGAGAGGGCCAGTGTGGTCTTTGGTGTATTTACTACAGGTAGCAGGAAAGGTATAGGTTAATACGACTCTCTTTAGGGTTTCTGGCTTCCTAGCTTCCTAGCATTTCAAGAATAATGAAAAATGAATGTAGACAGCTTTTGGACTATAAGCTTTATCCAAAGGTCAGAGGATGTTTCAATACCATCATAGTGAGACCGGCAGAATCAATGGCCTTGGGCTACTTGCTCACTTAGATGGCATCTTGAAGTTGTATGCTAAGATAAACTATTGCTGCCAAACGTAATGAATTCTTTGTAATTGCACTTTGTTAAGTTAGAAAAGGCTTCCGCGGTTCATTACATTGTGTACCTGAAACTAAAATCTCGATTTTAGCCCGCTGGTGAATCCCTCTATCCTTCAGTTACAATGCAAAGAGTCTTACGTCAAATCAGATGTTCATGCTCACCCCACCCCCTTTACCTCAGCCCATGTAGACTTACTATGTAACAAATAAAATTAATTAATTGACATCCAATCACTTATTACTCACATATGATGTTTTAACTTGTTAAGTACGGTTAGTATATTTTGACTTTCTCTTTAGGTTTTTATGAATACTTCGCACAATTTGCCTTTCAGTGACGTTCGTTAGTTTGCGTTTTTGTGCTCGCGAAAAACTATGTAAATTAGCATAGACCGATGTCAAACAAAAAAAAAAAACACGAGAAAAAAGTCAAGCACTTTAAAGCACTGGGATTCCGAGTATGTTGGTGTAAACAAGATCGGGGCGTGCCAAAAAAATTTCAACTAAAAGAAGACTCGTTTTCGCTGAAAATTTCGCTCGAGAGCCAAAACTTCTGCTTCCAACTACAGCTGAGAAGGCAGTGAATTAACTTGGCTAATTGATCATTTAAGTATAATTCGCTCAAGCTCAGCCGGCCATCGCAAACGCTGTTATTGATTTCGTGATTTCATGGCATAGTAAAACAGGTAATAGCACGGCGGCCATATCGGAAATTGCTTCTCTAAAACATCAGAACAAGACATCACATGTTAAAATGTAAACAAACCGATTGCAGGCAAGTTTGACAGTTTAGCGAAAAATAAAATGAAAAAAAAACTAATCAGCTGTTGAGATGATATTACCTGTATAGGTATGCCATGTGTGATTAAAAGCATGATGAATTATAAAAAAATAAAACAATTGTAAATAAAGTATACAAATTTGCCAACAACAACAACGACACAGCCACCCTCACAAAGAAAAGAAAAAAAAGTTTAAAAGCAGCGCCGCCTTCGACTTCGACTGCATTGCGACCACCCAACCGAGCATCTCACAACAAACACGAAGCACACGTCGCGACTCGCGACGCTGCAGTTCTGCTCTGTTCTTGCGGTCAGCTTAACTGAAAACGTAGAGAGAAGAGCAAATGTTTAATGAAAACGACGAGCAGCAAAGTAAAAAATAAAAGATCAGATGAAAGCGAACATTATATACCCAGCTGTGGGCTTCAAGCATACATAAGAGAAGCGGTCATTTAGGTAGCTGATACTTGAGGAAAACAGCACATATGTACATTAAACAATTTTCCAGAAAAGCAGTGTGTTTTGCACTAGGCATGCCAATCCCGTGATCCCGTATTTTTGCAGGCCTCGAAATTCCGATTTTCAAGATTGGGTATATGTTACTAAGGACTAAATATGAGTGATTTTTGTATGAATCGTCTCTTAATTTTTTGACTATGTGCATTTTTGTAAATTTAAAATTTCTTTATTGATTACGTAATTAAACAGGAGGCTTCTAAGTAAGTAACAAAAAAATAAAACTTCAACGCTACTAGCATCTCTAAGACAGTCTTCCATATATTTATTTATTGTTTCTGTTATTCAAATTCAATTTTAAATTTCTATCTTTAAACCTTTCTTCCCGAAAATTGTGTTTCTTGACACACATTATGAACACAATGCAGTTGACATATTTTAAAGTGTGCATTAACTACGATCTCTATTAATTGAAGTACATTTTATGATAACAAAGCTCAGATATTAATAAATGTAAAATAACTTAATTAAAATTTTTTTTAAATATATTTTAATATAAACAAATTTTTAAATTAAATAACCAGAAATGAATTTATTCTAGCTTTTTTAAATTATCATAGGCTAATTTCAATAAGCTCAATCTTAAAAGCCTATGAAATAACCTTATTTTTAAATAAAAAAATAAAAAAATTTAAATTTTGTCTTGCTTATTTTAAAGGTTTTGGGCCATAGTCACAATCAAATTAAAATAGAGATTTACCAATTTTACATGATTCTAAAATAAGCATCATTTATGTCTAGTGAATTGAAAAAAAATAAGAACATCCAAAATTGGCGAGTACATTATGCATATATTGCTGTATTTTCGATTAAAATAGTTTACACAGGGTGACCTTTTGAAACATCAAAGATTTTTCAAAGCACCTACCAATTTTTATTTTTTGTCTTACAGATTTTCTTATGTGGCCACGGGTGGGTATAATGACATGCACAGTTTTAAAGCAACTTAATCAGAGAGAGAATATAATTGTTTGAATATTTGCAGTGATAACAAAAAAACAAATATCAACAAAAACTTTACCAACGACCTAAACATTGACGTTAACGAATGACGAAAGGTTAGCAGTCACAATGGTAAATTTGTTAATTTGAACTTTGCCTGTTAGGTGTCGTCGCTGGCTTCGACGTTGACGGAGGCATCCCTCTTAGGCATCGCTGTGTTATGTAGACGGTGTTCAGACAGCCGGACTCCTTACCCGGCAACTCGGTTCTCGTTGGCATGGTTGTAGACGAGAGTGTTATGAAGAAGGCAGACCACTCCCGCCTTGCTAGCTGCCTGCTTTTGTTGTCGCTCAGCTTGGCGCTGCGCTTTTCTACTCAAGCGTGACTTTCATTTATTTCCACGAGTTTTTTTTTTTTGCCCGGTCCGCTATTGTTATTTTTTGCTTTAGCATTTTTAAGCTATTGTTTGTTAATAACAACAATAAAAAATTAAGTAATAGTATGTAGTTCATGAGAGCAATGTGGTAAGTTCGTTCTACTGCCTGCACAGCCGCACCTGTGATGAAATAATTAGTTGGGCTTACGGTTGCGGTAAGTAAGTAATAGCGTAAAATGTTACTTTTGTAGGTAAAAAATAAAAAAAAAAGACAAATAGCCAAGGGAATGTTAGCAGGTGCTGTGTCAGTATAAAAAATCGATTTATGAAAAAAATCGATAATTTTGTATTTAAAAATCGATTTTTATATAAACCGTTATAGATTTTTCCGATTCAACGCTTTTCTTTTTCCTAACTAGGCGCTTCTCTCCGCCTCACGATAACGCTCATTCTGTGTCTCAGAAAAGAGTCGATATTTCCACCTCCTAACGTTAGCAGGGGAAATCACCACGCCCTTTACTACCAATCTCCAGATTATGGAAACTTACCCGCAAATATTATGACAGCTATATAGTTTAATGTGAAATTCAATTCGGTTAAGCCACTCAAATCTACGTAAATAGGAGCCATAAAAGCTGTCAATGAGACACAGCTCGTTAGTAACTGTATTCGCAAGTAGTACAAATAACAAATAAAATATGTACATAAAAAGATTTTTGTCTGCATTACAGCTGAGATCTTTTATTACCTCCCTTTAACAAGTTCGTGTACTCTCGAAACCGTAGATTATCTGCTTGCCTATCTCTTTACCCAACTTCAGCTACAAACCGACTACATGTACCGACTACTCAATTGTAAAGGCGAATGAATGAATGAAAGATAGCGAAATTCACATGAGCAGTGGCGACGAGCTCAACACAGCTCACCTGCAAATCACGTTCTATATCATACAAAGCAAAAGTGTTTTTATTGACAGTTTTAAGCCAATTGTTGTTATCAGAATGTATTATTTTAAACTTTGATTATTAACACAATAAACATTTGCTGATAATATCTAAAAGGGGACTAACAAAAGTTCGCGTAGTTGACATAAGAACTAGCCAGACCTGTTAATTCCCATTAGAATTGAGTAAACAATTGAGTGGATGGCTCGTTCAATCAATAATGATTATTTTAATTCTTTTTAAAAATCGTTAATTACTAATTAATTACCATTGGCAAAAAATCTAGAATAATAAAAAAAAGATTCAAAAGTATTAAAAAGAAATAAAAAAAACTTTTTGTTTATTTTAGATTTATTCATTTTTTTGATACAATACACAATGCCGAAAAGTAACCAATCAGAAAAAAATTATTGATTTTTCTTTGATGAAAACAGAAAACATTGATATTCAATCATTAGTAGGGTTTTCCAAAAAAATAATCAATGAAACCAGTAATCATTACAATTACTAATCAATACTTAACAGGTCTGAAAATAACATATTTTCATATTTATTGATATTCGTTCTTAAATCTCAGCATACTCGCCATTAATAATTCGGAGTGTCATCAGTGTCTTACATTTTAAGTTCTGAACTACCAGAACTTCGCGAGCTTCTTCAGGTGTAGGGAGCATATAAGTTTTCTGTCATCTCGCTAAGATAAAGTGTGTTCTCTGCGACAGATACTTTTTTGAAACTGGGATGGGCTGCATCTATTTGGTAACGATTTTTCTTCGTAAGCACTTAACGACTTGTGAATAAAATAACAAAATGGTTTTTTTTTGAATCGTAAATAAACATGTAACTAACTTTCAATTATACAGAATTTTGACCACGAACTTTGCAGACTTTTTTGTTCGATCTTATCATATTTAAGAAACTAGAAAGCTAGTTCCTTTATGGGTATGCGCAGCTGATATGAAAATAGGCAAATGGGTTTGAGGCACATAACTCACTTAGCATTTAGTACACATCTTTACCCTGTATATAGTATTTTCATAATACTTTGACCACAATCTTTATTATGTTAATAAATGTGTTAAGCATTCAAACAAATATGTAAGTTAAGTCTGTTAAAAATTTATGACTAACTTCTTTTTCCTTACTTTTTCAAATCCATAATCAGATTGATTTATGAAAAGAATAGTTAATAGTAATAGTGTTATTTTTCTCTTATAGTTTACGTATATATATATATATATATATATAAATATATATATATATTTTTTTTTTTTTTACAGCGTCGAGTAAACCTTACTTGCATCGATTTATAGTTTGCTTTCGAGAAATAAATTCCTTTTGGTTTATTTTGTGTGTTCGTTTGTTCATTGTTACTTGTTTTGTTGTTGTACCTGGGAATTGTTTCGTTTTTTGTCAATTAGCTTTAAAGTTTGAAATATTTCGTCAGAGTTAATGTTTGTTTGTTCGTTTATTATTCTCCCGTCAAATGCTTTTAGTTTGTATATTTCCATGTTTTCAAGTACATTGGGTCATCGACCTTTGCATATACGTGAAGTGTGCGGGCCGAATTTTTTTTCATATTTTCTGGGGTGCACTTGTTTTCGAAATTTGATTTGCGAAGATTGATTCTGGTACGGTGGTGGGTTTCCGTGTTTTTTGTTGTAGTCCTGATGTGCTTTTGGAATCGTGTATTTATTATACCTTTTATGAACATGAAATGGTATTGTAACTTTAGTTCGATGTTTGTAAGTATAAGAAGAAGAAGAGATAGACCCACCAATAAGTATACCGAAATGATCAGAGCAATGGACTGAGTCGATTTAGCCATGTCCGTCTGGCCGTCTGTCTGTTTGTACGCAAACTAGTCCCACAGTTTTTGAGATATCTTGATGAAATTTGGTATGGAGCCGCTATTTTGCATGAGATTAATCATTTGTCGGAATCAGCAATATCGGAGCAATACAACGCATAGTTCCCATACAATCGATAATTTCGGTAATTGGGTTTTGGGCTATGTATCTTTAAATTATCAGTTTTGCAGAGTTTTTACTAATTGTGAGTAAGGATCGGACACTTAAACGAAAGGTATAAAGTAGGTAAGTTTGTATACTCCGTGTTTCCCAAACGAGTGTTTCGAGCTAGTGTTGGTCCTTAGATTTTGTCCCAAGTTGTTCGATGTTCTGAATGCTGTATTCATGTAATGTCTTTTGAAAAAGTTGGCCAATTTATACGTCGTTTTTCCCGTCTATGTCATTGCCGTCTGTCCACCAATTGCATTTATGCTGCTTTTTTGTGCTGCAAGGGAAGGTTTGAGGTATAATGTATTATGGTGTCGGTGGGGGTTGGTTTCCTATAAATGTCCTAGTCAATCCTTTTCAGTCTCCATTGTGAATTTAATGTTTCCATGATGTTGAGAAACTCTAATATAGGTTTTTCGTTGTTGGCTGTCAAGGCGCAGGTGACGTCATCAACGTACCTAACGTTAAATCCTACGCCTAACTGGATTTTCAAATTCTGCATATATTTTCTTTCCAAGTTCTGCATTAACGCTTCCATGAGAATGGTAGATGTTGGGTTTCCCATCCCAAGCCCTTTCGTTTGTCTATAGATTTTATTGTTGAACTGGAAAAACTTTTGCTTTAGAATTGTTTTTAGTGTGTTGGTAATTTGTGCAGTTCCGAGCTTGTCTTTTGTTGTGCTCAGTAGTGTTCTGTTGACTATATGCATTGTCTCTGCCAGCGGTATCGATGGGTATAAGTCCTTTATGTCAAACGATACGATCGTGCTGTACCACGGTTCCAAGTCGTTTGATTCGTTTTTTCCTATTATTTATGGGGTGTTCGTAGTCTATTTACAGTGTGTCCTTTAAAATCGTCTTTAGGCGTTTGAATAGTTTATAACCCGGCGCTGACAGACAAAGATTCGAGCGAAACTTAACACTGAGTATGGCGCAACGTCGAAACAAGTTTGTCACAAAATCAAATATGACATGGGATGACGGAAAATCGTTCCAATATACATCAATTTTAACAAAGCGATTTGAAGAGTAGAAACAAAATTTGGTCAGAGACAAACTGTGATTCAATGAGTGTAATATTTTTAACGATTTATATAATACAACAACAAAGATAAAATTGGAATGTATATCACGCATTCACACCGTTAATTTGAAATAATTTAATTGACTAATTGCTTGTTAAACTTAATTAACGTTTATAGTTGCTGTTGTTATTTTCTAACAACTGTTTTTGTTTGCTTTTTATATATAATCATATCGCTCATTTTATAATATATCTTTATTTTTAAAGCTCTACTTAGTATTTCAGTTAATTACGAACTATTTTTAGGTGTGAGAAGTTACACAGTTGACGTAATTTGAGTTCTTATGAAGTGTTTAAGCATAAAATTAGAAAAGCCCAGATAACTCAGGTCACTATTTTTATGGGCACTCTTCGGTTCGTTAAACGCTGGGCTAAGGAGTTTAGCGATCCTTATCTCACGATAATTATCTTTCATATAAAACGTATTGAGTCAGTGCAGAAACAATTTTTAATTTTTGCTCAACAGATCTTTAACTGGGACTCAAACTTCGAATGTTCGTTTGTTGCCTTACGTAATGCAATACTTTTCAGTCTTACCTGATATTTTAAAACTTTACTTGTTTAATACTCAATGTTAGATAAAATTGTTAATTTTTATTTAATTTTATTTTTGTAAATATTTTTAAGTTACTTTACTTTGTATTCTGTGTTAGTCGACCATATTTGATTGTCGACTTTAAATAAATAAATAATAATAATAATAATAATAATAATAATAATAATAATAATAATAATAATAATAATAATGATAATAATGATAATAATAATAAGCCTTACAACATCTAAACTAAATTGAATCATGTCATCTAAATACACCAAAGCTTAGGTTAGGATTCTGTCAGCTTCGAAGATTGGTTTAAGAAGTTTTGTTTGTGTAATACCGGAATTTTCGGGATCTGATTTTACTATCCTGTTATAAGTACCGGGATTTGCATATTCGTTATTTTTCAGCATTTTAGTTAAGCTTTGGTTTCCTGTAAAGTTCGATGAGCGTTGCGGTTAATTTGGCCGATTTTGTTTACACTATTTTGCTGCTCGTTTCTGCATTTTTGGTTTTTTCTTTGTTTTTAATATCTTTTTCAAAACAACAGGTATGTCACAACTGTTGTTTTGTGTAAAAATATTTGAAATATTGGACTGAATTATCACCGTTTTGAATATGACGGTGGAAAAAAGCATTGACGAAAGATTTGCCACCGTTATAACGGCCGTAATATTTTATGCTTGCCGCTATATTACGTTACGGTGAACTTCAACGTCTTCTTAGTGTACACGTAATTACTTTTACATTGCAATGTTTTCGACAACCTTCTTTACCGCTATGTGACGGCCGCTATATATCGGCACCGCTTTCGAGGAAACTACGCCTGAAGAAAATTGTTTTAAAAACCATTTGTCGCTGAAATAGCGACCACTAACCGTAATTTTGGCATAATCGGCAAGCGAGATACTACGTAAGTAATTAATGATAGACCCTAATAACTCAAAACTTGTAAGCTATGACAATTATCAGTAGTCACGAGAAAGAATCTTTATGTTATTTTATTTTTTACGAAATGGGCTGCAAGGTTGAAATACCTAAAGTTTTGCAAATCATTCACGCTCGCTTGGATACCAAATATAACACGAACTCGGGAGCTGCTTCAACGTTGAACGTCGCTCGTTAATCTAGCTATCTCAATTAATGCCGATGTGTTGTTTTATTGAGCATCATAAAAATTGTGGTTGAGTGGTTCCTGTCAAGTACTAGCGGGTTTTTACGTAAACATGTTCCTTATTTGTATCAATGTACGTATGCATATTAAGGTACTCCGTTTTTGTACTAAACTTTTCACGTTCCAGTCCAAATATATTCCTTTTGTTTTTCTGTAGCTTGCGGTTTTTTCCCGTTCTGCTTGCCCTACAAGAAGTGAAAGACTTTGGTTTTTTCAAAAATAAATGTAACACCCTAATGTTTATAAATAAGCACAAGTACAAAGCAAATTAACTTATCTAATGTAGGTGCAAATTGTTTAGTGCTTTATAGCACCTCGTGCTTTCGTTGCAAAACACGTTCACGTTTTAGCTCTCACTAACATCACTTGATAACTAATTTCTCTTTTTTTTTTATATTTTTTTATTAGCTTGGTTATAACAAAATCAAAAATATATATATATTTTGTGATGTTTTCTGGATGCAGGTGTTAAGATATGACACGTGACAATAAGCTATTTAGATAAAAAACTAACCAGGATATAAGCTTAGAAAACCCAAGCTGGAGATGATGAGCCCAAGTCTCCAATCGAAAATGGCTGTACATACCAGGTAGTAGGTTTGTTAAAGCAATTCTATCAACTCACATACGCTATCAACCATGGCTAGAAGTGGTTAGCATATTTATGGAATTTGACAGAAAACATCAAGTGCCTAAACGGTCTCTGAAAAGGAAAATTAATTTCCGCTGAGAAGCTTTTTCATGTCAGAAATACACTTGGTGGTTTGCCGGCCATTGTCCAGCGTCGAATACGTAGCCCTACTACCACAGGATCAGTTTGTTTGATCGCCTGAATCTTCAGGTCGTCGCGAATTGTTTATCTGATGTTTAAAGCTGCGTAGATCAGTCATCGACTTTCGACACAATACACTTAGCTGCAGCACTCCGAGTCAGTGATTCATGTCTATCCAATTTCGATTTCAGCAAGAATTTCGTTTTACTGACATTGTGGAATCAAAATTCTACAAAACTTTTTTAAGGCTCTTTTGTCACTTTCCTATAAAATCGATAATTACAACACATTACTTTGAAGTCAAAAAAGAAGCAGACTTTTTGAAACTTCCATAGAAAAGCAAACAAATTGATTTATTTTTTAAAACAAATTTTACGCAACCTACAAAATAATCACATTTTATAATTTTTTTTAAACATTTATAATTTTTTTTATATAAATCTGCAGAAAAATGACTGCAATGATACCAACCGCACGCTATCGGCCCGTAGTGCGCATTGGCAATTGGTTTGAGGACATTTGTCTGGAGCAAGTAAGTGATGCAAATAAATTCACATTTCCCGCTGCATTAAATATTCCACTTCTGATTTTTCTTTTCAGGAAAAAGTCGAATCCTTCAAAACTCTACGCGATCAAGGTCAATTATTAGTGGAGAAGACACGCCGTCTGTTCGATAATTTTCACAAAGGCATTGAACTGGAAGCGCCCAAAGAGAATGTATACTTCGGCGCCATAGTACAACTGATGCCAATGAAAATGAATATTTGCGATGAACTTGTAAAAGCTAAGCCCGCACTCTCTGTCATCATTAACGAGCGCGTCGTGCGTCATAGTCAAAACATAAATGAAGAATGCGAAATAACGATTGCTCCATCGGTGACACCTTGCGTGCGCAATTCATTTCGTATCGTGAGCGCCGACGAGATAGATCGTACAAATGAGGCAATTAAATATGGACAACATTTTCGTTTGGAATGTGTGGAGAGTCAAGATGATGTGCTATTACTATATAGTGCGGCAAAATCGGCGAATTTGAAAAGTATTATCTATACGACATTCGATTCAAGGAAATGGGGTGAAATTAATTTGCCATTGGGTTTGTGTAGTAAGAGCGTGAGTTGACTGTCGAGCGGTTGGATTGTATAGTTTGCTAAATTTTTTTTTTGTGTACTATCGCAGATGATTGGTCCCGGTAAGGAAATACCATCGGGTTATACGAAATGGTATTGCAAACATATTGAGCCTAAGAAACGTTTCGAAAGTTTTGGTGCGCCTGTACCGGTAGGTCTTGTTATTAGCTTGAGTTTTGTTTATTTTATTTTATATACCCTTCTCTTTCTGTTCCAGAGTAATACCGCCTTGGTCATAACACATGTTCCGACTAATAAGAATCTTGCGGCAGAAAATGTGATTGTACAAACGCTTTTTGGGCCAGTGAGTATATAAGATATAACCAAAGAAAACTTGGGCCTCAAGCTTAAACAGGACGCATACATAAACAACTGCCGGTAATCGGCAACACCATGATCCAATAATACAGGTCGTGTTAATAGACCAGCTAATTTTTACTTTTGTCTCGAATTTTGACATTACACTCATTTCTCAGTACGATTTTGACGTTAAACTCACAAATTACAAAAACAAAATACATGGAAAATTTTTGTGTGTCTGTATGTTTGTCGAGCTGCTACGACCTGTTGTAGTTGGTTCATGGGCAACACCACCTACTCGATGTTGGCCGTTGCGTAATAAAGTACGACAGTCATCTCTTTCTAACTGACGCGAGTTCGAAACATCATGGGCATTGAAGTCATTCTCAACCTGCTTTTTCAATCTCAGTCGAGTTCTCCTGTCGAATTCGGGTGTCGATAGGAAAACCTTTTGGGAAAGAGCTTTTTTGTTCTCTTCACAAAAAAAAAAAAAACGATATTCAATACATTTGAAAGGCTATTACGATTTTAGCCTTTCAAATGTATATAAAAATATTTTAAGGAAGCTCAGGATAGCACGCAGTGTAAAGGAGAGGTCCTCAATTAGAAACTTTGTAAGGAGTTTTCTTTCATGAAGCCGTTATCTAGATCATATATTTAGTTTTCTTTCTTTGGCCTTTCAAGCTCATTTTGGTTTAGCAAAACTCTCTCGAGTATATTTCCTTTTAAAACTTTCTCTTCTAGGAATTCCTCGTCTCCGTGCAAAACTACAAGGACATTTATAATCGTGAATGTTGGCAAAATATTTGGATGATTTGCAATGGCCAGAGCAAGGACAAGTAAGCTTCAAGCAAGTGAGAAGACGTCGTCGGATCCATAAACGCTTTGTGCCGTATAAAATGCGTTTGTATGCTAAAATGTGACAGAATATGAAATGGAAAAACAATTAAAAAAACAAATTTGCACAAATGGAAATGAAAATATTTACCAAACCAACAGCTGCGTGATAGGTCTTTTTGTGTAACTCTGAAATACCAGCTATCACGTAGGGCCACAGAAGGTCTTGCACCAAGATAACATTTGCGCGCTGCATGACTTCCACCCAAAAAGGAAAATATTTGCACAACAGCGAGTTGAAGTCAATGTCTTGCACATATTCAAAGCTGAAGCGTAGGCCTGCGCGAGGCACTGCAAACATTTCGACACATCTTTTGTGACCCACAGAAGTTTGGCGCAGACGTTGAACCCGTGCAAAATTTATGTTCTACTTCGCACACAGCTGGGCGCTTACTACGAATCGCTACACTTGGCCCACTTACGACGAGGTAAGCGCACTTTCGGGTTAAGTACAGCAAAGCTTTTTCTAATGTCTCCAATACCCGTTGTCACGGAGTGCGTGCCGACTATAAAATGCGTTTGCGAATTTCTTAAGACCTTAGTTTATACTTAAGCTTCCAATCAGTCTTATAGTTTTTCATGCGGAAAACAGACGTTCGACAAACAATGTTTCGTCTACTCATCTTAGTCTGCTGCGGAGCCTTTGCACTGCAGCCTGCCGTCGCCAGTACGCGCATTATTGGCGGTCAATTTGCCAAGCTTGGCCAGTTCCCACATCAGGTTTCCTTACAATTGCGCGGACGTCATCACTGTGGTGGTTCGCTAATTTCCCCAACCTTCATTGTTACCGCTGCACACTGCACTGTTGGCCAAAATCCTGCACAAATGCTTGCTATAGTCGGCACCAACGATCTACTGGCTGGTGATGGCAAATCTTTTGGTATCTCAAAATTAATCATACATCCACAATATAACTCACAAACCCAAGATTATGATCTATCGCTTATACAGCTAAGTGCACCAGTGACAATGGGCGTTAACGTGAACACCATTGAGTTGGCCGGTGGTGAGTCGAATCATGCCGCCGACACCGTCGCCACCATTAGCGGTTTCGGCGCCACAAATGGCAATCTGGAATTGCCCAATCGTTTGAAGTATGCGCGTGTGCAGTTGTGGAGTCGTGACTTTTGCAATCCACAAAACATTCCAGGCGTTACGGATCGTATGGTTTGTGCTGGCCACCCAAGTGGCCAAGTAAGCGCTTGCCAGGGTGATTCCGGTGGCCCGCTGACGGTTGATAATAAACTCTTTGGTGTGGTCTCATGGGGATTCGGTTGTGGCGCACAGGGAAAGCCGGCTATGTATACGTATATTGGCGCATTGCGTTCGTGGATCAAACAGAATTCTGGCGTATGATGTAAAACGAGGGCACAAGCGGGAAGAACAAGGCTATGTAGAACAATTCAAATAAGCTTAAGTCAAAAGCAAATAAAGTTTAGCTCAGTATTCAATTGTTTTGTAAAAAAATATAAACCCACGAGGTTTTGTAGAAGATTTCCAGATCTATCTTCATCGTACTTCTTCGACCTTCTTAAGCCCATTGGAGACGTTTATCGGTTTATTAAATACTGTACATTAGCCCACATTCTACCGGTGGGCTGGGTCTCGAGTATGTTTTTTCTTCGCTTTTATTTGCAGACACTTTTTCAGTACCAATATTTTTGATGATCAGAACTAATTGCCAAACCCACTGTCAATGCGAAGTATTCAAATACAACGGCACTTTACAGTTTGAGTGCTGTCGGATAAATGTAACATAGACAACAACCATTTCTATGTTATGTTTAGCTGCCACTGTAGTGATAAGTTGCCGTGTGAGGTTGGAAATTTTTGGTAAACAGGGTGAATTGAAAAGATTAAAAAAACTTAACGTATGTCAGAAAATTTTAAATGTTGGCTCGAATCATAAGGCAGTTTTTCTTGAACTTCTCTTATCTGTTATTTTATATGGAAATTTTGGTCTTCTTATGGATTGTTTTTCTATTATGGACAAAACAATCGAGTTGAAAGAATAATGATGCTATCGGATAATGGATGTGCCATAATAAGGTGAGCAATGGAACATTTTTAGTTATTTTCTCGCACAATTTAGTGTTTTTTTTCGGGTCCACGCTAGGTAAAACCGTGTATGCGTTATTTAGCAGACTGATTTGGTTGTGATTTTCATGGTTTTGCGGTATCACCATTCCTATTTATCCAGAGCAGCTCAGTGAAGGCAATAATGCTGCGGCAATAAGCGACAAACGCCAAGATAGAGCTTGAACGAAAATGAGTTATTATAAGCATTGGCCCATAATCATAGTCGTTGCTTAACACGCGTTTTAATTAAAATATTTACTTAACTTAAAAAGACATTTCACAATTTGGTCAATCATAGTCATATTAAACAAAGATTTTAGCTAAAATGAAAAGTAACAGGGTCCCCTTATGAAAAAAAAATGAGGTTGCTTGGTAATATGAAGTAATTTTGTATGGTTTGCAAAAGTCACCCTGTGTCAGCTATTTAATTCACAAACCAAAGCATATCTGTAGCATATCTGTAGCTTACTCAAGTTTGGAGTAAGCGATGTCATAAGCACAACCGCAGACACAAACCGTGATTTTAAAATGTTAAAATGACATTTTCTTCATTTTAAAATTAAAACTCCGTCTCAGACACAAAAAGTGTTTTAAGTTGACTATGACAGACATGAAATGATGTTTATCAAAGAATCTTGTTAAAATTGATAAAACTCTATCTTAAGATCTGTCATCACATACATTTTCATGACTTTAGCTCCAAAAAGGATGATTGAATTAATAATTTCTTTTAATTTTAATTATGAAAATTATTATTGTTTTTAATTTTTTTGTATTTTGTTTTGTAGTAACAGCAGACGTAAAATTTGATTAATATATAGTTTTTTTTGGAATAATAATTTATTTTAAAATCAGCTAGCACAAAAATGCTGGTTCAGTGGCCGTTTTTTATTCATGCTATATAAAATTTTTGATGCTAACCAGTAACGCTCAGAATTGATCGACATATCAATACTTATGAATCGCCCTGTATTCCAGTGCGACAAAAACTGTGATGATTTCTATTTTTGCGAGTAAGCCTGCAATTCTAGTAAGCGGCTACCTGTTGGACGGGCTCTCCAATTTAAATTTTAGTGGTCTTACATTACAAATCGACGGCTGAGTGGAACATCACCCTGTTTCAAAATATTTTTCGATTACGCTCGATATCAGAATTTCTTCCAAAAAGAGCGCTCTTTCAAAATTTGGTTCAAGAACGCCTTATCTCAAAATAAGTTTCAAAAACACTTTACCTTAATGAGAATTCAAAATATTATTAGCTGAGATAGGACGTTATTGAAAAAAAAAAAAAAAAATGTTAGGGTAAGGCGTTATTGAAACAAATTCTGAGATAGGTCGTTTTTGAACAATATTTTAGAATGGGGTGATCTACCACTCAGCCGTCCAAATGGTGCCTTTTAAAGTCATCTACATAAAATTTTTGATACGAAACAGCTTTATATTTGAGTACATTACATCCTGACACTGAATCCAGTAGACATTTAAAGACTTTAATAATGATTTTTGAACTTCTATTTTTTATTAAATTTGTATTTTATATAAATAACATATATACATAAGTACTATATACAACAGCGATATGTTCACCTCAAAAGCATGTCTCTTTAGCTTTCTAACTTAAACCAATTGGGATAGTATAAGACATCTTAAATTTCAAAAGTATTGAATCAAATCACCTCAAAGCTTGATACAAAATGCTATTCAATTGATATGTGCATGAAGATATTAGTAATTTATTAAATAAATATTTTATCAAAGAAGTAAAGGGTTACTTAAGTTAATACAACACATTTCAGTTTCATGAAAAATATATAAAATATTTTCTGGAAATTAGGCACTCTAATGTGCATACTACAGAGTGACAAGAAAAAAAAAAATAAAATCATTGTAAAGCGACCAAATATGACAAATTCAAATTACAACAATTTCCGACTGTTATTTCTAGTTTTATCTTTACTTTTATATTTAAATCGTCACTAAGCTGGTACCGTAAATGTCGATTTTACTTATTGATTATATCTGTATGTATATTGATATATCATATTTTCCATTTCAACATACAAGTATTCGTTATATAAACGTACAAAGATACATTAACTATTTTTGTTTTTTTAAAGACTTTATATGTATGTAGTTTTTCGTGGAACTTATTTAAATTCCTTGCTTTCATTCATTTTTCATCACTAAGTATGTATGTCCAAGTAATAGCTACAGTTTTGTGATATATTTTTTTATATTTTCCACATTTGTATCATTATTGTAGTTATGTATTCATATTTCGACGTGTGAGTGTAACATAGCCCTATTTACAAATATTTTTAAAAAACGCTGTACTTTAGGATTTTGTTTTTTAAAGCGGCCTGAATACGTTTAAAGAACGCCGTATTTTAAACTTTCTTTTTCAACAAAGCCAATCTCAGATTTTTTTCAAAAATAGGACATCTGTGAGTTTAATTTGCAAACACCCAATCTCTCCTCCGAATATGTACTGAAACTTCGTTTTTCATGTTTTTGAAACAAATTGTGAGTTAGGCCGCTTTTTAAAAAAATTTTGAAATAGAAAGCGCTTCCACTCATATCGCTTAATTACTTATGCTATTCATTTCTTTTTCAATACACATTTTCAGGTATATTTATTAGGGTGATATCATGCAATAGCTTACAAATTTAGAAGGCACATTTTCCAATACATACACAATGAATTTAATTTGATTTAATGAAAATATCAAGTGACTTAATAGAAAGCTGAATCGGAATCGCATTTTTAAATTTCGATAATTCCTATGACAATTGATGGCAAATAACCATTGCTAGATGCGGAATATCACATCATTCGCCTTCCAATCCGGCTTAGCAAGTCATGTGATGCCTAATTTGCTTACAATCCTGTGCACCAGGCGATCTTCAAAAAATCAGGTGATCATAATGTCAACTTACCTGGTAAGCAAGATGTAACATCATTTGCCTACAAACTCGGCTTACGATGTGATATCATATCTGTAATTGTGTCCAAAAATATCACATCCCTTGGAAGTTACAATAAAACATCACATCACACATCATTTACCTACAATCCGACTCAACAGGTGATGCGATACCTGTAATTTGGTAGCAGTTGTAGCATCACCTGGTGCGCGAGATATCACATCATTTGTCTACAAATCCTGCTCAAGAGGTGATGCGATATCTGTAATCTGGTCTCATATGTTACCTTACATTAATTACATCACACATAATTTTCACATAAAGCAATCCTAACCACCCGGCACCTGTAAAAAAAAACAGGTGTCACATCACGTTGTTAACAAAATGTCACATCGCCTGGTAATTATCTTAAAACATCACATCACACCTTATTTGACTACCAATTCGGCTCAACAGGTGATGCTATATCTGTATTTTGATAGAATTATTTGCATAAATGTATCCTGAGCAGTAGGCTCCCAAAAAAAAATATGCAGGCAACGCATCATCTGGTCACAAAAATATCACATCAATTACAAAAATACAAATAACAAAAATTAAAATGCAAACTTGTGCGTAAATTTCATTTATTCTGTTTTTTTTTTTTCAAAATTTACCAAACTATTTCACGAAAATAATATTTATAATAAACATATTAACATAAGTACTACCTTTATTTTTTTTTTTCGATAAACTAGTTTTGGCAAGATTATATACAACTTAAAATTTAAAAATATAACTAGACTTTTATAAGCAACGAATAAATCACACATGCATAAAATAAATTGATAAATTAAAGTTATATTTAAGCACTTATGAATGCAATCTAAAATAAATTTGACGTAAGGAGTGAGAGAAAAAAACAATTTTTTTTAAATATTTTTACGTTTAAAACGTAAATGGAAGAAGGAAATAATAATTTTTTTTATTTTTCTGTGTCTCAAGAAAAAAAAAAAATTGTGCTTAAAACATAATTTTTGTTGCAATTATTTTGCGTTGTTAACACTTTTTAAGCTTTTAAAAATCATTTAGTTTGTTTGCTATTAAATTAAAGAATTTGTTGGAAATTGTAAAAAACTGTATCGTTAGAAAAGATTTCGCTCTACAGCGGTGGCAAAAAAATTAGCTCAAAATTAGCCAAACATTTTTTTTTGCAAAATTTTGTTTTTTAATTATTTGTTCTGGCTCTAACAGAAGCCACCAAACTTGTTTACAAATTATATGCTACGCGCATAGTCTTTTTAGCATATCAGTTTAACATGTTATCATATTCAATATTTTACAGGAATGTTTGAACTTGTGATAACACTAATCACACACTAGATAAAATACACCACTGTACGCTAGTGTTGGAAAACGCTGAGAAGGTCATATTGAAAAAAAAAATTACAAAAACTTCAAACGATTTACGCTGCATAGAAATTAGTGACATGTATCAAGGAAAATAATCGATAACAGCAATCGATTACATTTATAAAACCTATAGCGTTTTCAACTGAAGCACAGTGGGGTATTTTGAAGCAAATTGCTAGACTGCATCTCAAAATATTCAATAAACATTATTTAAATTTAAAATGACTTCGATCTTGATATTCAAATAATTAAATTAGAAACGAAAAAAAAATCAACAAAAATTGTTGGTATAAAAAAGCAATGAAAAAAAATATGGCTATAAATTCGTTCACTGCCAAGAATAACAACGTTTTTTCATGAAAAAATTTAAGTTTTTTATTTGTTTAGTAATTATTTTTTGACTAATTATTAAACAGTTTTTTTAGAATAGCGAAGGAGTTTTTCTTATTTTTGTATTCACTTCTGACTCTCCGACTGTGCTTTTCGGATTAAAAAAACTAAATTATTTTGCTTGGCCAAGAGCTCATTTATAGTCATATAGCACTTTAAAAATGTACAGGACGTAAAAAAATATTTTTATTTATGAGTAATGTCAAGTTCTGAAAAGTTATAAAATTCTAAACTCCTTGTGCATTTTTGAAGCTTCGCAATTTTTCTAAAATGTACACCCTATTTTTTGAGTTATATGATAATACACAGTTCATATTACAGGATATGTAAAGTTATAAGCAGTCTCCGGATTTTCTCCAGCTTTGTTTGTTGCAAAAAGCTAGCTTTTGAAACAAGTTGCTTCAAAATAACCCATTGTGCGCTATTGCTACCTTTGCAGTGTTGAACTGTCAACAAATTTAAAAGTCAGCGCTCACCAAATTTCACACAAACATGTAATTTTCAACACTCTTAACACACGCACTTGGCTTGTTATAATTGTTTATATACTGAACTAAACAATTTTATACATATTAATATATTTTTAAATGCAGCTTTACTGACTTAATGATTAAGATTCTCTTTCATACATACATTCGCCTAAGACTTGCTATCTTACATTTAGTTTATTGATATTTTAATTTTAAATATTACCAAACACTGAACAAACATTGCACTTTTAGCTATCGGTAAAACTTCACCCCAAAATACAAAAATAGAAAACACAAGCAGCGCCTAAAAGTATGCCATATTTAGTCAAACTGCCAGAATTTCCAATTTACTTCATAGTAAAGAGACGTTTACGTCTATCCAATATTATTTTAAAGATTTTTGGCATAAAGTCTGACAAAGAGCTAAAATTGTAGTCCGAGTGCTTATATGTTTTCCATGCGCCTCAAATTATACTTCATTTTGTAATATTATTAAAGTTCATCGCATATCTTACATCATTTACCGACTCTATCTTAATTTATATTTTTTTCTTTGCTATTAATTCCATTTAAATATATAGTACTTACATACATACATACATAAAATGTGGTAAAAATACTTTTTTCTTTACATTTTTTCCTTACCATACAAAATATTTTATTGCCTACTTATACTTTATTTAAAACTTAATGCTACTGTACAACAGTCGTCCTTTTTTCAGTTTATACATAAGTACTTATACGTCCATGTTTGTATGTATGCTTAAGTACGTACCGCTTAAGTACATACATATGCCAGTTTAAGCCTGTACTTATATACATTAGTTTGGGTCGATTTATTAACCGATTCGGGTTTTGGGACTTCTTTTGTTCGAAAAAGTCGATTTTTCCCAAAAAATATTTTTTTTTTCAAAAAACTGTTATCGCTTCCGTTTTTAGCGGACATTTTTGGGTCGCACAGGGTATACATGAAAATTTTAAAATCAAATGAAAATTTTTTTAGTAGGTCATGAAAAAAACCTTAAAAATTAAAGTCGAAAAAAGTCCACAAAATTAAATTTCGCAGGCTCGAAAATAATTTTTTTGGGTATGCGTAGTGGAACTTTTTTTCCTGACCCAAAACCTATCGAAAAATCGATGCGCGATATCGGTTAACTTTCGTCCATACAAATGGACCCACCCTAACATACATACAGCAGGAGCGCTACAATGGAATTGCTTGTGTTTTGTGTATATTTCGGTAAACTTAAATGGAGCTAGTACGATTATATATACATACATATATTTTTATTCATCCTTAGAGTTTTATGCATTTTAGACCGATTCAGTAAAACTAGCCTTTATTATACATTCAAACAAGCTCAAAATATCATTTGTGGTTAAAAACGGCTGCTAAAATATGAGCACTTAATACTAATGCTAGGGGCGCCCACAAAGCTTTGTGGGTGAGCTAGAGAAGGATAACCGTTGCCAGTCGACCATTTTTCCTCTGTATGCAAACATCAGTCTTCGTGGGCATCAATAATGCGTTGTGCATACCTTTAGGCGCAATTAATTTCTTGTCGGCTTTGGTAAATACCCTGTAGGAAAAGGGTGAATAAAAACCACTTGGTGTGCTATGTATCGAAATTTACATTTATGCATTAATCGAATATCATTAAATCTAGGCAAAGCGACTTTATATTAATACTGAGCACTGATTTTGAAGATTTAAATATGTGAAATATTTATGTGAATGCTTTTGTAGGCCTTTGTTAAAAATTCATATTAGGACATTCAAGTACCATTTTCTAACTGTTGTCCGATATTTTCTACAATATTTACGGAACTATGGTTCCAGGATCTTTTCGGGACTGTTTTTTGGACCTATTTAAAATTTTCACAAACAAAAAAAAATAATAAAACAAAAATGTTGTACGTTGCCCTGCCTAGTCGGCACACCTACTCATAGATCACTTAAATTTGTGAAAAGTTATTTTTGATCAATAATGGTATTGTTTAAAATTGAACCCCAGTTGATATAATGGACCGATTTCAACTACCAATTTTCAAAACCTTTTCGTGCGTATGTGACTAAAATGTTAACTTCTTTACAAATAAATTTTTAGTATATTTATTTCTTACAAATATTGCGAAAACCATGCAAAAAAATTCTTCTGAGCACATTTCAGGGCACAGAAAATCCAAATATGCAACATTTTACTCTTCAAGAGATTCCGTCAAAAAAAGATATCCGTCATATAAATGCCAAATGTTATAATTTGAACGTTTACTTCCCACTTTAAGATTTTTAGGCAAAATTTAATCTTTCAATCAAAATTTTTTGAAAATAGATAGATTTTAATTTTAGTTTTAAAGAAATAAAAAATGGGATTTTGAAGAAATTTTGTATGGAAGGAAATTGGTATTTGAATTGTAAAAATCGGTTTAGTACATACAGCTGCGAGAACTGAAATAGTAGTGTTCATGTAAGAAATGCAATAAACGATGCAATGTATGCAACATTGATATCGATTATGTTTAAAATGATCATCATTGGTCTATGACCCACCTCTATGCAAATATTTAAGCCGTTAACGTTTACAGTTAATTTTTTGTAGTAGAAGGCTTCGAAGCAATGTGTCAATTTGAGCGAGCAGTGAAATAGTAGTCAAGATCATATACGCGTTAAATTTTTCCTTTCACGTTAAAATAATAGATTTTTCTTTAAAAAATAGTAAGTTCCACAAATTTCTTTACTTCTTGCGTAGCCATTAATTCCTTTACCCATTTTTTGATACCTTTAGTGGGTCGAGGTAAACACTGCACTCACGAAAAACGTGAAATTATTAAAAAATTAATTGAAAGTGGTAAAACATACAAAGAAGTACAAGAAATAATTGGCTGTTCATCTACAATGATACGTAATGCAATAACTTTCAAAAATAAGCCTGAAAAAAGGGGCGGCAAACGGAAGCTTTCAAGTTATTCAGTACTTCAGATAACAAAATTATCCAAGTCTCGACCAAACATGTCGAAGTTTTAAATAGTCTAAAACTATCGTGTGGTGTACATACTGTAAGAAGACGGTTGCGTGAGCACAAGCTGTATGCTCGAAGTCCACGTAAGGTCCCCCTTTTGAAAAAAAACCATGTTACGCGCAGACCTCATTTTACCAAGCAACATTTGGAATGGCTCATTCAAAAATGGAGAAACATTTTGTGGACGGATGAGTGCAAAATCCAAAACACACAAGTAAGCTGGCGAAGCTGTGGTTTCGGGACAATAAAGTTGAGGTAATGGAGTGGCCAGCTCAATCGCCCGATCTGAATCATATAGAAAACTTATGGGCTGACCTCAAAAAAGCAGTATGGGAAGAAAAACCGAAACTTATGAATTCTATATTTATTATGAGCTCGCTTAAGCTAATGAAAAAGTTACAAAACCATTTCAATTTCGTATTATATCTTCGTTTCCGGCACATTGGCTGAATTTCACATTTAAAATTTACTACAACTCACACATTTTACCAAAAGTTCAATTGATATCGCTTACATTTATTAAAATTTGTTGTTCCGCCGCACGTATATGAAGAATGTGGGTTATGAAAGAGTTTGTTGAAATCAAATATCCCTCTTGATTTTTCCTTTCATCATTTACCTCATATCTACATTTTCCTTCCTTCGTTTTCTAAAATTTTACTCTATACGAGGCTAACGCAGAAATGGGTCGATAATGATGGGATTTACTTGAAACTTTACTGTGTTATTTGATTTTTAGAGTACTATTAATTTTTTATCAAATGTATACAATAGACAATTTAGTTGTTAGCAAGCAGAAGAAAGGTATTGAGAGTTTCATTTTTGGCATAAGAAACCCTCATTAAAAAGTCAAAAAAATTTTGTGTGTCATGAAAAACATGAGTAGCTCTAAATAAGGATAACGTAACTCATCTTTCACTAATATTATTTGTACTACAGATATATTATTTTGTAGCCAGAGTATAAGTGTGGGTTCTCTACAAATTTGAGTTTCCCTCAACTTTATGCCAAAAAGTTCAACACAAAGAAAAATGTATGCAGCAGCTGAAAGTTACCTTAGAACTTGCGGTGTGCAAAACAAATTTGTAACAAAAATTGAATTTTCCTGATTTTCTGATGCTCACAACGCTATAACTATTTTGTTCAACTTCCTACAGGGATATTTTTTTAAATTTAGTATGCGCGCCTGGGGATATGCAATGCTTCTTGTCTCAACGAAAAGCCGCTTACTGGTGTGTGGCACCCTGTGCTGCCATAGTGCTCATATTTTAATAGCTTACTTTTTTTTTTAAATAAACTGAAATTTTGAACCAAAAAGTTTGGAAACAAAAAACCGAACATTTTTCTGACGCGGTCTAATGTATAAATGTACTGCAATAATACCTGTAATAAACATACATATGTATATATTTACATAACTATTATATTTTACACTTTTAGCCACAACAACATGCACACACACACACAAACAACACACATACACATTAAAGCCATGGATAATTATGGCCATATTGTGCTTGAGTTGTTGATGGTTGTTGTTGTTGCTGTGGTATTTGTTGCCTCTTGATATGCTCTAGGCGTTCACGTTGCAATCGTTTCATTTCAGTTGCTTGCCATTTTGGTTGTTGTTGTCCTTGTCCACCACTTCCGTAACTCATTTGTTGTAGCGCTTTATGTTGTATGTATCCTTGTAATTGTAGTTGTCTTTGTTGTTGTGTATATCCTGTTCGTAATTTATGCTATTTTCGTCGCTTGTGCGTCGGTAACAAAACCGTGCCATCGGCATAAAAGTAACCTCACAATTTCGATGGATCATAATTTTCGAGCTTCCATTGTTGGCGCAGTTGATTCGCATCACACTCTTCCATGAGCACTTTGTCTTTCTTTTCGGATATTGCTAGACATTTGTCTGACGAACCGTGGCGTATTTGACGCTTTTGTTGATTAAACTTCCAGAACTGGGATGAGTTGCATGAAACATAAAAAGAGAGAAAGAGAAAGAGGAAGAGAAAGATAAGTAAGTATAAATGTAATACGATACAATTTTTGTGAAAATAATTTTAAATGTATGTTAAGGTTCTGTGAATTATTTAATGAGAAAAAATTCTGTGAAGTAAATTGAGATATGCGCCACATGCTGAAGAGCTCGGAGCAAAAGGACCGCAATAATTAATGTGGAGAATTGTAACTGTGTGCTGTAATAATTGCAGTTCTTCTATGAACCTTTTTGGTAAGGAGCTCACTTTGGTATGTAGGGATATTTTAAAAGGTCGTTGTGCCTAAAAGTTTCCAAGTTATAGGTGAATAGCTCTCAGAGGTGCGGTCAACAGTGCCTTGCTACTTGGATCAATTAGACTGCGTTATCCAGCCTCGCTAAAGAGGACGCTCTCGTCCTCAGCTATTTCGGTTGGTTCGATGTCAATAACAGGATTGACCGGCCGAGATCTCAGGAAGATATCTACCGACTCGGTATCGTTGTCATTTCGAGCCCGCTTGACGGATGTCATCATAGTGCTTATGTAGATGCTTCCTTATGCACCTGGGCCGCGGATCTTTTATCTGTTTGGATGTCTAGGTTTTTGGCAGTTCAGTAAAAACTATATACTTAGTAATTGCGTGTGCTCTCGGACATTGTTGTTGTTGTTCTTTGCAACGACAAAAACACTTGCCGAAGATGGGTAATTCGAGGTGAGAGGCATCATATCCGTAGATCAACCATCGATTTGCACGCCATTACCTTTGTACATTTTGGTCGCCTTTTACGACCGGTATGTCTAACTCCGGCACATTCTAAACCCCTAACCCGCAGGTGTCCAGACATTCGCCACATTTGCCTCTTAAT
The DNA here is from genome assembly GCA_949987695.1 of Merzomyia westermanni. Taxonomy (NCBI): domain Eukaryota; kingdom Metazoa; phylum Arthropoda; class Insecta; order Diptera; family Tephritidae; genus Merzomyia; species Merzomyia westermanni. The sequence goes on along the minus strand of OX465293.1, from coordinate 6,681,713 downwards.
AAAGATGACATAAGAAGACATCCGTAGCAGTTGTGATAGTGGTATTTTGGTAGACTTGGTGTCATCAAGGTTGGGCGACAATATCAGTATCCTTCTATGAAGCTTCGTCTTTCCCAGAGGTGCTTCCTGCAAGTAACATGAGGATCTTGTTGCGGCGTTGTACCTTTGCGGTTATTGCGGTAACATTATTGGCGAAGGTGCGGCTGTTCAAACTTCACACCTAATGTTGTTGTTGTTGTATTAGCGAAGCTTCGCCCTGCCTAGTCGTCACTCTCCTTACCTTTTCTCACCTATCATTGTTATCAAAATCTTCTAGCGGGCGTTGAAGGAACCTCTCGGCTTCAATATAATTCGACCAGATTGAGATTGGTATTAGAACAGTCGGCACAGCTGAGCATTTAATATTTAACCCTGTCTAGCTCGTTCACACCCAAGATTTTAGGGTAGTTCGCAGTAGCCGTCACGCCATCTACGTGGACATTTTACTCTTCGCTCATCTGCGTATTTCACGTGAAGAGAGACGTTCCCGATTTAGTCGGAGATAGTGTAAAAGTTCACTCGTTAAAGAAGCTGTAAAGGTCGTGGAGATAACTATTGATCCTTGTAGACCGTTATTCAATTTTGGGGACCTTGCCCGAAGCCGTAACACCACAGTTGTCACGTTAGGAGATCATAGAGACTCCATCGGTTGGAAGGGGAGGTACCTCGATTTGTAGAAATGAAAAATAATGAGGTAGAGGTCAACACCCTGTTTCTTCCCCTGTCGAATTCTTACCGAATTCTGCCGACCGTTGAGGTAGTTAGCGGTCCAGCTTTCTGGGCCGGGAGCAGCGGATGCATAGGGAGAGTATTTGAATGGCAGTTTAAAAGGGATCTAAGACGGTGTCTTTCTTGCACTATTTTTGATAAAGTAATTATTTTATCTGAATGCTCGTCCCCCCTTTTAACTCCTTTCAAGCAAAACCAATGCTTATTCTGAAAAGTTAATCCCATTTGGGCGTAACACAGATTTTCTTCTTAATTAATGCGCCCAATCCATGTGACTTTCTGATTGCATAAAAACAGACAAACGGCAAATCCCCTTTGACTAATCATGCACACATACACGCACATTATTTGTAACCTTCATCGACGTACCCAAAGCTACTCAACCTTTGACTTCCTTTCATTCACACTACGCACCACATGGCACTTGAAACTTACCTGATTTCCTTTGGAGCCATGACATGGATACAGTACCACATCGTGGCCAGCATAATCAAGACAGGCTTCATCGCGTCGTATTTCACCAGCTTTGCTGAGCATCCAATACTGTAAAGCACAAATAACAACGACAACGAAACACACACAGAGGAAATGTAATAACAAATGAAAGTTTATGCGTAGCCGTGCATGTAGGGTTGTGGTTCGTCATGCGGACAACGTGGCAGCAAATATTGCAAATGTCGTTAGCAGCATAGAATAGGTTTTGTGCGCAAAGATCGGTCGGTTGATGGGTTGGTTGGTTCGTTAGTTCATTGGTTGGCAGCAGCCATAAATGCACATAAGCCACGTGTTTGTTGTTGTTGAGGCCGTAGTCATCCAATATTAATGTCAGTTGCAGCCAAAGTATATTCCGTGTGGTGTGCGTAAAGTTGGTGGAAAATAAAATATTGAAATCATTCGTTAGCAAAAGTAGCAAAGATATGAAAAAAAAAATAGCGCAAACGGAATGCGTGCATGAAATTATAAAAATGAAATGTGAACGTCATAAGAATGATGAGAAATATGAAAGCAAAATTATTTATGCGAGCAAGAAAAATGCAAAATAACAATGATAAATAAATATAAATACCAGCAAGCACATTAATGCTAAAATAATTTTAAAATAAATAAGATACTTTTAAAATAAACTAAAAAGTACTTTGATTTGTCACGGAGATGCGGTAAAAAATAGGAACAAAATTCGTAATGGTATTTTTTATTCATTTTTATTATAACGAAGACTGTGTGGAAGACTGACTTGTTAAATTTGATTAGTAAACAATTAATTAGACGCCTTTTTTTTATTTGTAATGAATATTTTAATTGTTTTTCAATAAAAGGCAATTATTAATTGATAACGATTAGAAAAAATCGAAAAAAAATCAAAAATAGTCCAAAACAAAATTAAAAAAAGTTGTTTCGATTACTTTTGATTTTTGGATTTTTTTTTTGTTTCAGTATTGTTGATTGTTTCAGTATTGTTGATGTGTAAATTTATGTGCTTCTACCACAATACTGAAAAAAAAAAAATAAGAAAACAAAATCAAAAATAATCAAAAGTAATCCAAACAACTTGTTTTGTTTTTTTTTAATAATCGTAAAAAATAATGATTTATTTTGATTATTTTTTCATTTATTTGAAAAGTAATCATTAAAAATTGAAAGTATTGGAAATCAATCATTAAATAGATTCTCAAGAAACTAATTAATCAAACCGGTAATCATTACGTAACATTATTTAACAGGTTTGCTGGAAGATCAGAACATTTCAAAATATTTTTGAAAAACAACCTGCTTCAGAATTTTTTCCCAAAGCATCCTATTTCAGAATTTGGTTGAAGACCGGCTTATATCAGAATTTTTTACAACAATGTCTTATCTTTTATTTTTTTATTTCTTGAATTCTGGTTTAGATAGTTCTCCGACCCAATTTTAAAATATGACGCTACTGGTTAAGGCAGTATTCTGGTCTAGAAAAAAGTTTTTTTTTTATTTATATTTGCATTTTCAATTTAAAAATAAGCCCTTGAAAAGATTTATGGAAATTCGAAAAGTTTTCGGAATTATTGGGACTGTTCGTAAATGCTCTATGCGCAGGTCTCTCCTGAAAGATATATGAGAAAAAGGGTCCGAATTATATTAACAATTAAATTCCTATCAGTTTTTTTTCGCAAAATTAAATTAAATGACCATTCTTCTTCTGTAAATGGTCATCTAACCGCCTGGGCGATTTTGACCGTCCAACATAGCTCGCCAGTCGTTTCTTCGTTGCGCCAACTGGCGCCAATTGGAAACACTGCGGGATCGCAAATCGGTCTCCACTTGGTCCTTCCATCGGAGTGGTGGTCTCCCTCTTCCTCTGCTTCCACCGGCGGGTGCCGATAAGATTACCTTCTGGGCTGGAGCATCTTCGCTCATTCGCACTACGTGGCCTAGCCAGCGAAGCCGCTGTGTTTTAATTCGCTGAACTATGTCGGCGTCTGCGTAAAGTTCATACAGCTCATCATTAAATCTTCTTCGGTACTCGCCGTCGCCAACGCGTAGAGGTCCACAAATCTTTCGAAGAACCTTTCTCTCGAATACTCCCAGAGCCGCCTCATCAGATGTTGTTAGTGTCCACGCTTCTGCACCATATAGCAGGACGGGTGCGATGAGTGACTTGTAGAGTGTTATTTTCGTTCGTCGAGAGAGGACTTTACTTTTCAATTGCCTACTCAGTCCGAAGTAGCATTTGTTTGCAAGAGTGATTCTTCGTCGGATTTCTAGGCTAACATTATTGTTGGTATTAATGCTGGTTCCCAGGTAAACGAAGTCCTTTACTATTTCGAAATTATTGCTGCCAACAGTGGCTTGGTTGCCAAGGCGCGAATGCGCTGACTCTTTGCATGATGAGAGAAGGTACTTCGTTTTGCCCTCGTTCACCACCAATCCCATTTTCTCCGCTTCTTTTTCTAATTTGGAGTAAGCAGAAGTTACGGCGCGGTTGTTAAGGCCAATGATATCAATATCGTCAGCATATGCCAACAGTTGCACGCTTTTATAAAATATTGTTCCAGCGCGGTTAAGTTCTGCAGCTTGTATTATTTTCTCCAGCATTAAATTAAAGAAATCACACGATAGGGGGTCACCCTGTCTGAAACCTCGCTTAGTTTCGAACGGCTCGGAGAGGTACTTCCCAATTCTGACCGAGCTGGCGGTGTTGCTCAAGGTCATTTTGCATAGCCGTATAAGTTTTGCGGGGAAACCAAATTCAGACATAGCGGCATATACGCAGCTGCTTTTCGTGCTATCGAAAGCGGCTTTAAAATCAACAAAGAGATGATGCGTGTCGATTCTTTTTTCACGGGTTTTTTCCAAGATTTGGCGTATTGTAAAAATCTGGTCGATGGTAGATTTACCAGGTCTGAAGCCACACTGATAAGGTCCAATCAGTCTGTTCGCATCAGGCTTCAGCCTTTCGCACAATACGCTTGATAGGACCTTATATGCGATATTCAAAAGGCTGATTCCGCGATAGTTGGCGCAGTTTGCAGGATCGCCCTTCTTGTGGATTGGGCAGAGAACACTTAGATTCCAATCTTCAGGCATGCCATTACATCATATTTATGTAGGCATTTATAATTCACAATTTAATTATAGCTATTAGTTTAAACATGATAAATTGCCAATTAATTGAAGTACGTAGAAAACCTAAAACGAAAGAGTAACAAATAAATATCTACATAAGCTTTAAATTTTTATCAAGCTACCAAGCTTGCTTCACGAATTTGTTAATGGCTTTCTATTAAATGGCGGAATGCCTTTACTTCAATTTTTATTTGAGTAACTTTTAATTATTAAACAAAAAAATATAATTTTTAGTGGGCTTTAAATTTAATAGCAACTTAATATTTCATACAAAATGGAAAAAAATCAAATATTTCTACCGCTAAAGTAGCAAAATATTTAAAAAATATGTTGTGCAAATTTCCAAGAAATAACAAAAAAAAAATACAATTTGTGAAGAAGAAAAAGCTTTGCAAATAAATGAAATATTATTTGTTTAATTAAACAGCACAGAAACTGCCGTGCCGCTGAATAGGTTCACAGATGGTCGTTGCTTAAAATGTTATTTGAGCCAAACAAATAAGTACAAGGTGGCGCAAAAGTAATCCTCCTATATATAGGTTTTATCGTACCTTCATTCTCATAAAATTTTGGGACGTAAAAAAATCCTTTATATGGCATTAACGCAGTGTCATGATTAAGCTTTGTCTGACTTAATATGAAGATAAGCCAGATTCCCTCAATCAATGTAGGTTGACGCTTTTCTTCCGACTCAAAAGGGTCTCCGACAGCCATTTAAAAATTAGTACTAATCGCTATGTTTGAGGTGAGATCAATAAACACCAAGTGTGTGAAAAATTTGGGAGAAACCATATTTTAGGAACAGGATATGCTGAACCTATTCAGATGGCCAGCAGTGTATACCATATACATTTTCTGAGATTACTGCACATTGGTTTATTTACTTTTGCTGTTTCACTATTTACATACATTTTTATTTAATTTATTTTCACTATCAGTGGCTTTCAAATCTGCAAAAAATATTGTTGTGTAAATAGCTTTGTACAGAAATTTCAAAAGAAAAAAATATCACATATTATTTATAGTATATATCTTCAGGCGCATAGCATGTGTTTAAATATGTTTTGTTATTTGGAGCATTTAAATTCGTTTAGCCAATATTAATTGAATTTGTAAAATGCATTTATTTGGTAAGCAGAATATTTAAGCTACCTTTTCGATGAGTTTTTGATTATTAGGCGTTTTTTCGTAAAAGCTACTTTCACCACTTTTATTGCGAATTTTTAAAATATTTTGTGTTATTAAAATCATTTTTCTCTAGCTTTAACTGATCAATAAATAAAAAAAATTATTCGAAAATAGCTGGCAATACTCCAATTTCTACAGCCTAGGTTAAAATTTTTGTTTACATATATTTTTATATTTTGAAGCTAATTAAAATTTGTTTCTCAAAAATAAGTTGCAATCCCTGAGATAATATATTTTTTGAGATTGATATTGTTTTTCCAAAAATTAACTCATATTTCAGGAGCTTAATCTGTGCGGCCGCCGTGGTGTGAAGGTAGTGTTGCCGGCCTACCACACCGAAGGTCCATGGTTCGAGCCCTGGTACAGGTAACATCAAAAGTGATTTGAAAAAAGTTTTTCAAAACGGGGTCGCCCCTCGGCAGTGGTTTGGCAAACTCTCCAGGTGTATTTCTGCCATGACAGGCTTCTCAGCAAAAATTCGTCTCCTTTGTAGATGCCGTTCGGAGTCGGCAAAAAACTGTAGGTTCCACCAATTTGTAGGGAAAATTCAAATCGGCACACCACAAATTGGAAGAGAAGCTTGGCGCAAAAATCTCCTGATATACCTGTTGTATATCCCGCCATAGAGAGAGAGAGAATCTGTGCAATAAATCGCAAAAAGTTGGCAGCACAAACGAACTATTTGGTATACTTTCACATGTATCTTTTTTTTCCATGAAGGCCTTCATATTATTTTTTCATATTTTATTTATCATGTAATAGCCTTTTTAACTCTCTGGTAATTTTTCGATACAGAAAGATTTATTTTAAAAATAGGGGGCATTTTTTTTAATGTCATCCAGCAGATATTTAAATTATTTCAAAATTCACTGGCAACCCTAACTGTTATTTTTTAATCTTTATTTTGACATAGCAAAATTTTTTCAAGTAGATACCGATATTTTCATAGCTTTCACTTTCTATTTAAGAAAATATAGAAAGCAGGTGGCACCACTAAATAATTCCATTATTTTACTTTTGGCATGTAACCTCATATTCGTTGATATTCAGACTTTTCTTTTTACAAGTTTTATTTGTGCAATTAACCGAAAAAAGGTGAAAGCACTAAAAAACCTTTTTTTATATTTTTAGATCTATATTTTTTTCCAAAAATGTATGGCTTCACTATATACCATTGTTCTGCTGGTCATGTAATATCCTTTTTAACTATGTGGAAATATTTCGATAGAGAAATATTTAAAAAACAAATAGGTGGCAACGCTTGAATTTTTTAGATGTCATCCAGCAGATATTATTGACTGATATTTCAATTATTCAAAAATCACTGGCAACCCTAACTAATATTTTTTAATACCTTTTTTGTCTACTTTTTAAGAAAATATAGAAAACAGGTGGCATCACTAAACAATTTTTTTATGTAAGGGCATGTAACCCTATATTCGTTAAAATTCAGACTATTTTTTACGAGTTTGATCTGTGCAATTAATAAAAAATAATATTTAGAGAATATGTGGCAACGCTGTTTAGCTAAATATCACCATGTTTTCTAATAAACTGAAGAATTTTTTTTTGCAAATACGCAAAATAGTTATCTATTAAGCAAATGATCAAAATGTGAAGCTCGCTGCTATATTTAAGAAATAAATTTGTTTATGAATATGAATAGTGAAGAAAAAAAGGTGATAATATATAAAGATATGGTTATCAATAATAATGAAAATATTCGTTCGAAATCAATCCGTTTAACGCGTTGTTCATTTATGAAAATCGATAAGCTTGTTAGTAAATATATGAATACCTAAGTATGTTAATGAAGTTATATACTTATGTATGTATGTAAGATATGCATGCATGCCAACAATATGAAATAAATATTGTTCTATATACTTGTATGTATGTAGTTGTATTTGTTTGTTTGTATGTACAAAGTACAACAATAAAGTCAATGATTAAGCTGTAGCCACAAACTCCGTGAATTAGTGTGTTTTGCGCCAAATTATTTAGAAAATATATGTATGTATGTATATAAGCATAAATAGTCATTGTATTTAAATTAAATTTTCAATATGTTTAAACTAGAAATACGAAAAAAAAAAAAAAATTTCTCGGGAAAATAATTAATTTTCATATGAGATTATTCGTTGCGCAGCGTGCAATATTCCAATATTTCGCACAAATGCACAAATTCATCAGCTTAAAGGGAGGTAAAAAAAAAAAATATAATAAATAAACTATGCCTACAAACAGCATAAAAGCATGTGCAAAAATTTTTCCTTTTTATTTTTACCGCAGCAGCGCTATTTATATGGTAATCTGCTGTTGTGATGAAAGTATTGGTGTTAAATGCTTTTATGAATTCAGCAAGAAAAAAATAATAATAAAAAAAATTGATAATGAAATGCGGTTTTCATTTAATTGATAATTCTTTTGTTACATAAATTTTTTCCTATTTATGCTACCATATCATTACAAATTTACATAAAACAGGCGTAAGGAGGTATAAGTTCTCAGAACGGAAACATACATTGAAGATGGCGGATCACCAAAATCGGTTTGTAACAAAATAAAAATTGACAAGGCATGACGAAAAATCGTTCCAATATACATCTAATATCCACCCTGTTGGAAAAGTAGAAAATCAAATCAACTCAAACGTATAAGTTCGTGTAGATAAGACAAGTATATAAGGTGATTGTTGCATTTTTCACGAAATTTTTCTTTAGTCAAATTATTTTAACTAATCGCCTGCTTTGCTTATGCTGATTATTTCAATATTTACATCTTTTTTGATTCATTCATGACTTTAAACCTATTGTTATGTAAAAAAAAAAATTAAAAACCTTGTGCGCTAGGCACAACTGAGTATAAATATGTCAAGCATATAACTTTCCATCATTATTCACTGCATACTTTTATGAGCATTCATATTGCTTTGTTGCATTTTTTCACATTTTTATTTCCTTTTTCATTGTTTTTACACGATTTTTTCTCTCCCGTTCTTTAGTTTTAATTGAAAACTTTTTCTTCTTTCTTTAAATGGTCATCTAACCGCCTGGGCGATTTTGACCGTCCAACATAGCTCGCCAGTCGTTTCTTCGTTGCGCCAACTGGCGCCAATTGGAAACACCGCGGGATCGCAAATCGGTCTCCACTTGGTCCTTCCATCGGAGTGGTGGTCTCCCTCTTCCTCTGCTTCCACCGGCGGGTGCCGATAAGAATACCTTCTGGGCTGGAGCATCTTCGCTCATTCGCACTACGTGGCCTAGCCAGCGAAGCCGCTGTGTTTTAATTCGCTGAACTATGTCGGCGTCTGCGTAAAGTTCATACAGCTCATCATTAAGAAAACTTTTTACAACAATTTATATTTTTCACTTGATATTGCATGATTCAATTAAATCAACATGTAAGAGCATACAAAAATATACAACAAATAAAAGCAATTTAAATACAATTAATTACAGAACTAAGCGCGAAATATTTATATTTTATTAATTGGTTTTTATTAAGTATTATTTATTTTATCATTCCTGTAATGCACTTTAATTAAAAATTTACTTGTTTTTCACTGTATAAACTATGAAGAACTATCTTTTCCTAAACAAAGAAGAGAATGCTTTGAAATTTAATATGTTGCGAGCAAAATAAAGAAGGATGGTGGAAGAGATTCAGAAAAAGCTCAATACTACTGTCAATGAAAGCATTTTGTTTTCGAACATTTTTGGAAAGAAAAAGTGATTGAAAAAGCTTTGACATCTAGCTTACTGGAAGCTTTAGCTTTGTTTTCATATCTTTTCCATAACTCCATTCCGTTTTAAAAAAAAAAGTATTTACAAAGTTGGTTTGAAAAACTTCCCAGACATATGAAGAAAGTAGTAAAAAATATTTACTTTTATGCTTTTTTTGATCTAAATTTCATCAGATCATCTAAGTAATAAAATGGAAGTTTAATAAGTTAGCCCTCTTGTTGCTATACGCAATCAACACGCGCCTTTAGCTTCAATGCAGTAAATGTTTAAGCTGACAAAAAGTTATGTTAAGCTCTAAGAGCAGAAGCTTTATTATGAATTTAGTTTTATATCGGCCAAAACTTTGTAACATTCTATTCAATAGCCAACTTCACAAATATAGAACTACTGAAATCGTTCTAAATAATTGCAAGTATTGAGACCCTTGACATAGAAATCGAGGCTATCACTTTTTGATTCTTCCACTTCCAAAACAATTTTCAAAGTTTTATGCTCTGAAATCTTGCCTTGGGACTTCGGTTTTATTAAATTTTAAGTCAATGTAGCAAAAAAAAAAAAACGTTTAAGCTTTTCTTTCTTATTTTTAAGATTTTCAAATTTAAATAAATTAAATTAATTCAACAACAATTATCTTAAAAAAAAATCATCACGGGCGTTATTTATTTGTGTCTAGCACACTTCCTACATTTTTGAAAAGCTCTAAAGCTTGAAAGCTCCCATCCGCCTTGTGTTGTATGAAAATAAGGAATATTCACGTTCAGCTTTCTTCTCTCTACAAATTCGGTATATTTTGTGTGTACTCCCAAAAGTTTTTTGAGACTTATGTTTCACTAAACCAAATTGAATGAATTAAAGAAATATATAATTTAAGCTTTTCTTCCCGGGTTTAAGTTGAGGTTATGTCTGTATTTATAGCACAAAAGGGAAATTAAGTAGCCTTTTAGGCGGTAAAACTCCGCATAATAATTTTCTTGGCCTCAAGTCAAACATGCAAATAAAATCCAACACGTGTTTTCCTAAACCCTTCTTTCAACATTGAAATTTTCCTGCAGCCAACTCAAACCTTAAATGGGCTTACCAACACCAAAATTTTAAAAAGTACGCCTAAATGTAGGTTAAAAAATGAAAATGGGACCAAGTAAATTTTTACAAATTGCAAGTCTTTTAGTAAGGACTCAACAATTTTCATATTAAAAATTAACTCAAAACATATAAAAAGCAAAAATAGTTTAAAAAGTAAATGAGAGTTAGAATGGGGGCAGCGAATACCAAAACAAATTAAGAGAGACAATATAAAAGAATAAAGTACCTGATTTCCTCCTTGGCCATGACAAGGATATGGATCAACGGCCGATTGCATTTCACTTCCGCTCGCGGCCGAATCGAGACACATATCAGTGTAAATATTTGCAATCTGAAATTGGCAATGAAGTTCGGTTGCAAACGATAAGTACACAGAAAGCCTATTTTGTTGCAAATTAATTAATTCATTTTGTTAAATTTTTGGTTTAATTTCAAACTTATTATTTGCAGGCAAACCCATAACCAGTATGCGGGGTGGAAAAGGGGAATTTTGATTTAAAAATTTGTTGTGTTTGTAAAAATCGAATTCCAAGAAAGTTAGGGCATAACTAGTAAGGAAATAAGTAGGGGTAGCTTAAATAATAATTTAAATAGTACATCCTTAAATTATTTCATAAATTAAATTAAAGTTTGCTTCCAGTAAATTTTTTTTTACATAATTTTAAAATTAAAAAAAAAACTCTTTTGTTTTTGGTTTGTGGTACGGAGCTTGTGGCGGTCGCATGCTCAATGTCGTTCTTTGCTGCAATGTCATGTTGTTTGTTGTTCTTGTTTTGGTCGTCTTGTACTAAGCATACGTTTACACAAACCTGATTGCCTCCTTGTCTATGGCAGGGATATAAACCAACTGGTTTCTTCAAGTTTCGTTTGCCCGCAGGTGAGTCCAAACATGTGCGACCGCCAGCGCCTAGATTTCTCATCTAAGTTGTTGGTTTTTTTTTTTGTTTGAAAATTTGTACAAGTGTAAGTTATTTATTAATAATATATAGGCATTAATAATTTTTTAGGGGGTAAATATTGGTAATGCTTGCTTTTTAGTAACTAAAATAATAATATAAAAAATAGATTTTAGTATTAAAAAAATAATAATCATATACAAAATATTTTTTTAGTAGTTATTAACAAAATAACCATATAAGGTTTTTTTGTAAATTTTTATACATAAATTTTTTTTAAATTTGATTCAAGTTTTTTCATGTTTTATATTTAATTTATTAATTATTTGCTGTAATTTTATTTTATATAATTATTTTCAAAACCTTTTTTCAGTCTAATAAGTTAATTTTCATGCGTTCAAAAAACTTGTGTAAGTATTATTTAGAAACTTTCAACTTACCTCGCCATGCGCCACTGAGTCGCCGGGTATAAAGAGCTCCGGATAAATGTTGTCTAAATACCATTTGAAGTTTTTGCAACCAAGTTTTTCTCTATATATTTGACATACAAATTTTAAAGATGGAAAAAATAAACAAAGAACATTATTCAAATAAAATGAGTTTTTGTTGTTTGTTAAATAAATAGATCACCCCTATAGAAGCTAGAGAGGCTAGCTAAACGTCGGGTTGGAATGGTGGAATAAAATTATCATTTACGATAATGGTCAAAAAAGCCTAACACAAAATTCGTTTATATATATTAATAAATTGACCGTGAAAATCTTCAAAAAATTAGTTTTGTTTGTTTTTGACGAAAATTAAAAAAAATTTTTTTTTTTTTTTCTCGACTGTTTGTCAATATTGATAATTTGTCAAGACTAGGGGGGCGCCTTTTCCTTGTTTTTTTTATTTATTCCTACAAATTAGCAGTTTTTAATTTTTTGCGTTAAATACTAAGAGGAAAGTCAGGGTTTGTGACCCCAATATGTGTGATCGGCCGGACTTTATGATATAACTACCAGCATTTTTAAAAATCACCGTTAGTCCGAGTTTAGGGGGTTATCCTCCCTTGTAAGAGCACATTCAATTTTATTTGGGTTGATAGAAATTTCGGAGGACTCGGTCCAATAATCACTATATCCCGAAAACGCTTTAGACAACTGGAAGAGTTTCTTCCGAAAAGGATTTTCTGGTGGGACATAATCCCAAGTGGAATAAAAATAAGTAAAGAGGAGGGAGTATCACAATCCTAATTGCCGGAAAACTAGTTTTTGGTCACGTTATTAGGGTTATTGATAAGTCTCTTGGCGTGGGATTTTTTCATTTCACCTTCTAGGTCGGTTGAATGTAAGGGAAAAGAAGACTAGATTTTTATACCGGTATGGAAGCCACATTGAGCAGTTGTGTTTTGTTTAAGACCCTTTGTTAGGTTAGATGAACATATTCCTGATTATATCAGGATATATATTCGATACGGGGTAACCTCACAACAAGACCATGCAGATACTTACGTGAGACATGCAGTTACCGTCAGTGAGTCAATACTTTTCCTCCTGAGATTTCAAAATATTTGACTGAGCTGGAAATGTGCGAGGAAAGCGACCATTAGTTTTAAGGGTTATTCAGGGAGTTGGAAGATCGTAACGAACTAGGATGAAGTCGGTCCGGCAAGTACAAATTGCTTCTTAGTCGGCCTAATACATAAAGTTTGTTAAACGTTCAAACAAAAGGATCAGTTCAACCCATATAAAGGGATCTAAACTGGCATTATTCGCATCCTCCTTTATACTCATCCCGGATTCATTCTAGACTATTCGCATTTTTTGAGCGTAAATTTACAACACACTAATATATGTATATAAGTAAATCCCATTAAAAAAATTTAAATCACTCCTATACTCACCTCAGCACCCTGCGTGACGTCACATCACCAAAATCACCCTTGTCATGCCCGATGCGTTGATAATAATATTTCGCATAGTCATCTAACCAAACTTCAGCCAAGCGCACCGAGTTCTTCTTCAACACATTAACACCCGAACGCCACTATGAAAATTGCGAACAAAAACAATAAAAAGGAAATAAGTTAATTGAAAGTCTGTTATTTTTACAGATATGGAGAAGGGAGAAGAAAATTGTTGGATACGAAATAATAGTGCATGGGAAAATTGAAAACAACAACAATTAAACAAGTGAGGCAACTAGACAATAGAAGCAGCCATTTAACAATGTACGACTATTTGGCAGTCCACAAGTTTGTAGGCAGTCTTTTGAATAGTGGAGAGGAAGAAGGCAAGAGAGAACTCGAATACCGGTAATGTTTCATTAGTAAGCTGGAATTTTTATATACAACCAAACGACTGCTACACTAGTGAAGGTTATTGTAGGATATTTAAATGCATATTAGGGTGGGTTGAAAATAATATTTTTTTTCTCTTTCTACCTCCAGTAGAATTTAAACTTTTTAAAAACAAGAAAATAGTTATTCGTTATTTTTTTGAGCTAAAGATCGGGAGTTATTTTTAGTTATATAAATTGTTGTTTTTGGCTGAATACAAATTTTTTTTTGGCTCCATGCTCATTGTATAACAAGCGTAATCGAATAAAATACCAAACAGCATGTGGCGAAAAAATCAACATAAATCAATGAAATTTTAAAAGACTTGCACTTCGTGAGACTAGAATTAAAAAGTCCATAAAACAGCATACTCAGAAACCTTTTTGCCTCAATTTTGAAAATTCTCACAAGGTTTTTTTAAAATTTCCAGTCGTTTTCGGAATTTTGTCATAAAGTTTAAAACACTGATTAAAAAGGTTTCTATGAAAGAAATGTATATGTTTTTATAAGAAATTAACAAAAGAATTTTAGCTGAAGACGTTTGCGCAATATATTATTATATTGTATAATTTTTGCTATGAGCCACTATAAATAAAAGAAAACAATGCTTTTAGCTTCTGACTTTCCATAGACTTCAAAGCTCAGCAGATTCTGAAACAATTAAAAAAAATATTTACTTGAAGTTGCACTATTTAATAAGTTTTTTATTTGAAAATTAAGTTTTATTTTTTTATAAAGTACAAATTCAACCCCCCAGCTAAGCCCACCCTAGTAAATATATATGTATAAATATATTGTATGTACACACGAAACTGTTCTAAATTGTTGCCATTGACCGTCTGTGCCATTGAAATACTAATTATCTTGCTGTCGGATGAATGGATGCACGTTCTCGATATGTAGCTGAGTCTTTGGGTCTGTTTGAAATTTGGAAATCGTTTCAAAGCCACCTGAAATAGCGCCCTATCCTCCCCTGAAGAGGTTGGAGCAACAAACCCAAAGCCACACACGCGTGTCTAAAAATAATTTTGTGAGCTTATTTGAGGTAATTTCAGTTGGCCTTTTTCGCATGGCAAGAACATGTGGACCGTCATTAGCCACAAGCCACAGAAGCGATAATTGCTGAAGCAGGAATGTATAGAGATGATGAAAACAATGCTTGTCTGTACATCAGCGGATGGACTTTTACCAAGTTTCCAGCAGAACTTTAGATATTTCAATGATTTCAGGTTTAGACCCATTATAGAGATCTCTGTGTAAGAAATCTCGGAAAACAATTTTACTACCAACACTCTCAACGGGGATTGCGGCAACAAGCTAAAGGCTACGAAGCCACCGTAGAGTAACCTAATGAAAGGGTTGGAAGGTTTTTGCGGCATCCATATAGCTCAATTTGCTCGTAAGTACGTAGAGCTATTATGGAACCTGAAGGTTAGGTTGTAAGCGATCTGGCTCCTTTTCTGTTTACTCCAAACTTCGTCTCGGTTTACACTGATATGTGTAGTCTGACAAACATAACAGGTTACACCTTAACTGATTGTAGAAGCAAGGGGCCCAACTCGTTTGAAGGTTAGGTGCCATTTAATCGAATTGAAATTGATAAACCTAAGTCTTCAGATTATTTTGGAAAAAATTTAGTTTAAACTATGGGCTCTGCTGAAATAAAGGTAGTAGCAGTTCAGCACTGATAACATCTAAAATATAAGAAAAAAGTATCCTAGACGGAGTAAGCGGGTTTCAAGCTTTTATACCCCGAACGCCTAAGACACCTTTATGCTGAGCCGATCGACTAAAGAACTTTTTCTTTTTATTCTTCTAAAACCGGCGCATAATTTGTTCACTGTCATGCGAGTCGCCACTTACTTGGTTTTTAAATGAAGGACTCATATGTACATGCGGTCTTACACCAACATTTCAGCACATTTCGGAGGATTTTAAAGCATATGCAGTCTAGTTTGGGTCATATCTATATCCACTGCAAGAAATTCCTTTTGTTCGCACTTTGGTTTAAAGTAATTGGCATAGCGACACAGGTGACTTACGATAATCTTACTATCAACACTTTCCATACTTCACATATTTCCTTTTTAAATCCTTGCTCTTTCATTCCCTCCACACTCAGCTTCCGCTTACCATGCATCCAAGTCGTTTTATAGTTCGTCAGGTGTTAGACATTATATGGGATTTCCTACGTTGCTCAGCCAAATGGTGCATCAACACTTTACTCTTAGACAATTGAGATTGTGAGTATATTTGTATAAGCATGTAGGTATGTATGTATGTGTGTGTTTGTAATAGCTAAATATTTGCTTCGCTTGTCGGTTTGTTTATTTTTAGCACAATGTCCTCGGTGTAAGTAGGGTCGTAGAGGCCACCAAAGTTGAAACACGCAAATATATCTTTTAAGCTCTAGCTATACATTAGCTAGATGAAAGCTTACGAGCACAAGTGTGTTACAACCATAAAAATATATTTACATTTACATTACATTTATATAAGTGCAACAGCAGGCGTAAATATATATTTATTAGACTGGGTCAACATTTTAAAATTATATTTGCCGTTTTTTATCCGTCATTTGGTGCTTGAATTCATAAAAAAATTGCATATTTATGGCTATAAATAAGCCAAGGTTAATAATTTTTATAGAAATCCAAAAAAAAAAATGACTTCTTTTATTGTATAAATTTGCATAGTTACTAAAAAATTTTATTTGCATAGGAAAGAAAAAATTTAGAGATAACTGCCAAATAGCTGGATGTATAAGTAAGTTGCTGGACCTCTTCATCAGAGTAATTTTGGCATGTTCTGTTAACCATTAGATTATCAGAACGATGGTTTTTTAGTAGGCTAACTCGCCCGTTCACTGGAGCACCCTAACTGGCTCGTTAGAAGTGCGAATTAAACTACATGAAGTGTAATCACAACTACCATAATACGATATTTGAAACGTTAAAAAACTGTTGATAAATCTATTCCTTTAAATTCTGCTCTTCCCTCTCTCTCTAACTTACCTTATACGGCGATCGTTTGCGGAATATATGCCCCACATGTGAACAGGGTATAATCTCCAAAGTACCACCACACATCCATGTCTTAAAAGATAATTCCAAATTCTCACCACCCCAAATATCGAAGCCTGAGTCATATGTGCCCAGCTGTTCGAAGAACTTACGATCTATAGAGAATAGACCACCAGCCATTGTAGGTGAATAGACGGGTTCAGCAGAGTTCTGAAAAGAGAAAATTAGATACCAAATAATTAGAAGATGCAGGAGTTAAAAATGTTTAAGTGTAAAAAAGGTAAGCATGCACTTTTTCACTATATAAGATTATTTATCTGTCTTTTTAATTGTTTCCACTGTAATCTTTTCCTAACGAGTTGGAAAAAACAAGTTCCTTTTAAACACATTTTTAAAAATCGGTGATGTTTACTGTATAGACAGTCTAAACTATACAGCAAGCGTCATTTACGTTTTCCGAAATTTTTTTTTTGCAACTGAGTGGCAAAAGATTGCGCCTAGTAAAGAATTATACTCCCTTTCACTTCTGACTGTTGGCTTTGACATCTAACATCTATTCAATTGCCTATATTAAGCTCAAACTTCAAATTCCTTACTATATATATAGTATTCAAATATACTTACAATACATATACATACATACATACATATGCAATATTCATTTACTTATCAAATTTGTTTCATTTAAATTTTTCAAATTAAACAAGGCAATTGAATAAAGTGGCAGCATCATTTATAAACGACAAGTCTGCAGGATTGGAATGTTCATAGTTTACAGAGATTTGCAAAAAAGGATTTTATGTCCTTGTATAGTAATGTCTGTGTGTTCGGAAATAAATTTAATCACATAAAAACATTTAGTTTCTGAAATTGAAACAAAATGACACTAAGCTAATTACATTGACATGAACAGGAAAATTTATTAACCAAGACATAGTAGATGTGTACGTAAGAGATTCAGTCTGTGCAAGATAATTGTGTGCGTTTGATAAAGTGGGTAATATGCTGGCAAAACCTAAGGGGGTAGATAGACGTAGACTTTAACGCAGATAACGTATGATTTTTTATCTGCCACGAATTCGATTCTGATGGGATTTTGGAGTATTAAGGCCACTATTGGAAAAAAATATTAAACAACATTTACAAAGAAAATTACAAATAATTTTGATAAGAAAATTTAGCAACCGATAGTTGTTTCGAAATAGAGGTTTGTTGACTACATAAACAGCTACAGTAAATGAATATCTGAAAATGACTCAAAGGTAATGAGTGCAGCAACATTCAATGCTTTGGTATTGATAACAAACAAAGTGTTTTATTCAACGCAAAGTTAAATTTATCTTTCAAAATCTAGCAGATTGAATACAAATTAAACAATAAATTGTAAATTAGTTAGTTCTATTTTATCAGCATGTTTATACAGATTAACTTTGCATACAACAAGACTGTAATAAGGCAGATATTTTATTTTATTGACTTTAACTATGGAACTTATTCCAAATCACTTACAATTGATTTTGTAATATACTATATACGATATCTTCTGGTTTATCCAGATTAATGTTGGATCTGTCGAGACTATAGTAGGATGCCTTTTTGTCTACATAGCTGAGCTCAAGGTTGAAAAATAGCTAATTAGTCTTGGTATAGCTGCCTGCCGTCAAACCCCGAGCACTCTAGTTTATTCCGAAACAACAACAATAGTTCTCGTATAAATGCCGCATTAGCTAGTTAATCCAGATTACCGCTACATACGTCTGCGCTATAATAAGATTGGCATTTTCTTTGCATAGCTAAGGTTAGATGCTTATTATTAGCAGTGGAACTTAATTTAGATCACCATAAAGTGGTTCTCAAATAAATAAAAAATCAGCTAGTTTATTCGAATTAATGTTACATCTGCCGGGACAATAATAAGACATATTTTTCTTTAAATAACTGAAAATAAGTTTGAAAATTAGGCAATAATAAGATTTACATATCTTTTTAAATATCGGTATACGGAAGATAAATTGTAAACAAGAGAAGGCGAGCTACAGAGAATAGTTTGGAACCGGGAATCCAGATAGGGCAATTTTGCATTCCGAGATAGTAATGATGAGTCTCTATTTTAATATTTTAGCAATTGTCTTTGAAACGAACCCCGTACTTTGCCTTAACTTTAAGCCATTTATACATTCCATTCACATTTTTTTTTAACAAAAATGCATCCAACTCAACTTTTCAACTCCTCACTTGTGCAGCTTCCCATATTTAACATTTTTAATTTGTTAAATCTCTTTGTGCGAGTATTTACACTATTTTGCACAAGGAGCAGCGATAGAATGCGTGTGAAAAGTAGTGAAAAACAACATAGAAAAGTAGGTGCCAGACAAATGACACTTGACCCACAATGTCTTCTTTTAGTTTATGTCCACTTTAGTTAGATTTCGCTTTACGCTTCGTCGACAGCGCGCTTCCGTGCCGGATTTATTTGAGAGGAAGAGTTTTAGTCTAAATCGTGGCAGAAAATATGAAAATAGTAGAAAGATGTACGGCAAAGCACTATTTACACAACGGCAACGTTGGCGACGGAAGCATTTATTTGCGCATGAAAAAATTTGTGTTTTGAGTGGCATTCAGTTTTTGTCTCTCTTAGAAAGTGAAAAAAAAGAAGTTTTTATAAAATTGTGTTTGATGTAAATTTTCTCGCTTGCGAAATTTTCCAGTTAACTCTGTGTTTGGTGGGGTAAGGCGTATATTTGCTTTGCTTTTCAGTTTGGCGCTTTATATTTGCATCTTAAATTGATTGAGAATTTGTTTTCTTGTAAGCCCTGCAACAGTGTTACCCACGTCTTATATATTTTTCCGTGCTAAAAATTTTGTTTTCATATAAAATATATGTTAGTCCCTTGATACTTAAGTTGTTCTGATGTTGGTAGTGATCATAGATTTAAGGAAAATTAAGCCATTCATAATTTAACCCCATTCTGCTGCTTGAAAGGACAAGGGATGGAATTTATTAACCTACTAGAAAATCTGGCCACTCTTGTCACAGTCTCAGAAGATGATAAGTTCTGAGTGCGATTTTAATCATTATATTACCGATTTTGGGTCACACTGGTCCACATATCGGTCAATTACTCCAAAAGCGGTTGAGTAGTCGAAACAAGGGATATCTTAAAGTTGAAGTGAAATATCTGGAAATGCAACGGTGAAAATAACATTCAATACTAATACGCAGGTTTTGAGTGATACGCGAACAAACAGACGGACGGACAAAACTGTTGCGTTGCCTTCTATTGACTCAATAATGATCCCTCTATTTAAAAAAAATGTGCATATTTTTGTTTTTACTTTTCACTAGAGCAAAAAAAATTTCAATTATAAAATTTGTAGTGGTTTTTTGTTTAACAAAAAATAAAAAAAAAATTTTTTTGAAAAAATTCCAAAACTCATATATTTGAAAAAAAAACCACCCTTTCTGAAAATTTGAGCATAACTTAATATATATCAGAGGTAAAATGCCAAATAATGCAATGCCGAACTTTCATTTTTTCGATTTGGAAAAATTGAAAATTTTCTAAAATTAAAAATTAAAATTTTTTTTATATTTTTTTGAAAGCACCAAAGTTAATATTTTTAATTACAGTAGTTTTCAAAATATTAGAAACCTAAACTTTACAAAAAGGAAAAAATAAGTGAAATTTTGAGTTTGCATAACTTTTAAATAAAAAAATTTTTAATTTTTTTTCTTTGGCAGAACATTGTTTTATGATAAAAGGAAAGGAAACTCTTCACCAAAAAAGGAAAAAAGTTAAATTTTGAATTTGCATAATTTTTGAAAAAAAAATTAAAATTTTTTTTCTTTTAGCAGAACTTCGTTTTATGATAAAAGGAAACTCTTCACCAAATTTCATTCAAATCGGAAGTGCTCAACTCGAACTATGTGACGATTCGACATGGAAAGACCTACTACCGATTTATTTAAAATCGATGTGTACCACTGCCGAAATCGATAAAACAAATCCATTAGAATAAATATCGATTACTAAATAAAAAAAAAAAAGTTTCTAAAAAAAATGATTTTCCAGAAAATAACAATAAGTTATTTTCAGACCAACCAAATAAACAATCATTCAATCAAATTTTAGGTTCTAGTTTTTTTCCTTGGTTCTGGGTTTTCTGAGGACATTAGTTCAGATTCGGTCAGTAGATAGCTATCTGATTTCCTTAAGTTTCCAACAAAAAAAAAGAAATGATCAAGTTCTGAGAACTTGGTCTGAACACTTTTATTTGCATATTTACTTAGGCCTTTGCGAACATATTTTTTTGAAAGACTTTGTATAGCTTATCTTGTAAACTACTATGCAGACCTCCAGGACTTAAAATTATTTCCTGTTGACATTGTTGTTGTTGTGTCCAAAACTCTTCCCAAAGATAATAGAACATTGAGCTGCCCCGGACTTTGTGCTAATGATTTTATTTGACTGCGTCGCAGTTTTAGGGTCATCCGAAATTGCTGTTCTTGAAATAAATTTTGGCAGTCAATAGTATCAACTAACGTCAAGGAACAGCAGGATATTGGTAGGTATAGGTAGGTTTGTACTTGGTAACACCTTTTGGAACCAGATAGCTTTAATCTAATTCAGCGGGCATCTGCCTTTGCTTTTCCCTCTGAACTTTTCAGAAAATTTTTTTTCAAATGTTTGTGTTGTGCTCTTGTAAGTTTTTGTATTTTTTATAGTTTATAAGTTTAACTTGGTCCCTTGAAAAAGTTAATTTCACTTTTATTTCATTCTCAAACCATCGCTGTAGCTTTCATTGCTAAGTCTCTCATGCCATTTTTCCAAACATCAAGTTCATTTTTTCTTATGTTTTTTTTTTTTCAGCGTCTGTGTTGGGCTACTTATTTTCCAACCATTTTTTGTGGCGCACTTTTTAGAAGAAGCTCTATACTTTTCTTTTTTATTTATACATTTTCCTAACCGACTTTCGCCTTCACCTACTCATCTATTCACTCTATTCAAACGTGTACTCATTTATTCATTCGATTTGGTAGTTTAGTATTTTTTTACTTTGCTGTTTTTGTCAGTTTGCAAATTGCTTTACGATTTTGTTGTCAAGCAAACAGCTTCAGTCACTCGATCGGTCAGACAGCAATTCACCAGCTGACGCATAAGTTTCCATTTATCCACATCCGCTATACTGTAAAGGGTTGGTTCTCTGTTGAAATGATTTTTTTCGGTTTTAGTGCTTTGTTTATATGCAATTTTTTGTTAGAAATTGTTTTTCATTACCAATTTTTTTTTTCTAACTGTTGCTGTTCTAACATTTTCTATTCTTTCGCTACACAATTTTGTTATCTCAGCACTCAAAATGGTCTGGCAGGCAAATAAGCGCCAGTATCTGCATGCATCCTTTTTCACTTTGTTCTTTGCTTTTGTTTGCTCTGCGCCCGCTTTAGTAGACCACCACTATCGCACTCGATGGGTCATTTATGCAGTTTCGATGCTTTGTTTTAGCAAAATAGTTTACTATGTTGTTTTTGGTCCATTTTACTGTACTTCTATGTATTCGCATCATCCCCACTACACCTCTTACTCCACCTTTCCATACATGACTGATTTTATGCCAGTCATCCTTGTTAGAATTTCAGTTTATCACCCTTGGATGTTTTGACTGGCTAGTGTATGTACATATGTATATGTGTGTGTAGGTTAAATTTGGTACACAGTTGAGTGCCTAAATGTATGCTTGTATTCCACGCGCAAAGCTGTTAGGAAGCTGCTGTCTACACAACCCGTTTGTAACAGTTTGTATGACCAGAGCACAGTGGTATGGGAGTTGAAAACATTTTTATCTCCACATACAATAAAACTGTAACAGGTTGAAGCCCGTACATCGCAGACATTTAAAAAAAATTGTGGGAGGGATCATTACAGAGATAATAGAACCCAAATCCACAGTTTTTAGAATTTTTGTTTGTCCTGCTGTATGTTTGTGCGCGCATCATTTAGAAACTGTTAAATAGAATTGAGTGCAACTTTTAGAATTGCCCTACTAAACATCTAACTTAAAATTGTAGATAACCCCTCTTTTGATAACTCACCCGGTTTTGGAGTTAACTATCAATATGTGGGCCAGGATGACCCAAAACATGTTCATACAATTTAGGTATC
This sequence comes from Merzomyia westermanni, assembly GCA_949987695.1. NCBI lineage: Eukaryota > Metazoa > Arthropoda > Insecta > Diptera > Tephritidae > Merzomyia > Merzomyia westermanni. The sequence goes on along the minus strand of OX465293.1, from coordinate 6,658,928 downwards.
AAACGAAAGTTACTAATGACTGCAACAAAAAGCGATGTCATTAAGTTCCATAACTCAAACAGCTTCGCCTTGATTAAAATTGAATTGCATTTATTATAAGTTTAGAAATGCAGTGAGGCATGGCCGGGTTCTCTGCTGATTACAGCCATCGTAAAAAGTAAGAGCTTAACCGACAGACAACGGGCTTATATTAAGTTTCAAAAGCTATCATTTTTAAATATTTTACAATACAAAAAAATTATATTGTATACTAAATTTTTACTTAATTTTTTGTCTGCCTGTACCACTATGCAATGCGCTTTCTGTGTATGCTTTCGGTCAGCATTACGCAAACAAGCTAAGGTTTTTTATAAAGAGGGAAAAAGCGGGGTAGTTTGTGCAGCCAACGTTAAAGAAAAAAATATGGCCTTCGTTACAGTTGTGGTCAAAAAATAGCAACGAAACTTAAAATGCCATTATTTGCAAATTATTTTTATATTTATTTTTTTATTTCTAATAATTTTTTTTATCATATTGTTCAACCCTTGAAAGAAACCACAAAGGTGAAATTACAAAGCAATTAAAAAGCTTTCTAAAATAATACAAACAAAAACAAAATTCCAAAACATTTCATCAATATTGTTTAAAATTATGGACCTTGTACCCGATTCAATTTCATGAAGTTTGAAGGCGCTCAAGAGACAAAAAGTAACTTGTTTGCATTTTCAAAATTCTGTTCTCTGCTCTCCTTATCTCGCGCTTCTTCTTTTCCCTCTTATTTTTCTTTTCAAAAATCTCCATATATTTATTCTTTATCTTAATTATCCCCTTTTTCGTTCTTTTAATATTCCCATCTCTATTCCTAATCCCAATTTTATTCCAAATCATGGTAGTCTACAACTTGTTCTAACTCAACATACTTTAGTGAATCTCTCTCATATCCCATTTATACTTGTTCTCCTCTCATTTCCTCTTATTCTTCCCTTTTCCCCGCTCTAACCCTATGTTGCATAAGGGAACAACCGTTGATTAATATTATTTGTTTTTATTATAATTATTTGTTCTATATAGAACGGGGAGTGCGAGGCACCTTTACACCTTGTATGTATTAATTGGGGCGAGCACTGTTGGCTCTGAGGCATTGCGCGGGATTGGCTTCCTCATTCTCGTTGTGAAAAACTCCCGATTTGGGATTGCAAAGCATAAACTATATCTTTGGAATATTTCATAAGCTGATTGCGAATTGCATGCAATGCAAATGAAATAAACGAAAGAAATGACTACAGCTTATGGTGCTTAAACACTTTCATATATAGAAACGTTATACCAAATATTATTAAACAAATCAATTGTTCTAAAGTGGCAGTAGCTTAATATTAAATCTTGCTACCTTTTTTTCCACCACCACTGTATCTACTAGACATTCAAGATCCTTTCGTTATTTGCATGCCGCTCCACTTTTATTCGCACACCAAGCAGCCATTGCATGCCTACATTGTCTGCTGGTCAAGCTATATGGCTACTCGGCTAGGCATTTGACTTAGGTACTCCAAGTTCAACTCAATTTTGTAGAAGATTTTACTGCAGCGGATTCATTTGCATGAAACTCCAGCTCTACATATTTTTGTCCAATGTACTGTTGAATTTTTTTTACTGTTTGCGTCACTCTAAGCTCAATCGAAGCACTCGTTTTCTGTCCCCAAAAAAAAAAAAAAAAATTGTTTGTCCTTTCGGGACATGCACACGAATATATATTGAGGAAGCCGGTGTCCTTTTTATGCGTTCGATTGTGTTTTACCTCCACTTTGACACACGTTTGTTATGCAGATTTTGGACAAAGCGTAAACTGCCAAGCAAGGACTTGACAAACAAACAAAAAAAGAGATTCCAAAATGCTAAGCACAGAGCAGCTTTACCGAAAGCATAGAGAGCGAGCTGCCCTAAAGTATTTATGGTTTGTGCGCATACGAAATATTTGCTCGATAGCCTTACACAATTTACGGTCTATTGATTGGCCAATTGAGACGTGCAAAAATTTCTCTTTTTTGAATGCTAATCTTCGATATAGGTTTGTGTTGTTGGTAATAGTTTATTGTCGTTGGATGTTTTTTTTTTTGAAGTATTGAAAAATCTATATGCGAAAGTAATTTATGCATTATCTTCGAGCAATTAGTCAATAAATAAAATACGATTCCTGAGCTGAAAAACGGACATTAGCCAGAAATTGCAGACCTTTTGTTGAATTGTACTATGTACGTATATAACGATTCTGAGTTCTAAGCCACGATATGAGGTTTATTTAAAAGGAGGAGAAGAGAACCGAAATTGGATCTGGAAGCTCACACATACAAGAGGTCCAAAGCAATGAAAACTCAAGACCAAAATACCCGAAATGTTAAACAGGAAAGCGTTTCAGGTTGCAGGAGGTTAGCTCAAAGCAACCGGAGCTCAAACAAGATACCAGGATACTGTGGGGTTTAACAAAATTTTGCTCTCTCACCTGCAAAAGTCATTGGGTATTGGCGTTGAAAGTGGAGCATTGGCTTGGGTTAGACGCTGTGGAGCGTTTACATATCCCATTTATCCAGGCATTAGTTTTAAGTTTTCTTACCTCGAGCCCTGCTCTTTCTCAAGGTTTAAGGGACCCTCTGTCGAAATAAACACTTAGGCCGCTGACCCTCTAATGTAGTGCTTTCGAAATTTTAAGTGATAAATCGGGATAGGTTGCTTGATCCTCAATCTATGGGTTTAGAATGCTAGACTTCACGTGCCTAGCTACAAGTAACCGCCCTACTAGAAACCACATCTTTTCGGCGCTCTAATACTCCCAAACACCCATTACTTTTATTAGTGGAGCGAAATTAGGATAGAAGATGGGTAGCGCGACCAAAAAGTGGGATAAAAATTTTGTAATTTTGTTTGAGAAGGTTCTACTTGAAATTACGTCTGCTGAGTGTGTAAGGTCTGAGAGCTTTCATAATTATGGAATTTGCATGTAGATCAACAGGTGCCTAATATCATGCAGGCTCTCAGACCTCACACCTAAAGGGAGCAACAATTCCAACAAGGTTAAAAAGTCAACCTTCACAAAAAAGCACCCACTCAATTTTGGTTTAAAGCAATTTTTTTTTATTTTTGGTAGTTGGCAACAATATTCACCACACAAATACACACACAGTGGAAAGTGATTTTTTATCGTCACTGTCCAGTCAAAAATGAAAAAGCTTACACTACGCTGCACTTAAAAGCCATACATTTATGTACAAATGTATGCATGCCCTGTCCCTTTTGCGAGCATTTATTCATCAAAATGAAGTTATCAAAAATCCCCAACAAACTTTACGATGGCCACATGCGTCCTAGAGACAGTTGCAGTGACATAAAATTTGCATAAATGTCAGGCGAAGGGGGAAAACAATGATAAAATATCAAGAAGGCACGTTAAAAGTTTCGGAACAAGAAGGTAAAGCAGGGAAGAAGAAAATGTATGCTAATGTCATTTTTGTCACATTTTAATGGAAAGTGTGAGTAGAAGAAAAACCTGCAAAAGTTAGCAGGGAATATTTATATTTACAAATACATAAACTGATCACAATATAAAAAGAAAGTTATGCAAGAGCAAAGCTTTACAAAAAATTGTTTAAATGTGCGCGAGATTGTTGCAAAATATATCTTAAAATTTTCGATTACTAAAAACCAGAAAAGCTTTCGTAAAGCTTATAAGCCTAGTAAACTTTTTGAAGCTAAATTTTGTAACCAAGTTGGTTATCTAAATATATTATTTTAATTTGTTCGGAGAAAGATATATTTTTCCTACATAGTATTTATAAGTTTTTCAAAGCTTTTCAAAGCTTTTAAATGCAAGCATGTATTTTGGATTTTTTTCTTACACGTTTTTCAACTACACAATTTCGTTATATTAGTATTACTTGTAAACAGATTTTATAACCGAAAATACGAAGAATTAAATAATTAATGAAATTTTGAAAAATTATAAAAGCTCAATTAAGCCCAAAGTTCGATAAATTTTAGTTGCTGCCCTTCTAACTTTACGTAAACAGTCTTAAGCTAAGGTTCAGCTAAAAGCGTTTACCAAACTTAAATGTTTGGTTCGCTCTTCAAGAGCTTTTAAAATTAAGTTGTGGGAATATTTGGTTCTTTAAAAGTAGTCCTTCGATAATTGGGCTTTTTCACTTTATGTATGTTTTGACAAGCAGCTTTAAGAGAAAAAATATCAGATAAGCTCATAAGCAAATTTGAGAATTGACACTCAAATTGAATGCCAGCCTTCACGTATTAAATTTCTGGCTAACAAATTAAAAAAAAGCTGCGAACTTCAAAAAGCGCACGTAATACATTAAAGCACAAGAAGCACTTGCACTTTTACTACGTACTAGCAAGTTTTACGCCTTTTAAACACAAATCATGGGAAAATAAAATTAAAATTAAAGTGAAGAGGAAGCGCGTGACAGGAAAGAGTCACGGCCGTTTCTTTTCTTAGTTTTTCTGTACGATAAACATCCACTGAGTGCCGATAACTTTCTTACCACGTTGCAGTTTTCAAAACTTTTGCGCTAAAAGATGCAGCGTGCGGTATTGGCAGCGACTCTCTTACCGCCTCATTTCGCTAAGGTTGTCGCATGGTTGGCTAGTACCACACTGCCGTTTTCGCTTTTAAGCTTTTTTTATGGCGCTTTTGCATTTACACCGTTGTTTGTGAAAAGCAAACATCTTTGGCTGTCGTAATAATATTTCCCTCAGCATTAAAATGCCAACTAACACACTTCGATCTAGCTTGCGCTTTTGTTTAACTTTTTATCCTTCCTGTACTATATTTGCCAGCCTTCATAAAAGTAGTTTTTTGTTGTCTACATTTTTGATTGCTGCGGCTTGCCTTTTTAGTTCTTGAGTGCACATACTTTGCCACTTCAACTGTGAGTAGTAAATGGAATGTCCTTGAATGTGATGCTTAAAGTTTCATTAAACTGTGGGTAGTTGGTATTTGAGTGCATAATTGGCACAATATTAAGATAGCTGAACATCAAAGACTGTATTTCAGACTCGAGCAAGAGCTTTTGGAAGTTCTAGCATGTTATAGAAACACGAAAATATTTAGGGATTTTGGAATTATTTTGTGATCTTTAATTCATAAAAAGTAAAGATTACCTTACAATCTATAAATACCCAAAAGGAATATTAAATAGAGAACTTTTGAAAGCTTTCATTCGCCATAAAGCTTTGCAAAACCCGTCACATATTATGCAAATACCGTCACATATTATGCAAAATTTTTATTATTTTTTTTCAAGAAGATTATATTGTTAAAATTAAAAGTATCAGTTGGACACCAGGTCTTTAAAGCTGATTGATAAGTTTTGTTTACTCAAATAATAATTGAGAGTATTTGTGTTTTAATTTGGCTCTCTGCATTCAAAAACGTGCGAAAGCTCCATGATCTATAAAAAAGCTTTGTTGAGTTACGTCTTTTTAGATGCAAATCATTTCAGAAAAAAAGAAGAATTTTAAGAAGGTTTTAAAAGCTTAAAATTACAACTTGAAAATCAGTTTACTTTAACGGCAAATTAAAAGCTTTAGGCAGGACGTCCACTCGAAAGCCCCCAGTGAGAGTAGAGCTGGTCAATGTAAAATATTTTTTTTTTTTAATTTAAATTAAAAATTTGAAAAAAATTTGAGGGAGCTTCACAAAAAATCTATGAGAAAAAGCTATCACTATGAACCTACTGGACGTTTAAGATTTTCGATTTTTGGAAATATAAAAACAAAAAGGAAAGCTTTAAAGCTACAACTCAAAAGTTATCACAAGCCGCCCGAACTATAACACCTTTTCTTGAGTACTAAGTAAATTTCCTATGTTACTTATATGTTTTAAATTTTAAGCTGCCTGCTTTTAGGCGCTTTTAAATTTTCCAGTTAAAAAGCAGTTTATGAACCTTTTTTCTTGCACTTTGGATAACTCAGCAACAGTGTACATTCTTCACTGCAATTGCTGTGCTATGCAAATCATCTTTTCCTCTTCTACATTTTTTTTTTAATTTTTCCTTTCATTTTCTATTTAAATTTCCTTTTTGCTTTTATCCGCCTCCGTCGGTTGACAAACAATTTACGTGACTTGCATGCCAATAGCGGGTAGAGAAGTAAACAAATGAATGAATAACCCTACATCATATGGGATTTACGTTTATTTGTTATGCTGCACAGCGCGTATATTACGACTATGTAATTTTGCAACTTTTTCAAGCATACTTTAAGGGTAATTTCGAAAATCATTAAGAAACTACTTAATGCAAATTGCGTGAGTTCATATATAAAATAAAAAAAGGTAGCTCTTTTTACATTTACATTTTAAAGCTTGACAGATGAGCATCATATTTTTCATTTAACTTCACTTACTTAAAGGCTACAAGGTGGTACTTATGGAATGAGACTAGCTAACATTCTAATTGTGTAACGCCTAATATGTCAGCGTTTAGAGAATTTTGCAAGAATAAAATTCCAAGCACAATTTATTTGGCGGAGCTAAGACTAAATCAGACAAATATTTAGTTATGCAAAATGCGTGCTTTGCGGTTTCTACTCTTGCCCCAGCAAACTTAAGAGTTTTGTTTGCATACATTAAGGCGCCTGTTGAGTGAAAAATTACGTTATCAGGTCCTTCAGAGCTTTCCCTTACGGCAGCACACCTTGCATAATTTTAGACAACGCGCCACGAACGGAAAATTTTAATGGATGATAAACTGTGAAATAAAAATGGTCATGATTTGCACATTTTCTTTTTTTTTTTTTTGCCGACAGCAAATCAGTTATGCAAATTTTATGTATATTTGCCAAAATAAATATTTAGCGAAGAAGCACAAAATGTGTTTAATGAAATATCCAACTTACCTGACTAGATATAAGTTTATTTTATTAACTAGTTTTCGGTTAGCTTCTTCCTGCCTTTCAGTACAGAGCAGCAAAAACTTGTTGGCACTCTTACGACATGGTGAAAAATTTATTATTTACAATAGAAGTGACTTGGAAAACAACGATAGTATCTTAACTGGAAGTAAACATTTTAGGTTAACACGCCTGTAGGTACTGAAGACAACCATCGGAATAGTCTAAAGAAATCGAATGTTATTTTACTTTTTATATTTTATTTTACTTTATTTTATTTTATTTTGTTTTGTTTCATTTTCATTTAATTTATTTTGTTTTTTTCAATGCATTTTATTTTATTTTACTTTATTTTTATTATAAATTTTTTTTTCATTTTTATTTGTTTTATGTTATTTTATTTTATTTTATTTTGTTTTATTTTATTTTATTTTGTTTTATTTTATTTTGTTCTATCTTATTTTATATTAATTTGGCTTATTTTATTTTACTTAATTTTTTTTTAATATATTTTATTTAATTTTTTTTATTTATTTTTTGTTTTATTTTATTTTATTTTACTTTAATTTATTTTTTATTTTATTTTATTTTCTTTCTTTTATTTTAATTTAATTTACTTTGTTTTTTTTTTATGCATTTTATTTTATTTTACTTTATTTTTATTAATTATTTTTTTTTATTTTTATTTGTTTTGTGTTATTTTATTTTGTTTTGTTTTATTTTATTTTATTTTATTTTATTTCATTTTATTTTATTTTATTTTTTTTTATTTTATTTTGTTTTATTTTATTTTCTCTTATTTTATTTTAGTTTGCTGTTTGCTTAATTTAATTTAATTTAATTTAATTTTATCTAAACAAACTTCCTTCAATGTGGGATCATGTTGTGAGCAATCTCTCCTTAAATCGCATTCCTTTCAAGCTAACTACCATTGTTATATACTCTAGACCCACTTCTGAACTAATCCAAAAACAAATTTCTGTGAAAAGAAGGTAACTGGTAGCAGAGTCACTTAGAACACTGGGAGTTTGTCAACATAAAGTGAAGTTAAATAACGTGAACTACATAAATATGCACATAAAAAGATATTCGATGCCTTTTTCTCTTTGTTCAACCTTTTTTGAGGTCGATTGGGAATTTTAACCCAAATTTTTACTTTACAACCAACCAGCAATTACACTTTGATATTTCATTAAGATGAATGCGCACAGCAATACTCATACAAACCCGCTTAAAAAGAAAACCAGTCATAAAATTTGCAACGTTGAAAAATTGCTAAACGATATATATGCGAGCTTTCCAAAAAGAAGTACTGTAAAAATTTTATGAATAAAACTGAAATTGGTCATTGAGGGATTTCCGGAGAAAATGCGGGTAGAAGGCAAAGCAAAGAATTGAAAAGGGTGAAGTGAAACGACAGGAAGATAACTGTATAAAAAGCAAATTGGTTGCTAAAGGTGTAGAGTTCACGACTTGATACGCTGAGGGTTTAAACTTTTTTTTTTTACGTACCTAACGATTGGTGGTGGGTAATGGCGCAAATTTTTGTGCGCTCATACTTTAAGCCAGCTACAGCGCAATGATTTAACGCAATTGCAATATATTTTCCCTTGGAACTCCTAGGTGGTTGGCTAGCCAAGAATACCTTCTGGCACCAGGTCAACAATAATCAGCTGTAATTTGGGTAATGCAATAGGATTCCATACGTTGGAAGATATGTCTTTACTTTGGCCATTTGTCTTCATATATCACACTTTTACTAGTACGAATATTTTCTAACGAGGATTCGCTTAAATTCTATACTGCTAAAGAGCTACTCGTGGTATGGCTAATTTAATCCAACTGAAACTAGTTATCTTTCGGAGTATTTTTCGAATGGATCCTGATATTTGGAATTAATAGTAATTCAGTTCAAAGCCTTACAAATGGAAGGTTCGGTGCAACGTAATGCCGTAATAGTGCGCTGCATTAACCAGTAATATTTGTGTTCGAGTGATGTGAGTGCAGTTCCGTAGTACTTCAGCACTAGCCTCATCTAATACTTACATTGCTTAAAGAAATCAAGGTAAAGTCTAGAAGGGCGGGTAAGCTTTTTGTTTTTTTTTTCCGTAGGAACCTCAATACACTAAGCTGTTGCCGATGATTACGTATGCGATTCGTGTAGGTTTCAAAGCTGCTTATCGATTTCGGGTTCTCTGAGTGTTTTTTTTTTACATTTCTATTTTGTTCGGTTTCCGAACTTTGTTACTATTTAAATAGTTGATAAACGATGCCTGTTAATAGACGATTTTGTGTGTGGAATATTTAAAAGGATTCGCATTGTGAATTGGGACTAGAAAGCGGGAGGTTGGGGGTGTTTTAAATGGGGCGGATTGGACTGCCTGGTGTGTTGGTGGCTATGAACTAGTATTTTGCTGAAAACTTTGAACTTAATTTTACATTTAAACCCTAGGGTAGCATGGGCAGTGTAGTTTAAAGGGTAAATATAAAATATCGGGTATTTTAAACTTGATTTACAATGCTGCTGGGAGTCGTTGGGATTTCTGTGAACGGTTGCTGTTAGTAGACAACAGCCTTATATGTTTTATGCAAACATGTAAATACGGTTATCAGCCTATAGGATGCATAGTTGTCGGTTTTTGTGTGAATTAAATTTTGTTTTACTTAATTTTTTTTTTTCAAACTTCTTGCTTGTTTTCAATTAAATGTTAAATATTGATATTGAATATTATGTAAATTGTTTGCTTTTACTTGCGTTGGACTAAACTAAATATTCAGCGATCAATAATATGTATTCACATTTGCATATATATGTATATTTGTATATACCTATGTACTTAATACTTACGTGTACCTGAACGAGCGGCGTCAATACAGCTTTAATTGAAATAACAAATAGAAAGCAAAGTGCCTGTTAAGAAACACACTAAAAACAATAACAAACGCTTGAGGATTTCCCCACTCAACGATCTACATAACAACAGACATATGTAAGTACATAGGCTTGAAATACGTATGCACTATTCAGAGATGAAAGCGAAACTTTACTGAGTCCCGATAAAGACAATACCGGCTTGCAAATTAGAGATATATTTCCGAATGTTTCAATGGTAACAAGGCAATTGCTATTAGGTTTGAGACACTTGTTTTCTGCTCATTTCTATCATTTAGCAATTAATACAAAAACAATTCTGATAGTTAAGGGGAGTTTCAACGAAAAGGACAGTCCTCTGGTTTATCCACATAGTCTCCAAAAACTAACTAAAAAAAAAATTGATTTTTTAACAAAAACTGCATACATTTATCTATACGTCATACAAATTTTAATTTATATGATTAATTATTTATCGAATTATAGAAATTTGAAGAAGCTTATCATAAAATTTGCTGACGATTTTTTCTATATATTATACAATGTTAAAAAATAAAATAATCCAAAAAAAAAAATCATAATGAAAAAAAAAATATCAAAAAAAAAGTTATCAAAGAAAAAATTTACAAATATAATAAATAGTCAAAAAAAAAAAATTGTAATAAAAAATCTAATAAAAAATAAATATATTTATCAAACAAAAAAACCATCAAAAATAAAATAGTCAAAAAATAATCAAAAAAAAAAAACTACCTAAAAAATTTAAAGAAAAACCCAAAGAAACCAAAACAAATTATCAAAAATAAAATTAATAAACAAATTTAATCATTAAAAAAAATTGGTTTTTTTTAACAAAAACTGCCTACTTCCCGATTCTATATACATTTATCTATACGTCATACAAATTTTGATTTAATATTTATCGAATTATAGAAATTTGAAGAAGCTTATTATAAAATTTTCTGACGATTTTTCCCATCCATTATACAATGCTAAAAAAAATAATAAAAATAATCCAAAAAAATCAAAATGAAAAAAATTATCAAAAGAAAAAAAAAATAATAAATAATCAAAAAAATGATATTTAAAATAAAAGATCTAATAAAAAAAAAGTAAATTTACCAAAAATTAAATAATCAAAAAAAAAACCATAAAAAATAAAATAGTCAAAAAAACTATTAAAAAAAAAATAATCAAAAAAAAAACTATCTAGAAAAATATATAGAAAAAACCAAACAAACAAAAACAAATTATCAAAAATAAAGTTATCAAAAAAAAAACAATTAATCATCAAAAGTAAACAAACATTTTTTTTGGTTATGTTTGATTATTTAAGGTTCTTATTACTTGTGGTGTATGTATGTATAGGAAGCTTTTCTTTTATGAAAACAAAAAAAAAAGATTCTAAGACCTGCTAAAATTGGGGTTTCTGTTGGAATCTACCCCATCATTTATATATTTTATAATACTTATGTATCAATATGTTGGGCAATTTTTTCTTTGTATTCTTTTTGGTAAAGTAAAATTCAACCCCAGGCTAAGTGGAAAAAATTAGTTTCAACCCATTCTAATATGTATTTCGTATTTATAATATATATTTATACAAATGTATGTATGTAGGGATATATGTATGTATATGAGTATTACTAGCTGTTGACCTTCCATTAATTAGACGCTTCTATATAATGTCTAGTCTACTAGCAAAATGTGACATCTCCGAAAATTAAAGAAGAATTTAATAAATTTATAAGAAAATGTATTTAAAGGCATGTGTACTATGAATGTTTGTATATATACATATGTATCTAATATCCGTCCTCTGTAGATATACAATGCATGGTTCTGTTAAACCATCACAATGTGTTAAGAGTGAAACTGATTTTTCTATAGCTTCTCTATGCATATACTTAAGAGTATGTGTATGGACAAGTATGTTGATATATATTTCATATGACACTAGTAAAAACTTACATCTACACATACTTAAAATAAGCACAAAGTCTTTCCTAATCAGTGGCCGGGTCAAATGGTACTTGGCTACGTTGTGTCTTTATCAGCAATAAAGATTATACATTAAATAAGTACAGACATATATAGCTGCGTATGTATGTATTTTATATATATGCACTAAGATTTTCTTAAATGGTCATTCAAGTGACACAAAGATAATTGTATTTATAGTAATGTATGTATGTCGGAATGAACGCAGTTGATTGCACAACTTAAGAAACACAAGAAATGAGATAATTAATGGCCTGTAGAATGGAATGAATGCATATATAGTTTTACGAGTTTTTTTTGTGCTCAAATGTTCGTAATCATGTGAACGGTATTATATGATAAAATTATTCAGCTGCATATCCGAAATTAAAGGAAAATTAATATTGCTTAAATTACTATTTCCTATATTAAGCTAAACATAAGACTTTAACTATTTAATGCAATACAGCTTCAATTGCAAAATGGTATTTGATTGTGAATCATTTGAACGATTAATTGAAAATTAACTAAATTTGAATTTAAGTAATGTCAGACAATTCAAATTGCATAGGTTGGTAACAAGATAATGGATAAATGGACAGAAACAAGTAGTCTGGATGGATTTTGACTTTTAAAATTTATAAAAAGCCTTCCCTCTTTTTTTATTTAAAATTTGTCTGCTGCTGTTTATTTCATTTATATCAAGGTAGTATAATCCAATATACATGTTTTAACATATCTTGATTTTACAATCTTTTCTGTTGCTTATGTATGTCCTAAAAGTTTTTGGGAGAAAAACAAAAATTCATATTTTTGAAAAAACAAAAACCACCCTTCTGCAAATTGCATGTTATCTTATCAGAGGTATAAACAAAAAAATTGTAGTCCAAAATTTAATGCCGAACTTAAATTTTATCGATATTGAAAAGTCGAAAGTTTTCTAAAATTAGACATTTTTTACTTTTATTTAAAAATATTTTCTTTTATACCTCTCAGTACCCCCCTTTGAAAGTGCCAAAGTTTATTTTTTTAAGTACAGTAGTTTCCGAAATATTTAAAAAATAAATTTTACAAAACAGGAAAAAAGTTAAATTTTGAATTTGCATAACTTTTGAAAAAAGAGACATACTACAAACAAAAAATTGTAATGCAAACTTTAATGACGAACAAGAATTTTTTCGATATTGAAAAATCGAAAATTTTCTAAAATTAGAAATTTAAAAATTTTTTTTTCTAAATATTTTGTTTTCAAGGGTGGTACGAAACTTCCAAAGTTTATTTTTTTAAGTACAGTAGTTTCCGAAATATTTAAAAAATAAATTTTACAAAACAGGAAAAAATTTAAATTTTGAATTTGCATAATTTAGAATTATTTAATTTTCTGTTTTTGGTAAAATTTCACTTTATGATAAAGGGAAGGGGTCGATTCCAACTATGTGACGACTTGACATGGAAAGACCTATCAAATATGACAAATACCAGTAATATATCGAGTTACCTCAGGGTTTTTTTCATATCTCAAAGTTTAGTTCAAAAAGGCCTTATCTCAGAGTTTTTTCAAAAAAGGCCTATCCGAGCTCATATATGCGCTGAATAAGGGCGTTGTTCCACGACAGAACTCGCCTAATAGAGGATATTTGAAAATCAACAGCTGGAAATAGAGCAATATTTCACTAGCTAACTACATAAAACAAATCCCACACAACTCATTTCCTCAAAGCTACACCAAGTGAATTATGTTATATGTATAAGCGTGTTTCAGTAGGCCATGCCAGTTTTTAGAATTCGGAACTTTACTTTAAAATAAATTAAAGTCGGAAAACTTGTTGGGAAAACAATAGAGTTTCAGAGAATAAGTAAGGAGCTTTCTTAAAGACACTGGAAGATACTACCGACGAGTTTTAAAAGCTGAATTAAAACTATCTTTTAACTTTTGGCTCACATTACATATATCATAAAGCCTATTTTCTGTTTATTTTTAATATTTTTTGCGAAAAATTTAAAAGTTATCTACATAATGGAGAAAAATATTGTTTACGCGATAAATTAAAACCATGCGAAAACAAAAACATAACGCTTTGAGTGGGTTAGGTACGCAATATGACTTGATAAATATTATTGGATATAAAAAAAAAACAAAAATTTAAAAAAAGCATTAAAAGTCAGTCAATAACGACGTGATCAAATCTTCGCTAATTTACTGAGCAAGCCAAACCAATCAAAAAAAAAAAAAAATTTAAATGACGAATCCAACTAAAAAGTGATAAGCAAGAATCTAAAAAAAGTCACAAAATAAAATAAATATTAAAATAAACAACGAGACAATCATCAAAAGCAAATAAACATGTTCATATGTCTGGAATTTTAATAAAAAGAATTTGCATATGTACATAAATACTTAGCTGGACATTAAAATTAAAATAGGAAAAAAGAAGAAAAAATTAAGAATTGAAAAAAGAACAAAAAAAAAAAAACCATAATAACATGCGAAATCATTAGCAACGGCAACAATAACATCTGCTTCTAGAAAAACCAACAACAAAAGTAAACTTAAGACCGCAACCTCCAACTGAGACTTTTAAATCTCAACTACCGTTGCTGCTAAGTGCATAACTAGGGCCGTATTAACACTTTGACAGTAAAGGCAACTGAACAGAGGCCCACAACTACATAAAAATGCTCAAGTATTTTTCACTTAATGCTTGAAAGTAACCAATCAATTTGTGATTTAACAATTTTGGAAATTAAAAACTTGAAGTAAGAAAATCATATTAATGTTTAAGCTTGATTACTCAAGAATGGCTTACTTATCGAAAATTTTCGTGCAGAACTTGTTTTTTTTGCATTGAATTTTCTACAAACTATATGCAGCTAAATTTTTTTGCTTCAACAACTTGGCAGTTTCAAAGCAAAAATAAGTTCAATATTAAAAAATTTAAGCCAGCAATGACACACTTCTACAATAAATAATAAGGTCTGAAAATTTAATAATATTTTTTTCGCCATTCCGTATAATAGCCGAATTTTTTTTAGTAAGCATTTAGCGACTTACATGTCAATAAAATAACAAAATAACTTTTTTTTCAAAAGTTTGAAATTTCCTTTAAAATTTTAATTTTAACTTGTAGTTTGCGAGATAGCAACCAAAATTCTAAGCGCTTATAATTTTTTCTGCTTGCTTATTGTTTTGTTGATTTTAATTCTAATTTTTTGTAGGCGAGGAGAAAATTTTTTATCTAGCACTGAGAAAGCGAATAAAAAGTTACCGCTATTAAGATTTGTAACTTTTACCGTATTTTTTCACGTTATTCTTAAATATATTTTTTATATAAATAATTATAGTAATATAATTTTTCTAAAGAATACTTTTTTTTTTGTTTAGTTGGGCCACGCTTATGAATATATTACTGTACCCAGTTAAAGTTTATTTTTTTCTTTTACTGATAATATTCTAGAAAATATTATTTTACACTTTGTTTTTCACAAAATTTCCTATCGAAAATATTTCAGTGTTTTTTTTTTTTTTGGTTAAAGCGCTAGCTCTGGAACTAGATCCGTTTTTTTTTTAAATAATGCTCCGAAAAACGCCCACAAAAAAAGCAGCTGAAAAATAAGACTTGAAGAGCTGACTTTTACTTTTTCTAAAATTTAAAATTTAACTCGTTTTCAGCAAAAAAAAAAAAAAAAAAAAAAAATGATTGCCTATGCGCCCCCAAATGCTTAATACGCCACTGAACATGGTACTTAATGTTATTGTTTTTGTTTTCGTATATGGTGTTTTTTGTCTCTGCTCGCTAACGTTTTAATAATTCTGTTTTCTATTTCGCTGAGGGTTTCAGCCTGCCTACACTTCATTGCTAAGTTCAGTTTCAGTTTGAATGAAGCTAAGTGAAGAACGCATTTAAGAGCGTCTTCATCACACTTCTCAGCTGAGTAGTTGGTGTGCGTGTAGTTGTCTTATAGTTTAGTCTTAGTGTTTTTTTGTTTTTTTTTTTTTATGAGGGGCTTTGAAAATGGAAATCCTCCTGGTATTTTCACTTTTCATTGCTACCGTTTTGGCAAATAAAGTGGGAAATCAATTACCGGCTGGACCTAAGAAACATATGGTCTGCTATTACGATTCATCGAGTTTCATTAAAGAAGGTGAGTAAACGGTTTTGAACACACATTTGCTTGTGTATGTTAAGTGCTTAAATTACAAATAAGTAATGTTACGTAAGAGTTAACGGATGTTTACTTGAAGGTGTGGTCGGCTTATAATTTAATAAAGCTTGTGGTTTTGAGGTTTTATGATTTTTCTAGTTAAGAAGATAATCAGGTGATCGTGCGCGTGCAAAAAAACAAATTAAGCAGAGTAAATAACTGTAAAATTACTATAGTTTAACATAAATAGCTCATAATTTATTAAAATAAGCTGCCTATAGTATCGGTAGTTAAAAAAATATACTTATAAAAATCAAACTTAATAGATATTGCTTATTGCGTCTCGTCGAAATAAGCTGGTGATGACGCTGATGAATCGAGAAGAAAATTCTATGATACACGCAATTGCAATTGAAAACACGTGGAAAGTGTAAATTATTGAGCTTATGGGAATAAGCTAACCTATAAATTATTATTCAAAACTCTTTCTTAGAAAAACTAAAGAAAGCAACCTAAGAAAATATAATATAACGTTAGAAAAGATAATGTTTTAAAGTGAAATAAGCAAATAACATAATATAAGCAGACGTTTCTTTAAAATTTCCATCAAGATACAGTGCCCTTGAATCACAAAAGCACTAAAAAAAACATTGCAAAAGTTCTCGCTCGCGTTCTACGAGAAAACGGGAAACCAAACAAAAAAGAACTGAGTGATTCTCACTAAAAGTCATTTAAAGGTTACACAGAACTCATGAGCGACACATTGAAAGAAGACTTCCGCAGCAGTGGTCCCGTTTATAGTAGTTTAATCCATGTACATACATGATAATTGAGAAAAAACAAATATTCTTCAGACTGTATAAGCACCAATAGAGGTATTATCCAAGAAACTATGGATGCTTCAGTCGTTTGTAATTTCTTATTTTAACTTTGATGCTTGACATTGCAGCCTGTTGAAGGATGCTCATGAGAGCATGCCACTTCTCTCGCATAAATCAAGTGCAATCTGTTTTTATCACTGTAAATGTGTTCAAGGCCAAGAAATTTTTAGTTCTTTTGACTTTTAAAATAATTGTTTAATAAATTGTGTGAGTTTTAATTTAAATAGAAAACGAAAATTTGAAAACAATTTATAGATAAATAAATAAATATCGGAAGCAGATGGACTTCTAAATCAGAGAAATTTGGGCTCTCTCGAAAAACCACATTTTTTCTTCGAATTTTTTAAATTAAAAAATTTCTAAAACAAGTTTTTCCTCATTTACTTACATACATATGTACATTATACTTTTCAAGGTCTTGGTAAACTAATTATTGATGACCTGGAACCGGCATTGCAGTTCTGCGACTATCTCGTCTACGGTTATGCAGGCATAGAACGTGAATCTCACAAAGCTGTCTCGCTCAACCAGAACTTAGACTTGGATCTGGGCAAGGGTTTATATCGCGGGGTGACACGCCTAAAACGGAAGTACCCTGCATTGAAGGTATTACTTGGACTGGGTGGTGACAAGGATATCGAGACGAGTGAAGATGCCAAAGACTTGCCTAACAAATATTTGGAATTGTTGGAGAATCCCGCTGGACGCGCGCGTTTCATTAATACTGTCTATGCTTTGGTGAAGACGTACGGCTTCGATGGACTCGATATAGCTTGGCAATTCCCCAAGAACAAACCGAAGAAGGTGCACAGTGGTATTGGTAGCATCTGGAAGGGTTTCAAGAAAGTCTTCTCTGGTGATCATATTGTTGATGAGAAATCTGAAGAGCATAAAGAGCAGTTTACCGCTTTGCTGCGTGATGTGAAAAATGAGTTCAGACCTGATAATTTGCTTTTGTCCACAACTGTGCTGCCGAATGTCAACTCGTCGTGTGAGTATTTAGAGCGTTAAGGGATTTTTCTTTTTGTTGATTGATATTAGAGAAAAATTACAACGATATGCACAGCGATGGTTCGAAGTGCCCAATTTCTCAACATACCCCTTCTCGGACACTGGGATACGAACCCAAGTGTCTGCACCAAAGCCGCTATTAGAGTACTCTAACAACTAAGCTATGATGGCCTGCTCTTCGCTAATATCAATCAACAAACAAAACATAAAAATTCGAACACTGCTCCAACAACAATTACCATTACTATGAGTTTTCTTTTATTTTATAAAAATTTTATTTTTTTCGCAACGTCTCTTGCAGTATTCTACGATGTAAATGCTATTGTGAACTATCTGGACTTTGTCAACTTGGCCGCTTTCGATTTCTACACACCCGAACGCAATCCGGATTTGGCTGACTTACCTGCACCACTCTATGAACAACCCGAACGTAATCCACAATTCAATGTGCACTATCAAGTGCAACACTGGCTGCACAATAATTGCCCCGCATCCAAGTTGAATGTGGGCGTGCCTGCTTATGGACGCGTTTGGAAGATGACTGACGATTCTGGTGACACTGGCGCACCTCCCGTGGCGAGTGTAGAGAATGAAGCACCAGCTGGCCCACACACACAAATCAAGGGTCTGTATAGCTGGCCTGAGGTGTGCGCATTGTTGCCGAATACGAACAATCAATACGGCAAGGGTGCTAATGTAGCTTTGACTAAAGTATCCGATCCCACAAAACGTGCAGGCAACTATGCTTACCGCACCGATGCGAAGAGTGGTGGCAATGGCTTGTGGGTAGCTTATGATGATCCAGATACTGCAGCTGATAAGGCTGCCTATGTGCGCCAATTCAATTTGGGCGGTGTTGCGCTATTTGATTTGTCATTCGATGATTTCCGTGGTTCGTGCACTGGCGACAAATACCCGGTACTGCGTGCCATTAAATATCGTTTGGTGAACTAAATACCGAACATATAATGCACACATGTATTGTGTCGCTTGAGGTGTAATACCGCGTACATGAGAAAGAACAAAAAGAAGTTTACTGTACTAATAGCTTATTAAATTTATGTTTGACTCACTGAAAAAAAAAGTAAAAAATCACCATCTAAGTAAATCAATTTTTAACTTTTTGGTGTTTACGCGCTTTTGCACGCCAAGGCAGAATATTTACTTTTGTTACACCTTTGAGAATCTCCTCAAATATTGCCCTTAAAATGGTTTTATGAAATAATGCACTTATGCATTTTTTAAACTTTATTTTTTTTCATGAATTATTAGTTTGTAAGTTGGGTATTTAGAAACAAAAAAAAAAAGAAAAAAAAATCACAACTGAAATCCTTCGTAAACATCATATTTTACTTCGCATTTAAGAGTATAAAAAGGCGAACTTTCTGAATTTATACAAAGTTGTTCCAAATATTTCTTGAATTCTTTTTTCTTCTTTAACTATACTTTTTTTAGCTTTTAAGTTGGGAATATTATATAACAATTGCGCTTACTTATAAGACCCTTACTCAAATCGTACAATGAAAACTTGTGCCCTAATAAAAATTTCAGTGCAGAGACTTGCATACAAAATTTTGGTCTTTTAATGCATAATAAGAAAGTGTCTCGAAACCTTAAAGAAAGATTCAGCTATTCAAGAATACGGAAAAATAAAAGATTTTATAGTACGAGTGGAAAGCTTTTGCATTATATAAGTATTTATTTACAATTGGTACTACCAAAATCTTGTATTGAAAAGCTTTTTGTTACAGCACAATGATTAAGCTTTCACAAGGTTCAAGTCAAAAAGAGCTTTCACTTCTAAAAACAACCTGACTATAGATCCTGAGGAAATAGAAAAACATTGCATTTTATTTAAAATGTTTAGCCCAGATTTTTTAATAAGCTTTTTAAAAAAATGCGATTATAGTGAACTTTCGTATAGTTCCAAAAAAAAAGGTGCTTTTATGTGACGATGTTTTGCATTTTAAATATATATTTGTTTTCAAATACTTTTCCTGAAACATTTATCACATTCATTCAGCAAAGCGTTTTTACTAAGATAAAAGCTCATACAAAAATTACAACATTCTTATCTCTCAAACCTAAAGAAACCACATATACCCAAACCAATGATGCGATAAAACGCTTGGCACATTCAAAGCTATATGCAGAGCTTCCAAAAGCTTCTTATAAAAAAGCACACATATAATGATATTATTTTCGATGAGGTCTAAAACATTGGCTTTGAGGATCTATATAAATCTCAAAGCATGTACTGCGAAATCTTTAAATAATAAAAGCTTTAAGCGTTGAATTTTAAGAAATAGCACTTTTTAACAATAAAAAATTCGAAAAAAAATTTGTAGCAGAACTTAGGCGCCTCGAGGTAAAATCTTTTGCTTTTTTAAAGACTTTAGGGCCCAAGTATATACAAAAAGCTCTTTGGCTTGTTTATAAAGCTCTTTAGTGCCTACGTGCCTCAAATTTGCAACCTGGATACATAGGTAAAAAAAATAATTGCAGCACACATATGAAAATTAAAAAAATAGAGAATTCGGAAAAAAAAAGTTTTCCGGCTCTAGAAGACAACAAAAGCTCTCCAGTTTTGTTTAAAGTTCTATTGTAAATTGTTAATGCACACATTCTTTTCAGGCTTTAATGGTGGAAGAGCTCTTAAGAAATTGAAAAGTGAACATTTTTAATAAAAGGTAATGCATTGAAAATAAATAAGCTTTTCCAAGAAGACAAAAGCTCGATAGTTTGAGCAAGCTAGAAGCTTAAAGCTTTGAAAAACAAAAAAAATTACCAAAATTACGTTTTTAATACACAAAAAGAACGTTAATGTTCCTTCAGCTAAATTGTCTGAGCTTTAAGCACAAAAGCTTGCGTTTTTCAATTTCGATTTAGTTACAATGTTTTTATATATTTCTTTGTAAAAGCGCTATATATTAGTGAGCTTTAGAACATGTAAAAGATATGAGGAAGTCGGTGAATTGATGATAAAATATATGCATAACTAGAAGCTGTGAACTAAAAGGCAAGAATGGAACCGCTTTTAGATTATAAAGAGATATATACATTTTCTATCCTTTTAATTATCCAGGTGTTTCTTTGCAAGTAAAGTTCTTTTTTAGGAGAAGCTTGTGAAATTATTTTTTTCTACTAGACTACTAAAATTACAGCTGGGCGCTTGAAGCCTAAAAGTAGGCAATTAAAAGGGCAAAATATAATAGAGCAACCTTACGGTTAAAAGGTAAAGTGGAAAAAATTTAATATTTTACATGGAATGCTAGTTAGTCCTTCAGAATAAAAATTGAAAATGTAGCTATTGCCGAAATGTGAGAAACTACAAAGAGCACTTGAGGCAAATAAGAAGTGAAAGGTGATGCTCAAATGTATATTGGCGCATACATAACTACCCTGTAGTCAAACGAACTAGTAGGAAACTACTGGATAACTTGTATGAAGACCAAGCTGAACTGCTTAGCCAACTAGCTTCGTTCCATAAAAGCAAAGAATTGAAATTCCTACAAGCATGTTGGATAAGTACTCGGCACATGAGAGAGGTGGCAAACTAAAAAAAAAAGAAGAAGTTCTACTGCAATTTTTTCAACTCTGACGGTGGTCTCTATAAATTTTGAAGGTTTTTGTTATAGATTGGGTATTTTTTGGACTAGTTTTAGAATAGTTAAACAAATTCCCGTTGTTAACTACTATTTCTTCCGACTAGTTTGGCGTTTCATTGCAGGCTGCACACACTATTACAAATGTAAGTAGATATGTCTCTTCAAAGTAATATGCGGCACAAGCTAGCTTCATAAGAGCAAAAGAACTTTGTAGAAGAACTCAAATAATTCTGCAGGCTACATCTACAGCGAAAGCCCAAATACTCACACACATACACACACATACACCTTCCTGGCACCATGTCTGCATATTTTAAGCTTCAGAGCATATTCCAAGACCGGGCTAGCAGGCCAGGTGTGTGTCGTGTCAGGGTTAAATTTATAACGTTCACTAAAAGCTGAAATATAAAATCAGCAACAACAAGGAGCGTACATGAGCGAACGTAAAGTGAGCAAAAATAAAATATGGATAGAAATTTGTATTTATTTATTTTTTATTAAAAAGCACCTTCATTGTTGTCACCATATTTTCACGGTCGTAAATCGTTAGAGCTTGCACGTCCTACCCATCTACAAAAAACGTGTATTTTGTCCACAACGTGCGCGGTCAGATGGCGCTGCGGAAAAGAGGATGTGGCAATGTATGCCTTTTTCCTGCACTTCCTTTGTTAACATAAACATTTTCCTTGTTGTTGTGGTAGTGAGAATTTATGATGATTAAGCGTTAAGGTGATAATGGTGACATTGGGTCAGTTTTTGTTTTTGTGAAATATTATTTGTTTCAGCAGTATGGGCTAATCTGATGTACAAAGAATTTAGCATAAAAAATTGCATAATTTTGGGCGGTCAGAAATAAATTCTAAAGTTAAATGTCTATTTTTTTCCTTTTGCCGCAGATTATATGCAAAATGGTGTGCCTAAAAATTTGTTGTTTTTTGTAAGTTTGTTCAGTGGTGCTTTTGAAATTTTAATGGGAGTACGTATATTCTCTAGCATCATACTTTCGTTTCGCTGGTATTATACAACCTTTTTCTCTTGCTATTGCTCCACTCAAGCAAACGAACCAACATTACTCATACGCACTCGTTAGCTCAGTCGAAAGGTAATAATTTCATTGTTTGCATTTGTTTTTCTCATTTAATTAAGTCACGAGCTATTTTTTGTTTTTTAATAGAGGCTCAATACAAATAACTCTCGCACGCATTTCCTAACTTTTTCTCCTACCCTTTTCTCTTTCCTGCTTGCTGGCTCATAAATCAACTGACAGCATTTTGATGTTCATTTGGCTCACAATTGGCGTAATGATAGAGTTGGAATGCAAAACAAATTAACATAAGAATTTAAGGGTTAAAAACAAAAAGAGAAAACGATTATTTAAAAACTATGTTGGTGGCGTGTAGGAATTCTTTGAAAATTCTTTACTAACTCTTTTGGTACAATATTTCATCCAGTCATTCTAATAGCTGTCTGCGCGGAATTTCAGTGAATATTTTCTGAAGCAAATAAACACATTCACTCAACAATGCCATTTGGTGTAATTTCCTAGTTGAGTAAAGAGGGTCGCTGGCAATTTAGCTCTTCGCTTGATGTCTTAATTGATATTTCGCAGAATTTTAAAAATTACGGTAAGTAATGGAT
The DNA here is from genome assembly GCA_949987695.1 of Merzomyia westermanni. Classification (NCBI taxonomy): domain Eukaryota; kingdom Metazoa; phylum Arthropoda; class Insecta; order Diptera; family Tephritidae; genus Merzomyia; species Merzomyia westermanni. The sequence continues at coordinate 6,635,919 of OX465293.1, read as the reverse complement.
ATTATGGACTATCTCGAATTTAGAAGCGAAGCAACAAGTGCCTAAAAGTATGCACTCACACGTACACGGGACAACTTTTTCAACATGGTTAAAAAGTGAACCTGGCCAACCAAATTGCCCGCTTTTTTATCGAATTGTTTGCTTCGCTCGATTCACTGTTCATCCAGATTTTTACCTATTGCTGGTTGGCAGGGTATTTCATTATGTTTGTAATAGCCTCAATATTAGACTTTTTTGACCCATACTAAGCGATGAAAACTGGTATTGGTTGCATGCTCCTTTGCGACTCATCCCGGATTCATCCTAGACTAATGCCTACAAGTATGTAGACGTTTCGACCTTACCCCTTCAGGGAAAAGTAATTACACTAGGGTTATAAAGTGAACATCTGATCAATATTCCCCACTTTTTGGTTACTGTGACTCACTCTTCACCTAATTTTTACCTATTGTTGCCTGACAAGCCAAATAAAAAGCATGCATCTGTGAGTGCTACACTAATACTGCAGCCTAGAAGTATGCTTCAACTAAACATTGTTTGCTTGAATTGCTAACGGTTGTGCTCAAGGCAACTCATCCAACTACTTTTTATGTGAGGAGAACAAATGGATAACTGAATGTATATAAATATGTGCAGAGTAAGTTGGTAAGCAGAACATTGACCAGGTAACTGGCAGAAACGAGTTTAATTCAACACTTTCTATTTAGAGAAGCTATTATACAACATATCAGTAAGCCATTAATGTACCACAACAGATGTGATAATGATATATTTTAAAATTATTTTATGTATGTAGGGCACATTAAAAATTAATTCATAAGTCCATACACACCTTAAGTGCAGCTTTACCAGTGCATTAAGTAGTAGGCGGCCTAATGTGCAAGAGTTTAAAATTTGAATAAAATGAAGTTGGCAAGCAAATTCTACACAACAGGTGCATATGAGTTAAGTGGTAAATGAGGTAATGCATAACGGTATAACAGTCTAGCCTAGTAGTTTTCCATTTAAATTCACCACAAGTGCTCAGTAGCATCAGTAGATATGAGGCTAAGCTACAGCCTGCAAGTATGCAAAGAGATGTATAAAGCTTTAAAGCTTGCGTTTATATTTTACGCAAAAGCACTTAAGTGAAATTTATGATTGCATCCAATGAAAGCAAAGCTTATAAGTGAAATGAAATGAAATGAAAAAAAATCCACCGAATAAGATTTTAAATAAAAACAAGTAAGGAAAGGGATTTCTTCGACTGTACCGAATACTTTATACCTTTCATGAATACGCATAACGGTGTTAGGTGTCCGATCCTTATTTACAATTAGTACAAAATCTTCAAACTCTTAATTTAAATATACATAGCCCAAACCTTTGTAGTCTAGTTTGCGTACAAACAGACAGCCGGCCATGGCTAAATCGACTCAGCTCATCGCCCTGATCATTTCGGTATACTTATTATTAGGTCTATGTCTTCTTCTTCTCATACTTACAAACATCGGACCAAAGTTATATTACCTTTTAATGTTCATGAAAGGTATAAAAAATATTGAGAAAAAAAATTTTGCTAAGCCACATGCGGAAGTCAAAGTTTGTAGTTCCACAACAACAACAACAACAAGGAAGTCAAAGTGCTGCAGAAATAAAACTTAATATACATTTTAATAGCTTTTTAATGGGGAATATCTTATGTAACCATTTTCAAAGAGCTATTCTTGTATATTCCCTAGCAACTATTAGTGGATAGAAGCTCGGATAGAAGATGGGTCGCGCTACCCAAAAAGTCGGATAGAAAATTTGGTAATTTGGTTAGCGGAGGTTTACTTTTCAACCATGTTGAAATCGCTCCTTGTGGGTGTGAGAACTAAAATCTAGCATACTTTTAGGCACCTTTTGTTTTACATACAAACTCTACAAAAAAAAAAAAACGTGCGTATGATCTCTAGAGAGTGATTCATGAACAATACTTTTCGTCTGCAGTGGGCTATATTCGATCAGAACTATTATTGTCAGAACCCTGCAAAAAATTCGAATAGTCTAGGACAAGGCCAGGATTAGTTGAAAAGTAGCATGCGACAAATGCCAGTCGCACAAAAATTAATATCGACATATCCCAACTATGTCCATAACGAATTAGTTTTGATCAAATATAGCGCACTGTAGACGAAAGGTATTGATGGCGAATCATTCTCTTTTGAGATCAGTCGTATGATTTTTTGCATGGCAGCCGTGGTGTGGAGTTAGCGTTGCTGGCTTTCCACACCGAAGGTCCAAGGTTCAAGTGCTACTTCAGGTAACATTAAGAGTTCTCATTCTCTTATTTCCTTTCTTTTAATTCATTAATATTAGTTTTTATGCAAAAATTTTCAAATCTGTTTTTCATTTGCTGGCGCCCCTATTAGAAGTGGCCCATCTTTACTAAGTCACAATCCGACCATGCGTATATCCATCTACAAATATTTGCACTTGAATGTGTATTGCTGTGTAGTCTACTATGATAACAAATTGAGGCATACCAGTAGGCGCAACAGCGCTAGCCATGTTTAGCATGGTTGGCGGCGTCCGTACACATTTTAGTTGAGCTGCTGTACAACAAAGCATCCGCCTGCTTAACCCGACATGTGTACATATTTGTAGCCATACACACGCTTTTAATGGAATCACACATTTGGCATGGTTGTGTCTAAAACTTTTCCAATAAAATCGTCCATGTTAACACGTACAAGCACAAAGTGCCGAAAGTGGGTTAAATCCTTCATGGCTGCGTATAGAATTGGAACGAACCAACATACTTAGTGAAGTAGGTGTGAAGTAAAATGATTTGAACAACGAATGTAGTTAGCGCGTGTGGCTAAAGAGAAGTGATAAAGTTTTTTGGCTGCTCTGGTTGAGCTGCAAATTTTGGAAGGCAGCAAGAAGTTACAAGAAGTCTCAACAAACATGCAATACTCGTACCTGTATAGCATAATTCAATCTGAAGTCCCACAGCAACGAAACGAGTGCAAAAACAAAAGCAACCTCAACATATTAAATCAACAAGGAATGCGAAAATTGTTGTAAAATTTAATAAAAATGTCGGAATATTTGTTGGCATTTATTTCTAGTTTACTCTTTCTCCCTTTACTTATTATTTTTAATATTCCAAGCTAGAAGGAAAATATTAAATTTTAAAACAAAATCAAATAGGTCATATGTAGGATACGTGTAGGTGAGTACTGATAAAGGGTGTTCAATTAAGTGAAGAAGTATATTAAGGTGGTAGCAAAATACCAACGAGCCGAACAAGAGCACTCCCCAGGGCTCAAAGCTGATAAATCAGGTCATCCAACAGTTTTAAGGTTCAAATATATGCAAATATGAGAAAAATGTAATATCAGTAAAAATTTGCAATAATAGAGTTTTGAGAAACGCTTTTGAAAAATATCGTTTTTCCTTTTTAGCGCTTATTATTTGGAGAACGAAATACTAAATTGAAGACTTTGAGAAACTTAGTTAAAATATGTGACGAAATTTTAAAACTTTGTGCAAATGTTATAATAACAGATGGTTGTTCGTTAAAAATCGTTAAAAAAAAATTATTTAAAAACTAAGGAGCACATTCGAAGTGTCAAAAATGAACACATAAAGAACAAAAATCCATTTTGAGCAAGAAAAATTCCGCCAGATGACGGCGCTAACACATTGTTATGGTAAAATAAAAAAGGATAAGAGTTTAGCTGACATCGAAACCATCGTTCTGATAACCTGAAGGTTTACAGAACGTGCCAAAATTTCTGTGATGATAAAGTCTAGCATCTTCCGAAATGGATGAACAAGAAGATATGGCCATTGTTCCTGAATTTTCCATCTATACTCGTACTCTAAAAAAAAAACTTTCAATGATAAATTTTAAAAAATTAAAAAAAAAAAATAATACAAATTTCATAAAAAAAATTTTTATTTTCATAAAAAAATATTATTTCAAAATGTTTTATTTTATGTACATGAATATTTAAATTTTTTAAATTTTTTCATGCATGCCTCCTGCAGTGTAGTGCCATTTAGGCCCGCTACATACTTTTGATAAATTTAAAAAAACCGAGCATTGAAAAATATCTTAAGACTTTTTTGGCATTTTAAATTTTGAAACAAAAATGCGTTTTGTAAATATTTTGAGATGCTGGATTCCAATACACTAAAAAGTACACATTCAAATATTTTTTTTAAAAATGCAAAAAATTTCTCGCGTAGTCAGTTTCTAGTGCATGCATTCAAGTTTGCAACAGCTGCTAAGTAACTTTATTTTTATTTTAACGTTTTTCATTGTAAAAAGAAACTTCACTCCAACTTAACGGATATTGTAATGATCAATTCCCATACTTAAAAAATAGTTTGGAAACCATGCAGCAACGAATAATGCAAAAACTCCAAAAATACAAATATATAAATTCAATACTTTTTTTTTAAACATTTTAGAATCATGATTTTTTAGCCTAATACAGAGACAATTTTCGTGTTAATGTCACCAACTTCACCCTAAAGATAACTTGCACTTATAGTAAAAAACATTTTGGTTTTTCGATTTTCTTATTCGTTTTGCAAAAAAAAGTTTGAAATAGGTAAACGTGGTCGGCAAATGACTTCGTTCATTTTTGACCTTTATATAACGAGGGCTGTTTGAGAAGCAGCTTATTTCTAAATGTTTTTCAGCAACGCCTTATCTGTGCATTTATTTTAAGCAACTCCGTCCTTTATTTTAAACTGAGAGAAAATAAATTGAATTTTCATTCTTATAGTACATTTTTGAAATTCTGCAGCAAATTCTAAAATAGGGCGAAAAATATTTGGATATAGGGTGATCTCCACTAGGTACCCTTTATTTGTACAGCACGTGCTGCTGCTATTTTATTTATTATGGGTTTGCTGCATTCTGCACATGTATAGGTATGCACATGCACACATGAATATCAAATCAATACATACACATACCCAGATATGCAGTTTGGTTTGTATGCACGTTTATGACACGCTTGTAAAATTGTCACGTTTTAGCGCTTACAATAAATGAAAATTGCATAAAACGTAATAACATTTTCATTGCCGATTGCGAAAGAAGCAAAGAGAGCGAGGGAGGGGAAACCAGCAGAAGCAACAGTATACTTGTTTCATCAACGAAAACTAGCGCGAAGGATGCAGAGTTCGCGGTTTTATATATTTATATTCTAGCTATCCTGCTTCTACGAATATACTAAAGTTTATATTAGGTTATATGTGCATATATATATTCCTGAATTCGGCGGAAACTGACTTGTTGTGGTAAATTGTAGGATCCCACTTAATAATAATAATATGGCAATGAGTAAGTTCGTCGTGGTGAAAACTCTGATTCCAACAATCCAAGTTTCTGCTGATTTTCAGTTGACATTGACAAGTCCAAAAGAACTTACATTTTACGCACAAGTCTGACCTTATTTATTTTTTGTTTTGTACAATCAAATCAAGACGTTTGCCACGCACCAATTTGGATTTTGACGCATACTAATTGTATTATTTAATTTTTGCTTTTTGATGTCAAAGAGTAGACACCTCGTTTCCTTGTTATGCAGTAATTCACCACAATATTCGATTAATTAGAGAAACTCACCTCCATGCTTATAATTCCCCTGCCAACCATGGCTTACCGTGGTGGAACTCTGACTCCACAAAATCACAAATGTTTACTAACACCAACGCATATTTTTGGAATTTGTATGGAAAACAGCAAGCGCCTAAAAGTATGCACTCACACCTACACGGAAAAATATTTTCAACATGGTGAGATTGCCTACTTTTTTATCCAGTTGTTTGGTAAGCGCTATTCACTGTTTATCCAGATTTTTAACTATTGGTGGTTGGTAGGGTTCTTGAATGCTTTAAACACAACTGGGTATACATCTACATACATATACATATATCCCAGCGCATGGATTTCCCTGAAGAGTACAATAGCAGAGAATTAGTAGCTTGGCAACAGCGGATTCTTTCAATAACTTTGCTACTAATATTGTTGTAGTAGTATAAGTTTCACTTTTCCTTTTTACAAATAATTGGGTGCACGAGTTATGCCTACATCAAGCATAGACAATAGACTGGGGAAAAAATAAAAAGTCAGATTGTCAAAAATAGATACAAAAACTCCATTTTGAGCAACGCTTATATAACGACAGATGGTAATAAGAGAAATATTTATTAAGCTGACAGAAAGCCAGCATTCTGAAGGCCTAAAGGTAAGCAACGCATGCCAAACTTTGTCTAACGCAGAAGTCTAACAGTTTAAGAAGTGGATATATGAGAAAAACTATGGCAGTTGTCTCTAATTTTCGTGCTCTAATCTAATAAAAAACTTTGAAGAATTAAATAAAAGTTCAAATATTAAAATAATAATAATTTTCATATAAAAAACGTAAATGTTTAATATATATTTTTGAGAGGTCTATACTTGCTTGTTAAACTTTTTAAGGACTGTTATCTTTTTTTGCTTTTCAGGGCATTGAAATACAAAAATTAAGCTTGATATACTTTTGTAGGAAATTGTATTAAACATAAAAAAGTTACAAATTGAAAATAAAATAGCAGTGATAGAACGCTTAATTTTAATAGCCGTTTTTTAAAATAACAAAATGAAAATTTATGATACAATTTGAAATTTCCTTTGAAAATCAAAATCAAGATAGAGACAAAAATTTAGAGTGCTTGCTAATTTTTTTCATTCTATATTCAAATTTTTTTAGACAAGCAGAAAAATGTTTATCTAGCATCGAAATGACGAATAAAAAACAGGCAGTATTAATATCTGAAAATGAAAAAAAAAAATTTTTTTTTCATTTTGAAAAATAACACCAATATTTTTTTGGTTTAGTCTAACATATACATATGTATATAAATACGTGTGCTTTGGTGTTGATTTTTTTAAACCAAATTTCAAAACCTCATCACTTGTAGTTTAAAATAATAGGGGAAAACCTCAGGAAAATTTAACCATACTCGCTTACAGTGTACTTGCAATAAAATACACGTTTTTTTGTAAGCGAGTTGCAAAAAAAAACACGAAGTTTCTTATCAAATTAACTTGTAAAGCGGATTCTCCCCAATCCTGTTGAAATAAGCATTTTCCTACATATCTTGAAAGTATTTTCATGTCATAAACTTTTACTCATTTTATTACAATTGGAGTATCAGAATAAAAAGTATAAAAAATCATTCCCTTGAGTGCTTTTAACTTTCCTCTAAAATTGTTCTGCTATCAATTTTACTATTTACCCATTTTATTGAATTTTATATATATTTTTTCAATTTTCATAAATGGCTGTATTTACACACCCTGCAAAAAATCCGGTTAGTCTAGGATGCAACCGGGATAAGTCGCAAAACGAGGATGCGACTAATGCCAGTTCTGAACACTTTGTATGGGTTGAACTGTTCACATTTGCTTGAGCATGTCCTTTGGAGAGACCAATTGTACCCATTTATACCCAAACGGTTACGAAAGGCCTAGTCCACTTTCTTCCCAAACGGGCCTTTTAACCCCTCAAAGTATGCTACAAAAACTAAAATTTACTTACACCCCTATGAGTATGCTACACAAATAAAATTTTACTTATGTATATTGAATTATAGCCAACTCTAGACAAAAGGGACTAATGGCGGATCGCTCGCTTTAGAGATTAGTCACACGATTTTTTGCAGGGCAGTTATAGATTTGTATGCATGCGTGTTTCGTACTCACCTTATGCCTTTTGCGTTCACGTTCCGGCACTGCATGCCAATTAAATTGTAAATTCCAATCAAAACCGCCTACATTTACACCGCCCGAGTCGCGGAAGTGAAACTCCAATGTTGTATCATCAATGACATCGATGACCGGACAAACGACGGTGGTGCTGTTGCGCGCAATACGATCCAGCAGCGGTTCAAGCCAACCTGGTGGGATAGAGAAAAACCGAAATAAAAATAAATAAAAAGAGGAAAATGGAAATTGTATACGGATTTGTATTTTTGTGTATGCGAATAAATATTGTAATATGCGAAGGGTCGAATAGCATTGGAAAACCCAAAACAAACGCGTGCCATAAAAGAAAAGAAAAAAAGGAAAACATGTATTTTTAAAGGTTCTGTTGCGCAGCGCGTACTCAAAACTTTGTGTGAGATAAGGAGAAGAAGAGTTTATATGCGGTGCGTTAGGTATAACAATTTTGACCCAATTAAATTTTATTAAAAAACAATACAAGCGGCCAGAATTTGTAAGAACTTCCTAGGTCATTCGAGACCAAACGATTTTTCGGGCGAGGACTCTCCCTATCTCAAATTTGCTGTGGGCGAAGATAGTCCAAGTCAACCTACTCACGTTGAATAAAAATACTGCGATTGAGCTGAGCGGACCATAATATTCGATTGACTGGAGATGCTTCGAATCAGAAAACATTTTTGGTGGAATCCTATTGATGACAGCGGAGGAAGCAGGGGCCCACAATTTATCGAGCTCAGTCAAAGTAGCTTAAGCGGTTCAGCCCCATTTAAAGAAGACGACGAATAGCTGCACATCCTACCTCCAATGTTTCACCTTTAAGAATTTGTAGTTCACTGTCCTAAACTATCCACACAATTGACCGCAAGTTTATTATTTAACATGAAAATATATATGAGATAATAGAATAATAAATTCAGGAAAATTTAGCAAGCAAAACACAGGAAATGGAGCGGAGAGCAGATACAAAAAAAAAACGCTTAACAATAAAGTAAATAAAACCCTAGCGAAATAGAAAAAAAGGTTGATGAAAGAAAACCCATAAGAATCCACAAAAAAACTTTGCCATTGACCATCAAGCATCCGCTAAAGCAACATAGACACCAAACCGCAATCATGAGCGTTAAACCGAGTAACCACCAGCGGACATGTTTGCAGAGTAAATATAAAATTTAATAAAAACATTTTTATTTTGCTCAAGTAAAAAGTGTTTACTCAAGAGCAGAGAGGATATACGCGGCTGCGTTTACTTGGAAGGGTTCTGCCATACGATGGACATTCATAGAGAGTACATGCAGGGAGCGTAAGGTATTTGAGCTTTAATAAAAAAAGTGAAAAAATACTATTTAAATATTTATTTAATTTTTTAGGTCAGTATACAAAATAATCAAAAACCCGAACGGCACAGTTGGTGTGTGAAATATGGACACAAAAAAAAAATAGAAAATGAATAGAAATGAGAGTTTGGCTGACAAAACAACCAGCGTTCGGACGGCCAAATAGTCAACAGAACGTGCCGAAATTTATCTGGTGAAGAAGTCGAGCAGCTTGCGAAATTTTTTCTACTCTATTATAATAAAAACTTTCAATAGTTAATTAAAAATAAAAATTATTAAACCAGAAAGGGACTTAATATAAAGGCAGTAAATTATAAAAACAATAAAAATTTTCATAAAAAAAATTATTAGTCTTGGTCTTGAGCTCGTTTATAGTCATGAAATCTTTAAAAATGTACAGGCCGTAGAAACAAAAATTCCATTAAATTGTTGGTATACAAAATGATGAGAAAAATAAATAAATTTTCCTTTCGATAAATTCGACAAAATTTATTTTTGACTTGAATAATTAAAGTCATGTTTTAACTTGGGTCAAATTATGACTTTTATATTAACTATAATTTTTGACAAAAGAAATAACACTTAAGATTTAACTTATTTTATTTACTATTTTCCAGTTCACAAATAAAACTAAAACTCTAATATTGATTTTGACTATAATTTTGCGTTCGGAAATAAAAATCAAACTTAGGCTATTATTCTGACTTTTATTTTTGACTAAAAAATCTAAGCCAAAATGTTAACAATATTTTTAACATAATTTTTTAATCTGAAAAATAAAAGTGAACTTTATTTTCTCTTTTCACTATATGTTTGGACTTAGTTTTTATCTTGACGATTATTTTTTTTTATTATTTATATGTAAGCAATAAAAATTCAAAATTTTGGTTATTGGTTTCACTATTATATTTGACTTCAGAAATGAAAGCCAATTTTTGACTATTCGTTTCTACTTGATAATTCTGAGAAGAATTTTTTTTATTTTTATATAAATTTTATCATTTACTATGCGAATGGGTTTTGACTTCAAAAATAAATAGAAAATTCTAAATATTATGTTGACTATTAATACTGACACTGGATTGGGGACTCCCACTAATCTAATTGGGAAATTTTTATTCAAAATTTTTCTGATTGCTTTGATTAATCAATTAATTAATGTCGATTAATTAAATGCTGTAAAATCAGATTTAAGATAACACCGCGTTACACGCATTCTGTCTAATGAACCAAATATACTTTTTCGGAAAGGGGAGAAAAAATAAAAATACACGTGTGTCGGCGATTTTCATGTACACGTCAACATTTTTTTTATTGTATATTAAGTATATTTGGTTCATAGGACAGAACTAAACCTCGTTTTTGTAACGCAGTGTAATTACTGTTTTCTGAAAAAAATACGATTGAAGTCGGAGTAGCATTATTAATTTATTTAGAGAGAGAGTAATTTCTTTTCCGAAAGTGGCGAGTATGCTAAATGAAAAAGATTTAAATGTTCTGATTAATCAGATTGCGACTTATTAGTTTTTTGACTTTTTAAAAATAAAGAAGTTAAATTATTAAAACTAATTAGATTTAAACTAAAAAAGATTATTAATGGGGAAATTACTTAAATTGGTTAATCGATAATTATTATTCTCTGTTAAATTAATCAATCACTCATATCATTAAATAAAAGTCATTAGATCTATGTACTGTACTGAAATAAGAAACATACAAACTTTTCCCCTCTACCTCTTACAGTAGAAATTGCAAAAATAACTACGAACTGCGGTCCCTGCGCACATATCTAACCCAATGAAATGATCAACCATGCATTAATTTTTAAAACGCTAACAAGTATCAAGCATATCCTTTGGCTTATCTCGTTTTCTTCATCCTCGTTTATTAGTTCATTTACACACACACGCACCCAGACCCACTGTGCTGAACGATCATCAATCATTTAAAAATGGGGAAAAAATTGAATTTAAGCTCTCCTAAACTCTGAGCTCAAGAGAATTTAAATTTATCAATTTATGTCATCATCTTAGAAACATATTTAGTAAATGCGAGGATTTGAAAATAAAGCAACTGTTCATTTAATTCATATTTTTGCACGTAAGTGTTGCAGGTGAAAGTGCTGGAACAACTTTTTTCTTGAATAAAACTTTTTTTATTTTCTTACTGCACTCACTTAATATATGTTTTCTACATATCAGCGTATTACAAATACGAACATAAATCATATTCAAGTGAACGCTTCACAGCAAAACTTTGGCAAAATAAAGTAAAGTTGATGGGAAATTTGAAAATTGGAAAATTTCCGATAAACAATATGAAAATGATTAATATGTTGTTTATTGCCTTGGAGGTATGTGGGTATTTAGTTAAATTTGCGATGTTCTTAGAAAATTCAAGGAGAGAACTTTAAGTAAAAGTTGTGAACAAAATTTAAGTAAAGAAAACTTGTACTTTATTTTGTCCTAGCAAAAGTTGGGCAGAGAGTATGATGTACATGGGCATTTTACATAATAAGTCGCTTATTTGAAAGGTCCCTAATTGCGGATCTTGCAATTGTATATACGTACATAAATCTTTTCATCCCATTTAACTAATTTAATTTGAAAACACTCACCTTCAGTGCACTCGCAATGCGAATCCAAGTACGTTATCACCGGTGAAGTGGCATGACGTGCACCTAATAGACGCGCTCGTATCAGACCTTCACGGCTGGGGGCGCGTAATATTTGCACTTTTGGATATGCGCTAAAATAATCTTCCAGCTGTTGCTTAGTGTGAGCTATGATGAAGTAAAAGAAACAGCAACAAAAAAGAAAAATTAATTTAATTACCAGTTGTTTGCGCATTAAAATTCTAAACACGCCGCACATGCGCAACACATAATAAGAAATGTATTCAAAGAAAGAGTGAAAGAATAACAAAGTAAAAAATGAGCAACTTACGCATATCGGAATAATCGTCGACTAAAATGATTTTGCCAATCAACTCTGGCGGCGAACGATCCAACACTGAGTGCACTGTACGCAATAGCACCGACCACGCCTCATTGTGGAAGCAAATGATGACATCAGTGGGGGGAAGATTTTCTAAGTAACGATTTGGTTCCTTGCACCTGTGCCATTACAAATTAAAAATATGCGTTAAATATAGTTGTTACTGGTTTTTTAATTATTTTTTTAAATTTGAATAATTGAAGAAAGCTGGTAAAGAGTTTGAGCCGAAAGTTGGTATTTGGTGAGCGTAGGATATTGTTGAAATAGATGCGTGTACATGGCACGTGCGCGTAATATAAAACTTAGAACACTTAGAGAAACTAGTTATAATTGGCGAAATTTGAAAAAGCAGTTATTTGCTGGTAATGGTAATGATGTAATTGTAATGGCAATGATGTAATGGTAATGTTATTGCTAATGGTAATATTTTTGTTAAAGGTAATGGTCATCATTTTGGTAATAGTACTGGTTAACATGTTGATAAGGATACTTACCCCTATATTCATAAAAAATAAAAAAGCTTTATAAAGCTCTTATAATTCCAAATTTGTATAAAAATGTAATTTTAAAAAGTTTTATAAACCAATTTTAGTTTTTTATGAATATGGGGGTTAAAGTTTACTGATAGCCATAGATTAAAGTTCATGATAATTGTTGAAGTAATGCTTGTTATAACGGCAATGTAAATAACATGCAATTTATGTAATATTTAAGTGTACTAGTAAAGGTAGAGGCAATGCGATGGCATTGGAATTTTTAAAAAAATGGTTACGCCAAAAGTAATGGTAATCATTAAGTAATAGTAATTGCATTAGTAATGGTAATCAAAATGTGATGTTAATACGTATATCAAGAGCAATCATAATAGGCGTAGTAATCATAATGGTAATTTTATAAATGATGGTAATCATTATAGTAATGGTATTTGTAATGGCAATCATACTACTAATTACAGTACTAATGTTACTCCTTACAGTAATAGTAATGGAGCTGGAAATGGAAAAGTTAGTTGATGATGGAGTGATAATGCTGGGAGTGTGATAATGGTGCACATCGAAGTAGTTGATGCAATAATGATTAAGTTATTTCGTACAATATTGGTGATAAATGTATGTACATAGGTATAGTCCTTAAAATGAAGATCATTATGGTGAGGGAAATTGCTGCAAACACTATTTTTTATAAATTTAAAAATGCGATAACAGTAATGATTACACCAGGTACAACCGCTTACACATTATATGCATTACGACTACAAAACAATTACTATTAAAGTAATCGTATTTTCAACTTAAAAAAAAACGACTACAGTTATAATAATATTCCGAGGTACGATTAAAGTTTCCATTGCAATTATCAAAATCAACTATTACGGTAGATTAGTCAGACTTTAAATAACGGTTAAAGTAATAATAGGAGTAATTGATTTTAAGTTTTATCGCCTAGTCATACATAATTATAATAAACGAAAATTACTTCTAAGAAATAATTAAAAAATTTTGCATAGGGGTATATTTTTGTAGAATAAAGCAATAATATTAAATATATTTTTGCCAGCTTTCTTGATTGGTATCTACTTAGTTCATTTTCTATAAAAGAATTTAAGAATTTCTAAGAATTTATTTTGTTTTTACAATTACTTACCATGCATCTCGTGGATCTGGCAACGTACGATGCACGGATATCATATCCGATACATATTGGTTGAATGCATTGTTCGTCCAACCATCGTCCACCGCTTTCTTCATTTCCGCTGTCATATTTGCGGGTAATACTACCGGTTTACCCATGTCACCGGGTGCGTCCTTTTGTTGAGATGGTGGAATGAGAACACCTTTGTCTAAAAATAAATACGATTTTTGGAATTTAAAATTAAATAAATGAAATGAACGTGAATAGGTGGATTTTGAGTTCGTGTATCGTGGCATGATATATCATGCCAAGTAACCCAGCCACTAAATTTTTCAGATCGTTAACACTAGAACTCTCTTGATATAAAATCCCCAAAGCATAGCATACAAGCCTAAAATTATGCAATATTTATATACATGTTCCTTACTATGCTGCATATGTTGAATACTTTTAGGCGCACCTTGCATAATTTAAGAGTCTCAGGCGATCTTCTTATAGAAAGCGTAAACTGAAATCTGAGGGTTGCATTCATTTCCCTGCTACTTTTTGTGTCTCACATTAATAATGGTCTGGAGCAAAAGTTACTGCTATGCCAAATCTTGAAAACGGTTGGCCCATATGTCACATTACGTCAACATTACCACACCATTAAGTCTTTGTAATGAATTTATTTTGAATATACTTATACTGAGTATAACCAATCCCATAAACAAGAGAAAGGGTATTTGTGGGTTATCAAAAAAAAAAACTTATGTATACGGAGAGCCTACATCATTATCTATAGCGCCTAAAATTATGTTATAAATTTGAACGTAAATGTTTGATTGCCTCCCAATAGACCACACAACAGTCTGAGCCAGAATTGTAATGCATCTGTACATTCAACAATGTAAGTATGTAAATGAAATATCATGTAGTTGGTTTAACAAAATGGTGCTCTAGAAGTATTTGAACAGGACTTGAAACTAGTATGAAAGTAGTAGTTGCAAAGTTGAAACTAAAAATTTTAAAAAGATCTGTGAACGAAAATTGAAAGCTCTTTAAAGCTGAACATCAAAACAAAATAAACACAAAACAAATTAAAATTCCGCAGGCAATAGTAGCAGTGTACCACACCAAAACATACATATGTACATAGAGCTGGGCGGGTAGGGAGCTTACTTTTGGTAGTAAAATCGTATGCGATTTTTTCACAATACATGGCAAAGACCTCAAAAAGGACATTCATTTCAACTCGCCCTTAGTCGGATTTGACATTGACAAATCGTCAAGCAGTCATGAAAATTTCATTAAAAAAAACTCAGAAAAAGAAAAACCAAATACAGTGCCGGACACAAGTATTGGCAAAGGGGTTTTCTGCGATTTTCATAAATTTTGGCCTTAATAAAACTATTTTAACAAAGACTATATAAAAGCATGTGTCAAAAAATATAAATTTGGTTTTGAAAATGACCGCAAAATTCGCGAAAATTCCAAGAAATTGAACAAAATTTAAAATTTTTTTTACAGAATTTTTAGAATTTTTTAGTAGGCTATTAAATTTTAGTCCAAAAAGTCTTAAGTTCGTGACACATTTTGCTGATTTTTGGCAATTTTTTTTCTTGGGATTTCCTCAATACAAGTTTAAAATTTTGATAAATCAAGTGTTCATGAAACGACCTCAAGGCCAAGAATAATAATTTTTCCCTTTTTGCATTTTTATGAAAATTATTATTGTTTTTTTTATTTATTAATAATAATTTTAATTAATTATTAAACGTTTTTTGATTGAATAGAGTGGGAAAAATGTTAATTGATAAATTTATTGGAATTTTCGCGAATTTTTCGTGCATTTTCAAAACCAAATTTATAGTTTTTGTATTAAACATTGACACATGCTTTTATATAGTCTTTGTTAAAATAGTTTATTAAGGCCAACATTTGTGAAAATCGCAGAAAACCTCTGTGCCAATACTTATGTCCGGCACTGTATATTCATATAAGTAAGTACATAAGCGCATTGCAAAACGAGTGCCACACTGGCCAGCCCTGCTATTTGTATATTTCTTTTGAAAGCAGTAAACAAATTGTAGTGCAGAGTCACACAAATTTTTGCAAAAAAAGCAGTGGTAGTGGCTGTCTGGCAATTTCACAGCAACAAATTTTTCAGCGCTCATGATGAAACAGCGTTTTTTTGGGCGTAAAATTCATTAAGCTGGAATATTCAAAAGAATTTTGTTGTTCAAAAAAAAAAAACCAAATATGGACTTTAAATATTTTAATTTAGGCGCGCCGAAAATTATACAAGAGTGCTATGATTGTAGAGAAGCAATTTTAAAAAATGTTTATGTTAAAATCCTATTTTTCAACATGAAAGGAAAGCTATACAAGCATAATGATATGCATTTAAAGCTCAAGAATTGCGCTAAAGAAAAAGTCCGAAAAATGTTTAAGATACATGATGTGCGCCTAAAAGTATGCAATATTACTATTTTCTGTTTTTTCGGTTTTCTTATTTAAAATAATACAAAAAAAATTTTTTTTAATTTTAAAAATTTTTTAATACAGATTTATAGGACTTTTAAATAGAAATTTTATGAAATTTTAAAATTGCAGTTTCCAAATTCTGCCAATTTTGTTTTAAATTTTAACCACTTCTTTCACTTTCCACACAATAACTTCACAACTTTTACTTTCTTTACTTTAAACTTTCATTCAGTTTACTTTTCCCTCCAGTTTTTTGCTTCATACACACATTTGAATGCATTGCGAAAATTTTGAATATATTCATTCAAATAACCGAGCATGTTTGTTGACATTGACAGGGATAAGTTGCTGTCTCCTGTGTTAGCACGAAAACTAATCAAATGCGGCAAACGATTTCTTGCAGAACAAACACCAGCACAACATCTAAGTTTGCTGCCCTGATGTTCTTCTAAATGGATTAAAGTTCTATTGATATTTGAGCTTCAGTCAGCTTATCGTTGTCGATATTTCCACAAAACACTCTTGCAATGTTTTTACTCTTTCCCTACACTCTTTGCATGTTTTCAAAGGCAATGCAATAACAGCAACATCCCCTTAAGCATTTTGATCCTGCAAGTTTTCCTATGCTATGAGGGATTTGCTTTTTAGACACCAAAGCATTTTATTCATGCACGTACATATGTATATTTATAGATATTTGTAGAATTATTTGAATTTATGTTTGTGAATATCCTGTCATTCCGTACTTGGTTTATGTTATCATGTGCAACGCATTTTCTTCTTATTTGATAGTTGTTGTAGCAATCAATTGTTCTTATGCGTTGCGGTTAAGCAAATTCGCTATGACGCAATTTCTTTGCTTGCAGCTTAGCTGAACCTTTTGTGTGCTAGCAGGAAGAGCTGGCGATCTATCGCAAGTATGCTTTCAGAGGGATTTCTGTACTTAAGCTGTGGATTGCTGTTTAATGATAACTTGATCTGTTAAACTTCTTTAAGCAATTGAATTAAGCTTTTTTAGAAAATTCCAGAATTAATTTTATTTTATTGTTTATTGTTGCAATTGTTAGTATATATTCTATGATATTCTATGATATTCTAGTCCTTGTCAAGCTATGTAGAAAGATATCTCCTATTTCGATAACAATACCGGTTTCGGAATTATCGACCAAAATGTGGATAACTCTTAGGCTCAGTAGGCAGTTTTCTCTTAAATTAACCCTACGTATTTCTCATTGCATACTTTTAGGCTTTTAATAATAATAATAATTCCCAACGGATTACCCACCATATCCCGCCCGACCGGCGCGAGGGGCGCATCCGCATAACGCGCGGATTATTCGTTCGTGCCGAGTCGTTGAAAGGCTTTGGTTTGTTAATCGTCGAGATCTAAAACTGCTCAGCTACAGAGAAAACCTCACCAGCTAAGTAAAGTAGATATAGGATAGATTATACATTAAGAAATAACTAGTTAACAGAATAAAATTATTGTTAAAAGTTAAAATAGAAGTCAAAGAATAAAAAACAATTAGTAGCTATGCATTTAGGACAGAAAGGATTGATTTTTTTATGCTGAAAAGCGAGTCTGAAATATCAAATCTACCAGAAAGAGAGTTATAATCTTGACACAAACAGCGAAAAGGCTCATTTAACTGAAAATTGGTTCGGCACTGTTTTAAGACTAGAGGTTTAAAATGCCTTGAAGGACGAGACGGTACATTGAAGTTCACTTCACTCAGAAGAAATGGGCTGGATAGTGAACCATTTAGCAATTTAATCATAAAAATAATTCCAAGCATTTCCCTCCGACTAGAAAGTGTGTGTAGATTAATGAGTTTTAAACGATTCGTATAGGGTGGCAGATTGTACGAGGGATCCCAATGAAAATCTCTTAAGGCAAATAGTAAAAATTGTTTTTGAACTGATTCAAGGCGATCTACATGAACCTGGTAACGCGGGTTCCAAATTATAGAACCATATTCAAGTATCGGTCTGACTAATGTAGTGAAGAGGCCTTTAGTTACATAAGGGTCGCTAAATTCTTTAGACCATCGTTTAACGAATGCTAGGACACCTCTAGCCTTATTGACTGTTGTATTAATATGGCGGTTGAAACTGAGTTTATAGTCCATAGTAACCCCCAGGTCAACAAAATCATACACTTGCTCAAGACTATAATTTTTAATTGTATAGGAAGCCGGCTGAGAAATTCCACGCGAAAAACCCATGTGCTTACATTTTTTAAGGTTAAGTGGCATATAATTTAAATCGCACCAAGTAACTAGTGCATCTAGATCTGATTGTAGCTTATTCCTATCTTCAAATGACGCGAATGACATGAAAAGCTTTACGTCGTCGGCATACATTAACATTTTTGAAAATTTTATTATTGTAGAAATATCATTTATAAACAACAAGAACAGAATCGGGCCAAGATGGCTTCCTTGAGGAACCCCCGAAGAGACATAAATGACATCGGATACTAAATTTTTGAACATTACTCTTTGTGTCCTGTCACTAAGGTAAGAAGAGATCCAGCGATTGAGACCCGGCTGGAAGCCCAACTGATCGAGTTTATGAATAAGTAATGAGTGGCACACTTTGTCAAAAGCTTTGCTGAAATCCGTATAAATAACGTCGGTTTGCAGATTTTTTCTAAAGCCATTTGAGACATGACTGGTAAACTCAAGTAAATTCGTAACTGTGGACTTTCCCTTACTGAACCCGTGTTGGCAGTCAGCTATCAAAGTAGAGATCGGACCCGTAAGTTGATTTGTAACAATAGCTTCAAACAATTTTGGGATGGCAGAAAGCTTTGCGATGCCACGATAGTTCTCTATAGAAGACCTACTCCCGCTTTTATGCAGCGGTAGAAGAAACGATTCTTTCCACGCAGTTGGAAAAACACCACACTTTAGTGATAGATTGAACAAATTGGTAAGGGGTTGGTAAATATGGTTCGCACACTTTTTCAAGAAACATGTAGGAATCCTATCAGGACCATATTTAAAAGATTCTTTTAAGGTTTTAAGGTAAATTAGAACTTTTTTGGCGCATATAATTGGTGAATTAATTGAATTTGTCCCGTGTAGCTTATAGGGATAGTTTTGAAAGTTTGAATTGGTGACAGCAGAATAGTTAGAAGTGAAAAATTGAGACTACTGATTGAATATTTCTAGACCCCAGGGCAGCAGCCAGCATTTTTTTGGAGGAGGAGTTATTTAATGATTAAAACGAAATACTTCGCACAAACAACATAAACCAAAAGTAATCTTAAGAGCTTAATCCGGGATCAGTCCGGGATGCGTCGCAGCCGAGCATGCCAACTGTTCCAGTTTTGATCTCTTTGTATGGGTTGAAGTGAAGCATGTCCTATGAAGATACTAATTATGTGTCCTTTGTTCTTCTACGGCTACGGTCGGACAAGTTTACTTTCTATACCTATAATTAGGCTACACAAATCTAATCGACTTATCCCAACTATGCCTATAACGCAATAACTGCTACCAAGTATAGCCAGTTGGCGTAAAGTATTGATCGCGAATCACTCTCTTTAGAGATTTATCGCATGACTTTTTGCATGGAAGTTACATGATTAATGTAAAGGTTCCTAAAAGTAGGCTATATAAAATATGCTCTTAGATTTACTCTGCTACAATTTTCTATTTCCGTTGCAATACTAATCGCGTCGATCTGCTCCAAAAAAACTAAATTTCACTCACAATACAAAACTCTATTATTAAAGATTCAGTGATACATTGGCCCATACATTTTATTCTTGTTATCCTATGAACAAGCGTTTTATGTGTTTGAAAAAGCAAATCAACTTTCCGCTCTGAACGGTATAACTTATTACATATGATTCACATCCGCGCGTAAAAGTAACCTAATTAAAAGGATTTTATTAAATTTCGCTTGAACAGAAAACGGACATATTTGGTCTTCCTAATCCACCAGAAATACATTGGATGCTAAACAAACAATGAAATTTCGAAAAGTTGCCAACAGAAGATAAAATAAAAAAGCAGTAAATTTGTTAGAAAAAGTTATGCGGTAATAAAATGTAGAATCGCGCGTACATATGTACATACATACATATATTAAGTTGCTATAGAGAGCAATAAAAAGGTTTAACTACTAAAGCTCTGTTGTTTGTTTGATGACAAAAGGATGCAGAGTTGGGCGAAAATAAAAAAAAGATGTGTAAAAAAGTAGTTAAAGCTTTCATTCATGTTATTCACGAAAATTAACTGAGCTAGCACGTGTATATACATACAAATGTATAAAATAATTACACATGATTTTCCAAATCGTAGAAAAAATAAATTCTTTTTATTTCGGTTAGCGCAAATCCTCTCAAAAGCTAATGGCTCACTTTATGAATGAATGCTTAAGCTGATATTTTATGAGCATTGTTAATTTTATATGCTTATTTTACTACTTGTTATTATTTTAACACTGTACACATGTAAATACATACAGCTGTGCTCAATATAATAGTAGTGTAATAAAATTGGGTATCGTTCGACGAAAAAAGAAGCTGCGTTTTTAATAATTTTCATTTAAAATATAGCAAATTCTGTAACATAATCCACATAAAAGAAAATTTCAAAGTTTACATGAAGTTCAGGAAAGTTAATTAAACTTAAAAAAATGACTATCAAAATCTTCAAAATTTTTTGTCAGAATTTCTAGAAAATTTTTGAGCATGCAGTTTCGTAGCCCAATCAATTTAAGTGTATGTGCAATTTAGAAATTGCTCAAAAAGTTGCCAGAATTTTCAGAATTTTTTTTACGCGGGTGTTGAGTGGTTTTATTTTGTATGTAGAAAACTTTGAACAGCCTGTTCAATAAGAGTTCTAGAAATTCAGGGAAATTTTTGAGCGACTTCGTGCTTGCACATTATTATACTAAAATGTATTGTGTACTCAAAAATTGTCAAAAAAATTCTGCTAAAAACTTTGCAAAATTTTGAAAGCCATTTTTTAAAGTTTAATTAACTTTCCTGAACTCAATGTAAACTTTGAAATTTATTTTTATGTGGATTCTGTTACAGAATTCGCTATATTGTAAATGAAAATTATTAAAAACACAGCTTATTCTTACTTTGTCGAACGATATCCTATTTAATAAATAGTAGTGATACTATTTTACTGAACACAACTGTAACCATATACATGCATATAAAGTTTCATTTCATTTTACTTTTCACGCATTAGGAAATGGAAGCTATACGATAACACTCAAACTTTCATAGAAAACTGCACACAGGCACATCGTCCATATATGTATACAGTGGGCTGAGATAAAAAACTTGAGCTTGATAATTTTTTTTTACAGTTTTGAAAATCTTGCAGCATCGTCTGTTTTTTTTTTAAACTTTTTTTTATGATTGAACCCATAGCTAGTGAGAATAAATTGCAGTTTTAAAATTATGGATTGGTTTCACTTTAAAACTGAATTGTATTATATCGTAATATCTATATAAAGTTAAAGCTGAAATTTTTGTTAGAGCAAAACAGACAATTCAAACTCATTAAAATTTTAAAATAACGTATTCATGTCAAATAAGGACATAATAGAATTTTTGAAGTAAAATGCTAGTATGTTTAATTAACGCCATGATTATGTAAAATGCAACGCTACGCAAGAAATCACTTTTGAAGACAAATTGTTTTTTCATAAAGACCTTAACGCCCTTCAGTGACTGCCAGTAAATGAAAGTTGCTATGCGCATTTCTTTGGTATTACATACGAGTGAAAATGAAGGTGACTGCAACGCAAAGTGTCACGGTGACTTATATAATCAGCCCCTAAGTTTTAAGTTTACCGAAAATTCAAAAAGATCTGTGAGTATACAGTTTTGGAGTCTATTTAATTCTACTCTCACAAAGTGAAAGTCTCAAGACTCTTAAAAATTTCGTTGATTTTTGGAAATTTTTTTTCTGCATTGCTAGACCGTTTGCCCTTCAAACGTCTGTGGTAGGAACTACACATTTCGCTCTAATCTCTACTCCTTTTAGGGAAAGAAAGCCAAAGATGACAAGAAATATTGCATATTCTTTCTCTTAGGATAACGTCAGCCGGTTCTGCTAGTGTAAAATATTTGACTTTCTTTTTCTAACGTATTTTTATAACTTATAACTATAACTTAAAATATTTTATTAAATTTTCTGAGATTTGACCCACTGTGCAATAGTTCATTGCAATTCATGGAGTATTGCGTACGCTGCCTGCTGTGATAAGCAACCACTTCAAAATGGAACACACGCTGCGTGCTACTCACAATCATTGAAGAGTGAACATAAAAATATATTGAAAAAAAATATAAAAAATAATAATAAAAAAAAAAAATTTCAAAAAAAGAAAAAAGTAATAAATAACAAATGTGGAAAACAAAAACAAAAAATAAATTGCAAATGTTCTCGCATAAATTCATGAACGCATAAAAAATTCAAAATGCATAGTAAATCGAAAGTGCGAGTAGGGAAAACATACGAATAACAAACTTAAAATGCTGAGTATGTACAGTGGCGCATAGGGAAAATTATACAGTAGGTCACGCAAACATCTCTAGATAAAATTTGTTTGTTATGAAAACATATAGCGGTGTTTGCTAGAAACCTTTTGAATCCGTGATACAAAACTTATGAAAAAATTCGAAACATTTCCGGAATTTTCAAATTTGATGAGAGAGTTTTAAAAAGATTTGTAAGTATGTAGTTGTTTAGCCTTTTTAATTCTACTCTCACAAAGTGCAAGTCTCAATATTTTTTAAAATTTCGTTGATTTTTGCAAATTTTTTTTCTGCTTGGTGTTTGTTAGTTATTCTCTTCCATTAATTTTTTTTCATCCAATCAAATTGGAAGCACTGTCTCAAAAGATTTCTATGATAGAACTATATATATTTTTGTATGAAATTGCAAATGAATTTTATCTCAGATATAGCTCCTAACAGCGAAAACCGCACCTACGTCCCTGCACCTAAGTCAGCAATTTTATGTCGCCTAATTACAAATTATTTACGAAAACGCACCAGCTAGCGAAATTCCCGCTACTCATTACCAGTATAATAGTTTTCATAATGTGTTTACAATAATAAATTTCATTTCATTTGCAACAACTACCAACAAAAGCGCCGCCAAGCTTTTTTAAGCTCGATTTGAAAGCACAGGTCAGTTGCTATATTACGGGAGCATTGTGGTTGTATATTCTTCTATTAGAAAAGCAGGCAGAGTGGGTGCAGAGGCTGCTCTTTTCATTATTGCACAGAATACAAAATGAAACACGAAATTTTGCTGCCTTTGCTCTATTGAATTATAAAGTTATTTGATAGTTTCGGCTTTCTAAGTGCCCACTGAGCTGGCAGCCAATTTATTCGTGCGGTACACTATCGTTATAGTAAAATGCAGTCGGCTATGCAAGCAGCGGTCATATAAAACATAATTCTAAGCTAAAGCTAGCGCGTGCTTTGTGGCTTTTTGAGTAAGCACTTTCTTGTCATGCCATTAATCAATGAGAATTATTGAATGTCGAAAATTGCTAAAATTTATGTACTAATGCGAGTAGAGAATTTTCTATTATCGGTAGTCAGTGTACGGACTTCTACTATTAAAGTGGTAGATTTACGTTTTATTCTAAATAACACTTCCAACTTAAAAACCTAAAACAGTTTGTGTTCTTCACTGCAACACAGACTATTAAGCAATACATTCGTGAAGAATCCTTTCAATTCATTGAAGTAGTTTTTTAGTGATGCGCGTGCAAACATGAATACAAACCAACACGCATAAATAAGAAAGGTTGTTCCTGCTGCTAGTTAAGACTACCCATATTCATTTTTACGTAATTAGGAAGTGCAGACCCAGGCTTGTTTCAATTTTATCATATTATATACAAATATTTTAAGCCAACTTTTATTGCCACCACTGTATACAGCGCGAATAAGATATAGGCAGGCGATAAAATGGATCTGAAACATTAAGCTACACATTTAGCAATACAACGGCGAAAACTTCATGCAATTCAATAAAGCTGTTTTTGAGTGATGCGCGAACAAATATACCGACAGACAAACGCAAATTCTAAAAACCGTTTCTTCTGCTTTTTTTTACGATAATAAATACTTCCATATCAATTTTATTTGTTATCTAGAAAGCAAGAAGTGAAAATAAAATATTATACAAGCGATGTGCGATTAATTGTTTAAACAAGATTTAAATTTTTTAATTTTTCTTAACTTTTTCTTGACTATAAATGAGCGGAAATCATAATGGTTCTTATTTTTAAAAAACTTTTATTAATTACTAAAAGTTGTTATTTTCATAAAAATGGAAAATGTAGAGACAACTATCACAGCACAATTTTGGCACGTTCTGTAAACCCTTAGGCTATCAGAACAATGGTTTTAGTGTCAGCTAAACCCCTATTTCTTTTAATTTTTACCACCGCGTTTCCTTTTTATATTAAGCTTTCAATATTTAAAGATTTTCTTATAACAGGGTTCAACAAGTTTTCTACAAACCAGAATCTCTACTACACTAAAGCCCCTGCAGACTATAATGTTTTTTGTTTTTTTATAATTTATAAGGTAACCATACGATAAAATAAGAAACCCTTTCACGTGATCAAAAAGAAAATTGCAGTAAAAACTGAATGAAAAGAACGATTTAAGCACGAGCAGCGAACCATTTGTCTCCTTAATTGCTTTGCTGACTTTGGGTGCTCGTAAATCAGCGTACGCACACGCATTGACAACAGAAATACAACACCAATAATAACAATAAAAACAAATAGCCAAATTAAAAGCTACGACATAAAATAAATAAAAATATAAATAAACAGCAATAATAACAAATCATTTGAGTACAAGCAAAACTGCCAACAAATATGTGCTTACTACAGCGCTAGTGATGGCCAGAGGTAGCGAATACGGAGTACCGGGTACTTAAGAGAATAGGCCATTGCAGATGATAAAGTAAGCCAAAACACTGCTCAACAAAAATCGAAACTTAATTTAAAGTAAACGGAAAATTGTATACAGCAGAACGGATGGAGTGCTCCAAGGGACTAGAAAGGGGGTTGTTTTAAATAAATGAAGAATCCTTCAAATAGTACTAAAGGGGTATTTCCAACTGAAAGAAATTATAAAATTACTTTGTGTGTATCTTAGCTACTTCGCATAAGCCAGTAGGAGCCAGGGTAGTAGCTAAATTCCTAATATGTGTGCCAATATAAGTCTCTTGAAGCTCATTGCGTGTTTGTTTGAGTAGCGACAAAAACACTCCGTGAAAAGTTTTAAGAGTGTTGCTGGCTTGATAGGCATGTTCCGGATATTTATTGAGCACGATGAGGAATTATCACGTCCTGTTAACGATTTCCGATCAACATGCCTGATCTAATTAGTTTGGAGCCATAACAGCCTCGTCCTCTAAATATTAAAGCAGTTAACGCTTGGATTGGAGAAGCTATAAAGCTATGTATTACTCTTTAGAAAAGCTTAAACTTTCCCCTGCATCGTAAAGCATATCATTAAATATTAGTGGAGTTTGAAGTTTTTTCGCTTAGCATGGGACTAGAATTTTGACTTTAAATAAATAAATTAATTTTTTCCTAAATGTTGAGCTAGCCCACGAGATTTTTTAGTAAATAACTGATGAAATTTTCAAACTTAAAATTTTTTTAAATGTATTTAGAATCTATCGGATGTCTCCCGGAAAGACAATGTTTAAAAATTGGTTTCGTATTTTTTTTTTTTAATTTAGAAAAAAAAAAAAAAAATTGAGTTTTCTGATCTAAAGCACCACAATGGTCAATAATTAGTATGTTTACCTTTAAGAAAATAAAAGAAGTAGAATTTTGTCTATATTAGAATGAAAGCGCACCCCAAGATTTTAAAGCTATTATTTTTTTATTTAAAAATCATTTAAAAATATTGAATACAATATTTAATTTCTTAATTTTTTTACTTTTTATTATTTTTGAATTTTTTTTTTGAATGTGATCGAATTGGTCCAGATTCACTAATGTTATAGAGAAATGTCCGTTCCCATACTTCATGCGTTGTCTCATCTACTCCGTAGCCCATTCAGCTTTCATTTCAAACAGAACTACTTATCCAAACCGATTATTTTAATACTCGTTATCGCACATCACTAGCTCGCACAGGTGTGTGTGTGTGTGTTTGTTTGTAGGCCTCTTCAAGCGCAAGCAAACGCAACATTCAATGTAACGACAGCAACAATCATTTTCAGTTTGTGCTTCACTGCCACACATCATTGCCAAGCAAAGATGGCAAGTGGCATGTGGCGGCAAGAACCATATAATCATCATCTACATACAGCCTGTGTAGCAAGAGAAGTGCGTGGCGCAGCAATTTAAGCCGGAGGCGCATTTAAATCGCGCATTAATCGTTTACTAACAACGATAAAATCTTAAATGCCGACCGACGGATGAATGAGAGACAAGAATTCGCGGTCAAATGATGACGGCAGAGGAAGCTGTCAAAGCGGGTTGGAGAGTTAGCAGTGACAGCGCATAAAGATGAATGGCTGATTGAATGACCAAAATGCTTGGGCAGCTGGTTGGATAGACAACACAAACTGCGAGCTAGAAAATAGGCAAATGACAAGAGGAATTGCATTGAAAATGTATGCGAATTAGTAATGCAAAGAGCCTAAATGAGTTGGAAATGTTCTTTGCAAAATTTTACAACAACAACTAAAATATTGCATCCATGTATGATTTTCCATTTTGCTATTTGCTGTCTGCTAGTTATATATATATATATAGTATATATGTACATGTATATGTAGTTATGTGGCATGTTTGACTAAATGTTAGTCGTGATCTTTTGGAAAAAAAAACAGCGGGTCTTGTACTATAATGACTAATTGATACTCCATCGAAGGCCTGTATAGTATGAATTCATTCGATCTAAAACCCCGCCGAGTGCGCTAAAGTACGTATATTTTCTCAAGCGTATACGGGTTCTTGCGTACATTAATTTGCCTTCAAAGAGTTTTTTGTGAGTTGGTATTCAAGCACCTTAAAAAGAAGTCTTTCTCAGCTCGGTGACAAAAGAATTCGACTCGTGTAGAGCTTAGGCTATGTGTTCTTCATATAGCCATGTTTGTATTATGGACACCAACAGCTGAAGTTGTAGCAGCAGCTGTTACTGGCTCGTTGCCGCATTTGTGTCGGATTCATTGATTTTTTACAAGCAATTTTTAGTTAACAAGAAGTTTACGATGAAGTGATTTTATTACATTTTTCAATAAGAAGATCAAATACATATACAGTAATGGACATACTTATAAGTACAGGCGGGAAATATCTAGCCCTATGGGGACAATTATTAGGTCAGCCAAATCCAAACATTTTTTGAAGGTCCTCCAAGGTAAGCTAATGAAATGGGTCTTAAATAAGGTCTAGCTTAGCTAAACGTATCGTAAACATGGCCTTTAACGTATTCTAAGTACTCAGGAATTACTCAAAAACCTTTGAGTTTCACCTCGGTATACTCAACAAAGTCTGAAATCATAACCTCTGTTGTGCAGAGCTTGATGTAGTCGGTTTTCAATCAAGGCTTAGGCTGAAATTAATTCATACATGGATTTTGTTAAGTTTCAAATTAGAAAACCATTCTTCAGATGCGGACTAAAATGGGGGCATATACTAAGAGAGAATATGGATTGTTCACAAAAGTCCAAATTTTCTTTTGCTGTAGGACTCAGTCAGTTCAAACTGCGGTTTAAGCTCAGCCTGAGACTGAAACTTTTTAAGCTGAGGTTAAGTTTGAAGAGGAGATAACCCTGAAACTGTCACTGCAGGGGAGCTGAGACTGAAACTGAAATTGCTAGCTCATACCGAGACTTTTGCTGAACCTGAATTCGAGACTTTGTCCGAAACTAAAACTGGTACCGAAATGATTGTTTTCATACAGCCTGAGCTCCTTTTATGAAGAACTGAAACTAAAGCTTAAACTGATGCTTAGACGGGACCTAATACTGAGATTTAGACTCAGTTTGGGGCGAAGGCCAATATTGAATGTCAAGCCAAGACCAGTGCTGAGAAGAAGGTTGAAACTGATATATAGGTTGAAACTGATATATAGTTGAAACTGAAAATGCCGCCAGGGACTCCGGCTGGTATTGAGCTGAATTTGAGGGCGAGACTTAGTCAAAGTTAGATACCGAGGCTTGAAGGAAAACCGAGCTAAAACTAATGTTTGTACTAAGGCTTAAACTGGCACTAAAACTAAGGCTGAGACTTAATGCTGAAACTGTTTTTAAGACTAAGACTTAGCCCGAAGTTGGGGTTAACGCTAAAGCTAAAGCTTAGACTAAGACTAAAAAAAAATCAAAGACATGGACCTGTATTAAAACTGGTGTTGAAACTATGCTAGCAATCGAGGCTGAGATTTAGTTATACTACAGGACGTGAAGCTGGTATTGAGACTAGGAAGGGAACCTAGAGTGAGACTTTTAAAAGCAATGAGATTAGTGAGGTACGTGAGCCTGAGACTGAGACTAAAACTGGAACTAAGAGTGACTTAGCCTTAAGTTGGGTATAAGGCTAAAACTCAAGCTTAGACTAAGACTGCTTAGACAATAATTGAAAAGAGGATCAAAACTGAGGTTAAAACCTTTAGAAGGAAGTTGAGCAAAATAGCAAGTAAGGCTGAAACTGGAAACGAGACTGAAACCGGCCTTTACATTATCATTGAAACTAAGACAACAATATAAAGAGACGGTGGTGTAAGTAATGCTTCTAGCGTGCACCAAATTAGGGTCCAAAATGATTCGATTAACCCCTCAGCCCCCTGCGTAACACTTTCGTAACGAGATTTATGTGGCTCATTAAAGAATCGCTACCATGAATTATTCTTTCTATGTTTGTATTGAAACTACATCAGCGCAACAGTACGTAGTCAGCATTTTTGCTTGTTCGCTAATCTCTCTGAATGCCAACTAAGCACATGGACTCAACCAAAACTCCAAACAAGCCACAAAAACTCAATTGCCTGGAATTATTGTAATACCTAATGGGGTATAAAGTATATATAGGATGCATATAAATATAAGTATATGTGAGTGGCCTTACACAAAAATATGCCATTGAAGCGCATTAATTTGATGAGTTGGATACTTACGAAAATAGATGGCAACGCCATCAAAATAATGCCTACAAATGTTAGAGTGCACAGCAGGGAGTCGTTTCGTGTTCAAAGAAAAAGGTGAGCACAATAAAATACATATACATATATACCCAAAATAAATAAAGTAACCACAAAACTAAATTAAATATATATCTTAACCCAACTCACCATCATCTTCTGCATTCTTTTTAATGCCTCTCCTGCTGGGTTTATTACCCGCAATGAGTTTGCCATGATAAATTTTATCTTCAGCCGCTGGCACCACCACGTTGTTCAGCACTGATTCTTCACCCTCATTAAGATCGGGCGCCAGCATGCCTGGATCAACATCAACGCCATCCCCGTCTTCAGCGCTGTTCACATCATTCGGTTGCAATTGATTGTGTTCGATCGGTGGCATATCACCAACACCGCGTCGCTGTTCACGTCGACCGCCATTGATGGCCGCATCGTCGGCTTCATGGCCCCCGCCGAAACCGCCACCAGCTTCATAAACGCCCTCCGCAGCGCCATCGGGCGCATTCGCTTGTGGACCAACACCGCCAACGCTTTTCAGCGCCAATGACATACCATTCCATTTACTACCCGCGCTTTGTGTATCATCGCTGTAGATGAAAAAGGCCACTGTGAACCACACCACAATGATAAGCGCTACGACCTTGACAATCGAAGCTGAGCGTCGTCGTAGAATGAATGCCATTTCTATAGTTTATTAGTTGTTGTTTTTTTGTTGGTTTATAGGTTTCCCGTATGTATTTTTGTGCTTAGTTGACTAGAAATTTGTATATATTGCTCTACGAAATAGCTAATGGTTATATTTTACATTCGTTGGCGTACTATCTCGTTCGTTTGTTATTCAGTTTCTCGCTTGTTTTCACTCTGTCTCTTTCTGTGATGGTTTGCTTTCTGGTTTACTGTTATATGCTCTTAAATTAACTTATTACAACGCTGCTTCACTTCAATTGCTTCAATTTGCATGCTGCGCGCCTAAATGTATGCCTCAATTATAATTAATTTATGAGTTTGAGGTGCGCTGATTTTCCTTTTCGCTATCGCTGCTGCTTACTCAATTACCTGGCGCGCTATTATGTAAGATTTGTTTGCCTACTGAAGCGTGTATATTTATTTTTGCAATTAGCTTGGCATAATTTTGTGCTTGTGCGCAAAATCTTTTATTTATATAATCGTTAGCGCTCGTTTGTTGTTGGGCATAATATAGCCTCTTTGTGTACTTTTATTGGCTTGCGTTGGATTTCAAAATTGTTTATTATTGCTTGCGCTTGTTGTAACGGTTTGCGCCTAAAGATATGCTTTACTTTTTTTTTATTAGTTTTGGAACAAAAATGCTGTTGATATGTTATTTTTTGCTTAAAAATAGGCAAAGTTGTTGGCTTTAAAAATAAATTCAATCAAGTTAGTAATAAACTAAATTCAATTTTCAATTTCTTTCGGCAGTATCTTTTACTATTTTTTTGTCGTGCAAAGATTTTCAGGCAACTAGCTTTTATTTTTGTATTTATGAATTTAGCTTTGTTTCGACTTCTTTGACCTCTTTAGTTTCACCTTCAAAATCGAAGTACTTATTCCACTATTCTTTGCTTTACACCTGTATTGTACTCTTGTGCTTTCATAAAACTTTCCGCTCTGTTCGCCTTTTGAATTCTGCGTTTCCGTTAAGTCAACTTAACCGACACACTTACAGTTCCACTTGCGTTTTCACTTTTCCAATTCACTGGAATTTCTGCTTTGGTACTGTTTAAGCTTATTTATGTTTCCTGTGCCAGCTCATACCCTTCATTTTTTTGCGTTCTCGTTTGTTGTTGTCTTTTAAAATTTTTATTCCTCGTAGTTCAACCTATGCTCTTCCTTACGATCAATTCTTTTTCTAACAATTTTTTTTTGTTTTATTTACTTTTACTGACTTCTTCTCTGTTTTTATTTAGGTTTACTTCTACAAGTTGTTATTGTGTTGACCTTAACCGCATTGTCATTCTCCGTGCATTGCTTTCGTATAAATATTTACCGCACGTTTCTCTCAATTTAGTTTTACTTCACATTTCCGCCAATTCCACTTTAGCGCGCTTCCGTTCACTCAGTTCAGCCGCGCAAATAGCTTTTCCCTTTTCTTTGCTTTAATGTCCTTTCGCTAGATTTCAATTATGTTTGGTTGTATATAGTACTAATCTGCAATGAAAAATGAAAAAAAAAAAAATTATGTCAATAAGAATTTGCCGAGTGGTAATTTATGAGTTGAGCGTGTTTAGTTCTCAATTCCCCATGCACCAGCTCGCTATGGCAAGACTCGATCGCCAAGAAGTTCAAAATTACTAAATAAGTAAATAAGCGCCTAAAAGTATGTAATTTTTATTCATTTCATTAATGCCTTGTCACAATAAATTATGTTCCCAATACACCAATACCTCGCTTTGCGTCGTTTCGTTTTGCGTCGTTTCGAAGTTGCGTCGCTGATGAATTAGTACCAATTCTCACTGTGCGTCGTTAGATTTTCGAAGTTGCGTTGTTTTGGGGTCGAGAATTTTTTAAAAAATTATCCTGACAGCGTAAGGAGTTTAAAAGTGTCCCATTCGGTAGCTACAAATATCAATTGCTACAAAGAAATGTATCTTAACTTGAAAAAAAAGCTGTTCAGACTTTGAACCAATTTTTTATGAAGAAAAGCCGACTTACGATGATTAATTTTAGTTTGGTTTCTATAAATTGATTGAATATTTTATTTTGTTTTAACTGAATTTGTATGCAATAAAATTTTATATTACTTCCGTTTTTAAACATGTTACGTAGCATTTTCTTAACCCTGTAACCTATCTTCGATCTTTTCATGGTTTTCTATAGAAAAACATAATTCACTTTGCGTCGTTTCAGTTTGCGTCGTGTTTTTTTGGAACGTAACTACGACGCAAAGCGAGGTATTGGTGTACTGAGTTAAGCTGTTTCATTAAATGTTTGCATACTTTTAGGCACTTATGTTATTTTGTAAAGGTTATTGCTGGTGGGTGAGTTCTAAAACTGCACAAGACGGTGTTTTGAACGCTTTTCCACTATCTTCAATCATATTGCTTTCAAATATTATCCATTACAGTCTATAATTTTTATATATTTTTTTTACTTGATGCCAGCGCCATCTGGTGTATTCGTATTACCAATACTTCAAAATATTTATACTATATCCGGTTCCTAACACTTTCTAGACTAGGTGGTATTCTTGAAAACTTCAATTTCATTTATTCATTATGCCAGGGTTGTGAATAAATAATCGATTTTTACATTAATCGCTTCTTTTTTTAAGTATCGATTTTTTTGGATGGATGTTATTAAGAGTGTTGAAAATTTATTTGTGAATAATTCGAATCTGAATTACTAAGTCTGAATATTGGCTATTTATATGCCTTTTTATTGGTGCCTTAAGAGATTTTCACTTGATTTAATTACTCATAATATATTTTTACTAATACCTAGAATATCAATTTTTTTGTTTAAAAAATCGATAACTTTCTTAAAAATCGATTATTTGCTCGATTTGCTGTATCTGTAAGCAAAGATTACACAATAATCGATTTTTTCGACCCATCTCTTGCTTGTGTGGCTGAAGAAAACTGTCAGTATAGCCATTGACTATCTTAATTTTGTTTCATTTAGTTATTCAATATTGTTTTATTTTTCTTTAAATGCAACATAGATTTTAAACTTTACAAAATTACCCTTTTCGCATATGAATTTTAAGTTCATGGCCTCGATAAACATAAGTCTGTTTCTCTCTCTCTCTCTATGGCGCGATATACAACAGGTATATCATCATAAACCTCCTAAGAGATTTTTGCGCCAAGCTTCTCTTCCAATTTGTGGTGTACCGATTTGAATTTTCCCTACAAATTGGTGGGACCTACAGTTTTTTGCCGACTCCGAACGGCATCTACAAAGGAGACGAATTTTTGCTGAGAAGCCTGTCATGGCAGAAATACACTCGGAGAGTTTGCCAAACCACTGCCGAGGGGCGACCCCGTTTTGAAAAACTTTTTTCAAATCACTTTTGATGTTACCTGTACCAGGGCTCGAACCATGGACCTTCGGTGTGGTAGGCCGGCAACACTACCTTCACACCACGGCGGCCGCCAAGTCTGTTTTAGAAAAACAAAAACACGAATTTTTTAAGTTAACTCCTGAGTCGACGATGTGAGAATTTGGTTGAAAGTAGTAGATCGACACTTTAGCAGAGCAACGGAAATAGAAAATTGTAGCAGAGTATTGTAGTAGAACTAAGCAATATAGAATGTGAGAAAAAAGAAATTTTATTTTTTTTTATTGAAGGAAATTTTTGCGATCTATTGTTATGAATGCGAAAGCGGCAATTTTGCTTTGGCCCATGAAACCCAGTATTGTATTAGTTTTTATCTGCCAAACAATTTAAGAAGATGAACATTGATTCTTATTTTTTCTTACTGAAACAACCTTTGGTTTAAATATAAGCAGATATATCCAAAGCAATTATTTGTTATATATTTTAAAGTCAGATAGCTTATCAAAAAAATCACTACACTTTTTGAGCTCCAACTGTTGAAGTATAGCGAACAAACAAATCTGTCGCTGACCCTTCAATGCTGATATAAGATCCCAAAAATTCGGGATTGTTTAAATCCCAAATGCTTAGCTTCCCTATACAAAATACACTAAATGTTTTTCAACGGTATTACATCGTCTTCCTTACAACCCCGAGATACTCCTCGCATCTAACAATAACAAAAACAACACACATTCTCTGCGCTAAGTCCGTAACTTAGTTATTCCCAAACTTTTCCCTAACCTTTTCACCTCTTCCTCACTGCTCTTTCACTTTCTTTCCGTTGATTCAGTAGCCATTTGACATGTCCGATTGACATGGATAAATTACAATGCAGCAGTTGTGGGCAGCAACCCGAAAGCACAAAATTAAGCAAAGCCCTGTATTATTTACCGTTTTGCCTGGTGCTTAAGTAACTTAACTTGTCTAACTTGTCTTTTGGCGTTTTTACTTGTTCGCTTGACTCATTTAATTGCCTGTATTAGTGGAACGTGGTTGCGTTGGAATTATTTCGAGTGTAAGCTTGCGTGGACAGAGAGGTGGAGGGGTATAGGGAGAAGCAAACAGACAGCGAGAGAGGTTAGAATCTATGTAGGTGTCGGCGATAATTAGCCGACACGAGAATGTTTTCAATTAACATATTGGCGACTAAATAATTAAATTAGCAAAGTGAATATTTAGTGTAAAAGGGTAAAGGTGAAGAGATTGATGTTGGGATGAGGTGGAGAGCTTGTCAGGTAAACAATTGACAGTTCCAACGCTCACTCATCGAACGCACTGCTCAGTTCAGTTGTAAGGATGGTAGGCCAAAGTAGGCGTTTTCAAAAAAAAAATATATTTTATATTTCTATGCAGTAGGGTGGAGATGGGAAATGTGTTGAAATTGTCGAATAAAAATTATTTATGAAGACCGCATGTTGATTGGAAAACAATCTGTTCGAACTGGTTTTTTACACCATTAAGCAGCCAACTTTACAGGTTTATCAATTAAGCACTTAATTGGACATGACTCAAGTATCCTCTCCAGCATATATTTAAATAGCCACACCCTCGGGTGAGAAGCTAACTTAGTGTGGAAGAAACTGGTGACGTTTTGAATTCAGTTATTTAGATTTCAGAGCAAGTGAAATTCCACTGAAAGAAAGAGTTAAAGTAAAGGAGTGAGAGTGGAATGAGAGAGACTTTCGGAAGAGAGGCTGTAAAGCTGGTTTTAAGTAACATTGATGACCCAATCTCTTCTCCTGCTCATACTTTCATGTCCATGAAAGTTACTAAAAAACGTTGTTATGCCATGTGAAATTATTTTCATGATGTCAGTCCTCAGAAGAACTCTGGTATTTACAACAATCCAACCAGCGATACGTTGTTATATTTCAAAATCCTCTTTATGATTTGCGCTAATTACTCTCTCAAGCATTTTTGCACTTTTTCTGCAAATTCTTAATAAATCATATTACGTGACAACAAATCCAGTAGCACAACGAAACTCGAGTGAAGCAGCAATGAGTGGAAACCCACAAAAAATTATAATTAAATGTATACGAAAATAGCAAAAAAAAACACAAATATCCTAGATAATCATGGATAATAACAAGTATCCATTAATTCTGTGTTAAGTTTGGCGAGAGTAAATTAAAAGCAAATAAAAGCGGCAAAGCAGAATAAATAATAATTTTGGATTCACGCTGTAACCAAAGCGCGGGGGTTACATTCATAAATTCAACACGGTATGTTGCAATTAAAATTAATGATGTTGCGGAAAATGACCTGAGTGCAAACAAAATTCAATGAAATTAATACGAAAATGAAATGAAAACAAAAAAAAGGTACGTGTAATGAGATAGAATATGATTAAATTTTCAAAAGAGTGAAAGAACATAAAGAAAGGGTGAATATGAAAGGTACAAAATTATGCAAAATTGTGTAAAATAAAGGCAAAAGTGAGTGGAAGCGAAGCTTTGAAAGCGAGCGTAAGAACTAGTGATGTGTTTTTATAAAATTTTAAGCATTTTGTTAAAAAGGATTGATAAACATTTTCGAAGAAATCTACTTTGAAAAAGTGCGTCTCTGTGTACTATTTCTTGCTCCTTTTTCTCAATTACTGCTCGCACATCCCTCTACTTTTCTTTACCCTTTAATTTTTCCTTTTTGAGCTAACCTTCTTATTTCTCTTATTATTTCTTATACTTTTTATAACGCCTATATGCTTATAACCCACCTAATGGACGAGTAAAATCCAACTTTAAAGTTAAAAATAGTTCAAGTTTTTTTTTTCAGTGTAAGAACGAAACGCTGCCTCTAATTTTTCTTGTTCTATGAACTTCAAAATCACGGTCATTTGTCTCTAAGCCGCAGTGTTTAGATTTTTTCAACAAATGAGCATTTGAAATTGATGAAATAAGCTAACAAAGAAACAAACCGGTTAACATTGGTGGCTTAACGAGAAGCATATACATACACATACTTTACAAGCTCATATATGCCTGTATACACATTAGGGTGTTTAATTTTTCTTTCTTCTAACATAAAGTCAGTTTCTGTTAATTTGTTGGTGTACATTGCAGCCACATAAACAAGTTGAACAATTTTTAAAATTGTTGTCTGTTTGTCTATATATTTGCACGCGCATCACTCAAAACCTATTAATTGCAATTGAGTGATAGACATACTGATATATTGCTACATATTTGGCTTAACTCATACGAGCTATTTTTACCGATCCTGCTGTATTCCCTATGGGTGAGTAGTGAAATCTCGCACAATTGTATCTAATAAAAATTGTTATGCATTGAAATAAGTTTAAATCTATTAAATGTTTGCTGGTGCTTTATATATTTGTTGTAGCAAAATTTAATAAATAAGTACTTGTTTTTCAAAAACAAAAAAAAAAAAATAATAATAATAAATTTAATACCAAAAATTGGAACTGAAGCAAAAAGCTAATTTTTCTGATGTATTTTGTATGAAGAAGCGAGTCTTTGACCAAATTGAGCCTGTACAGCACATAAACTGCTTTTTTTTTCTGTTAATTTGTAATTATTTGTTTTGTATATGTTATTAGGTTTTCAGATAGAACAATAATAAAAATATCTCTTAAAAATTACACACCCTAATGTATATGCATGTTTGTATGTTTATCTGCAATTTTAACCACAAAAAGCCAGCAAAAAAATTAAAAGAAGTATAAAATAATCAAACTGTTGATTAGTACCCTTCACAGATAACTACATATAAGGGTCATTCCACAAAGAAACGGCTGATAATGGGAATTACCATGTTTGTTACGCGTGAACTTTGGTAAATATTTTCTGCCATTACATACTATACTCATACCTGGCTGAGAGGCACATAACATTGTCCCGTCTGCCTGTTCGAAAAAGCTCTATGCCTGCAAACGATTGAAAGGATTTCTAAATTCAATGAGTTGGGGCATTTTTCAACCAAATTGAGAAATTACATTGTTTAAATAAGTTATGAAATAGGTTGGTCAAATTCTGTAATTTAATTTTCTAAATATTTAAGAGGTTTCCGAGCCTACACCGGCAAAAGACCAGAGTCCCCTCGCTTAATTGTATGATATGCGTTGGAACAACCCATCGATCTCTGTACACTTGAAAATTTCTGTGTCCGCATGATTGTTATTCTGCTGGTACACAACGCTGCACTGCCTTTTTATTGTTGCTAAGTTAATTCTTTGTTTTTGTTTTGTCATGCTCGGGTTGTGTGGTCAACAAACTCAATTGCAGTCAAGTGCAATGGCTAATAGCTAATGACTAATGCCTATGGTTAGAGTTTGGCGAACAAAATCAAATTAACCGAAGCGTAACCAAACGTAAAACAAAAGAACCAAAAGCAAAGAACTATTCTCTGTAGCATGAAAACTGGAAAATCCTGGTGTGTTTCCATGTATATACGTACTGTGGGGCGTTTTAAGAAAATGTCGTCCCAAATTACTAACTCACAGTATTTAAGGTCCTAAATAAATATTTAAGAAACTTTTCTTTAAACAAAGTTTTCCAAAATTCTGAAAATATATTTCAAAACTATTTTCAAATATCTTTAAGCCCTATTCTTAGCGCATAATAGGCTGTTGGAGTAAAAAAATTTAAGGTGAATTTTAAATATTTCAATTAAAGCGTTTCAAAACACTTTTTCCAAAAATCGGAAAAAAGCAGTCTTAAAATTTTTTTTAAATATTTTCTAAGCTTATTTGTGCTGATTAAGAAGTGATCGAGAAATAAGTTTTCTGCTTTATTACAAATATCTCGAAATAAATATTTCAAAACTGTTTTTTAATTAAATTAATGACATTTTTTGAATTTTTTAATTAAATTTTTCTAAAGTTTTCATAAATATTTCAAAACTTTTTTTTGCAAATATTTTATCTTATACAACTACAGTTTAAGAAATTATTCGAGTAAAAACTATTATATTTTTTTGAAATATGCTTAATTAAATATCTCAAAAGTTTGTTTTAAAAGCATTGAAAAGTCTTAAAAAAAATATTAAACATTTTTTTTTTAATATTTTCAAATACTATATCTAAATCAAATTACTAAAATATTTGAAAAAAGTTTTGACTTAAAAAAAGTTTTGTTTTTTAAAATTTTTTAAATGCTTCCTTTGTTATTTTTTTGGAAAATTTATATTTTTCAATACTCAGTTTTGTGACATTTAATTTTGAGACAAGTTTTCGCAAAACTAACCCGCAGTGCGCCGTGATACAAAGATGTTATAAAGGTGTTATTGGCAAAGTGCTGAAAAGGGATTTGTTTATTTGTTAGTTGCCTGCTCCCCAAGGTGTTGCAACCAGATTTGAAGGCAGATCACTGACACAGCAAATACGATAGACAACAAAAGCAACACCACGTAAAGCGCAACTAAATTGATCTACTGATAGCCGGACATAATTGAGCGAAGGGCATCTAGCGCATGAGCGTTTTATTGCTGCCCTTTAAAGGCACCAAGTATGAGCAATAAATAAGGCTTTTCATCTGCCGCCATTCAAACTATGCAGCGAGCAGCAATGAAAAGTTCACACAACCTCCACGTAAGGGTAAATCTGCGATATAATGTGATTACTTAATATCCTCAGTGAGAAGTAATTGTGAATACTTTGAGGAAAACATATATACAAACAGAAATACATGCAAGGAAAATGTTATCTCCTTTACTAGCGCACATCCACAACACAAATTTTCACTGGACATCATGGATGAATCACTTTTCTGGAGCCTAAGAAGTCATACCATTATTCGAAATAAAGTGGTTGTGTAGGATAAAACACAGCTCATTCCACCCGAGAGACAATCCCACCTACGCTCGGCATATCCTGCTTGAAATTTGAATTTCCTGCTTAGTATTTAACTCGTTCATTAGCAAGTTATACTCACTTAAACCACAAAATTCCAAAGAAGCAAGTATCCATCTCTATATGAAAAACTTTAGTTACTATAAGAAGTCACTTAGGGCAAGCAGCCATGCAGCAAGCTAAGGAAAGTAACACAACTAACCAAGCAAAGAAGTTGAGCGAGAATTGCAACAAAAGTTGCTTATCAAGAATGCACTTAGATTACAAAAACAATAAGCAAGTTATATGAATAGCTATGCGTAAGCGCAGCAGAGTGTTGCGATAACTAAATACAGCTGGGATTATATCAGAGTCGCCAACTCTCTTGTAATTTATTTCCGAGAGATGTGAAAAACAGGCTTTTTTTTCTGAACCCAAACTGGCATTGCCCAATTCTAACGAAGTAGAAAAAATGTGGCTTTTTTTTAATAATTTTTAAAAAATGTTCTATTTCAGGTTTGCAACATCCCTAATAGTTATGTGTATAACTAGAAATCTTTGTAAACTGACTTCTCAATGAATGCGTATCAAGCTTCCACGTATTCCGTTTTCATTCAAAGAATTGCATGTAATTAGCAACAACCATTTATGGGATTATGAAGATAAATTGGGAAGATATCATTAGAATTTCTGAGAAAGTGCACAAACAGATTCAACCAGAACTGAAAAATCGATACAGACCAAGAAGAAGGAGAAGATAGGGAACAACTTGATTTAACCTTGTATTTTCAATACTTTAATTAAAATTTGATTATGTTCCACAAAAGTGACTAGAACTGCACCAAAAAAGCATAGAAATCTACTTGTGTGACCTCCCGAAATATACCTCAAACCTGGTGCTGGTAATTGATGTCCTTGAAGAGGTTTAACTTTTTGAATTATTTTAAGAATTTAGCCTTGTTACAGCACATTTGTTTTTGCCCATGTACAAATTTGGTAAAATTTTTTGGACTAATCAAAAATGGGGTTAAACGACCTTTTCCTGGAAAGTTTAAGTGTTGAAAGTCTGCCTTTAGAAGTTTTACTTAAAATTTTCCTTGGAAATCTTTTTCTTACTTGTACGAGTTTGTAATTTTGTATGAAAATGAAAAATAAAACCGCTTCGGGGAACTCATTAGCCATTCGCCAAGCACCTGAATGTGAAAAGTATATACCCAAGCAAGGGTACAATATATTCTATGTTTCAAAACAGATCTTTAGCAATACATCAGTGAAAAATTATTAAATTT
The DNA here is from genome assembly GCA_949987695.1 of Merzomyia westermanni. Lineage (NCBI taxonomy): Eukaryota > Metazoa > Arthropoda > Insecta > Diptera > Tephritidae > Merzomyia > Merzomyia westermanni. The sequence goes on along the minus strand of OX465293.1, from coordinate 6,595,424 downwards.
CCACGTATATTTATTTGGAGATGCGCGTACAAACACATATACAGACAGAAATGCAAAAATTATACAAATTGTTGATTTGACTTCTGTTGCTCTAACCTCCCTGCAAAGATTATTAAAATAAATAACTTATACTAGAGCCTTTCAGTTTCCAGAAGTGGGAAGGCTTTTGACATTTTAGAGCAAATAATAATAATAACAATGCTCAACGCATCAACATAACGGAAGTAGTTTTTTTATTTTTTTTTGTTCGTGCAAAATTTTTCTGTAATTTTGATACTTCAACTCGACTGAAAAGATATTCAAAATTTCTACTTATTCTGCTTAGCATGACAAAAATGACCTGATTAATGCAGATAAAAAAAACTGAAAAGCAGTAAAAATACTATCGTAAAATAATGGAACAACGCAATGCAAATAAGAATTACAATACGTAAAAATTCAGATAAAGAAATATGGAAAATTAATTGCATATTTTCGAACTAAAATGAAATGAACGCATCGCTCGAAGCAATATCGAGTAAGAATGAGATTGCCTTCGGCTATGTTGATGGCGTAATACCTTTCAGTTGCATGGGAAAACTAAAATATGATGTTACGAATGATTGGAAAGTAGGACAGAAATACCTTAAGAAACAGTTGTGTGAGTTCTATATCATAAAAAAACCCTTAGATTTCTAAGAAAAATTTACAAGCTTTCTAAATCTATTTATAAGCTCAACAAAATTTCACTACTTTCGCTGGCTAAGTCACGCGTTGGAATTCCACGATCTACGCTAAATTCCTTTTTACGGAAAAATCGGGCTAATGAGAAATATACTGTATAGTGTGTCGATTTTTTCTGTTCCGAAAAATCCTTAATGGTATTAAAAATATGTATATACGTTCACAAATAATAAATTAATAAAGATATCTCCAAGTCGTTTGCTTGTAGACGAATGCATAGATCGACAGTCGATCAGACAGAACAACAAGGCCAAATCGATGAACCGCACCGTCGTTATCATTTTGGTTTACTTGTTGGCGGATTGATAACTTCTTCTTCTAGCATTGACAAAACAACGGACCAAAGTTATTACGCCATTTCATAACCATGAAAGGTATAAGCAGGGAGATAATCAATATAAATATAAATTCAATATTCGCACGTATTTCAACTTAATTGCAAGAGCGTTAATATGTAAATAGCGATAAATGCAATATCGTTTCAGTGGGTGGAAAAGAGGAGTATACCAACACAAACAGTAAAATTATAAATGAAATTCTTGCCATAAATAGCAAGCAATAAAAATTCTCGTTCATGTTAAATGCAACTCTGTTATAATCGTTAAGATAATGAACTATAATTGAAAATAAACAGATTTTAAGCAAGCAAAAAAAAAAAAAACACATAAAAAAATTACAAAAATTCAGTAGCTTAATTAGGTTTACCAACAACAGCGCAAATACAAAAACAACAACAATGAAAGGATTTTCAAAGTAGCACATGTCATGTTAAGGGGTTAAAAGCATAATTAGTAAAACGACAGCTACAACGCCAACGACAGCTAAGGATAATTGCCCTACTGTTGACATTAAAACACCCAATCATGTGAGCGTATTTAATTGAAATTTAACTTATTTAATTAAGTGTGTGGAGTGAATGGAGTCATGGTGTTGGGAATTGTGACAAACCGCAAGTAATTAAATAAATATTCAAACCGCAAACGAATATGTGCATTGTTTTTTTGAATGGAATTTAAATAGCTAACTGATATGGAATATCAAGAATCGTATATAATTTAAAGGCAAATAATGTTGACGTATTTTCATAAGTCGCTCACATATACGTAAGCAACTAAAATTATAAACAAATTTTTCTGCTTATTAATTTGTTATTGCTTTACAGTATTTATTTCTTCTTAATATAAGTACAAAAATATTCGGAACATTTTGTTGAACATTTTTAATTTCTATTGGAAAATGTATTTGAAAATGTTGCTTGTAGATAAGCAACTAAAATTATAGATACTGGCAATTTTTTTCGATTGTTTTATTTTTTGCGTCTCAAAAAGCAATCTCAAAATATGAATAAAAAGCAAACATATTTTTTTTTTTGGAATTTTTTCTAAGCAATCAGCCCTTTCTATTCGTCATCACTTACCAAGCTATGGAAAACAAATTGTTGGCCAATTTTTAATTTGAATAGCAAATGTATTTGAGTAAGGCGCTTGAAGATAAGCAGCTAAGATTATAGACGCTTGACATTTTCTGCTTGCTTAATATTCCTTTCTCTTAAAAAGCAAGCAGTAAATATTTTAACCAGCATCTAGGTGACGTATACAGAAAGCCCACTATATTGGCCGTTGAGAGAAAGAAAGATATTGCTAGAATTTCGGCGAGGCACCATACTCCTCCTCCCTTTTCTGCCTCTTTTGAGTACAACGCTAGTAAGCCATACCAATGGAAATAAATACCAATGTCCTTGTGCACAAATATTAGGTCCACTGTGCATTGTTGACCAAAAATTATATTAGATGCCTATAAACCTACTAATCTATAATATATGGGTACAGTAATTATGTGTTAATTTTGCTTTTGCTGTTATGGCATCTAATTAAGTTCAGTGTCACAACATCAAAGCTGTGTTTGTGGTTGGTCCAGACGAGTCTAGGCTTACTTGTGGAAAGCCGTGTGATTTATGCAGAGGAAGTGCGGTTGTTGGTACATTTTTTGCTTGATATGGAGTGGCATACATATATGTGTAGTTATATATTCTACTATATATAGACATTGATGATATTACGTAATTAAACAATTCATCAGCACCAACGGCGCGAAAACAAAATATTCCAAATTGGCTTTAGTGTGAAATAAATGGTGAAGATACTTACATATTTACATATGTTTTTATGTAATAGACGCGACAGCACATAAAAACAATAACCACAACAAGAACAAAAATAACAATAAAATATGTTAATTTATTATGTTTAATAAGCTCAAGCATCAATGGCTTTTACATTGGAATTTGCAGCGAAATATGCCTTCGACCACCCAGCTCATCGTTTGCGTAATTAATTGTTAAATAAATACTCATTTAATTAGCTGCTGGATGACCGTGAAAATAATATGAAACCGTAAACAAAAAAAAAAACAAAAAAAAAATAACGCCACCATAATATTATTGAATAAGTTTACGAACAAAACCGTAAATATCTTTCGTACACAATAAAGGCGAAATAATTTTCAGAATAAAAGGAAAAGCATGGAGAACAACAACATAAAAGGCAACTCTGACAATGACTGTGGTATGCCAGATGGATTGCAACGATTTTTATTCACAGAACAATGTTTCTGCTGGGTGCTGTGGACAATGTAGGCAATCAAGAGGTGAACTTTAATAATTTTAATATCGAAATCTGTCGTATTCGACACTTGCTCGATTGGCTCAATTAACTAGTGATTTGATATTTGAATGCAGCAAAGAAAATTTTGCAAGCTTAGGAATGGATTTTGTTTTGACCATTTTAAAGTAAAGCTTAGGCTTTTATTTGACTTAGTGATAAATATTTTGGCCATTATTCTTTTACTTTTTGAATAGAAATATTAGTTTATACGCAGAAAGTTGAAAGCTTTTAGAATGTAAAACATAGTATTTGTAACTTACAGTTAAAATTCTCAATATGGCAACGCTGATCGAGTCTTAAGAAAATTCATATTTCCTACCGATATTATTGTATGCATAACCAGTTAAATTTGTATAATTCTTCTGTTTTACATTATAATATAGTGGTTTGTTTTAAGTAGTTTTATAAATTTATTTTTATTTTAATTCTTAAAATGTTTTATTATTATAATTTTATTTTTTTTTAATGGAGTTGAGATATAATATAGTGGTTTGTTGAAGTAGTTTTATAATTTCATTTATTTTTAAATTTTTTAAATTTTTTATTTATTTATTTAATTTTTTTTTTGATGTTGAGCTATTTACTTTTTAAGAGTTTGCAAAATACAAATGTATATATTAAAATTTTAAAAACGAATTCTTATTGAAATTTTTTAATATTTGTTTAAATATTTGTAGCGTCCAGCATATGTTGTCCAGCTCCTTTACCACTTTCCACTACTTCAAAAACACTCTATTTCCATCTCATAACTCACTCACTTAACTCGCCACGTCAACAAGCCCGACAAATTACAGTTTTCAGGCAATTATTCTAGCTCCATTTTTTTTTCCTTTATTCACTTTTTCTGCTTTGATTGCTCACAGTAAACGCAATATAAAAAGTTATGTACTGATTTCTACGAACTTCCGACGTCAAAGTCTAATAGAACGCAACTGGCACTCGAGTACTTTTTTCCCTTTGGCACAACCCACGATTTCGCTATAGAGAAGAGTCCCATTCGTTGACTGATAAAAACACACACCCACACATTTATGCAATAAGTTCAACTAAAATACAAAGTTGCCCGTGTATTTGTTTGATAAAAAACTTATGGAGAAATGGTATTTATTATTGTTTGGTATTTGTTCTTTTTTCTTGCTAAAAAATTTTAGTCAAAATGCAACCATTTTCTATACAAAAACAGCCACATGTACGTAGCCAGATATATTTTATATACTCCTAAATACAACTAGCGCTTCACCGCTCCAATGCCCCGCAATTTGTTTGAATCTAACTGGCAATAACAAGCACGTTTGCTTACTGATAAGAGAAAATTATTTATCTGTCACCCATTTACTCAAATGGCAGAGAAGAAATAGACTAGTTAGACCATGTACTAGTTTGCAAACTAGTACGAAAACAGAGAAGACATGTTCCAACTAAAAAACGGCAACTAGTTTACCCTAGCTTCGGATCTGGGTAATATAAGGCAACCAATGTGGAACCGTCAGCATTCGGGTTAGTTGGAAACCACAAGTCTGAGCGAAACGTCCTCCACATGTTCTTAAAAATTTAGTTCGGGTCTTCTGCTTGTGTATGGGACTACTCTCCTTTAATGGTAGTGGCAAAATTTTTTGCATGGTTTGCATGCTTTTGGTCTGATAACTAATTGTACTCGCGCTATTTACTTATTATATTCCAGAGCACTGGCGGAGTTGAGATATTTCTTTGTCTCGCTATTTTGCCTAAAAGTACCTATTTCAATTTTTTGTTTGCTTTTTAATATATTTTTTGTTGTAATTTTAGGTAGCTATGGCACACGTTCTTTCCAATATTGAATGCTTTCCGGACTTGTTAGAAGATAACTACTTTGAGGTAATTTGAAAATTTTGCTGATAAATACGAGGTCAAGTGTAACCAATTTTTTGATTGCTTCCAGTCAAATGTTAGGTAGTACTAAACCTTTTTGGCAATTATTTATTTATTTTTTATTATTTAAGGCAAAACTTATTATGTTATTTAATTTTACAAACAGCAGGTTTCCTTTTTATTTAATTTAATATTCAGCAGATAAGTTCATTTTTAAGTTTGTCAAATTTTGAACAGTATACTGATCATTTATGGTAGTATTTTTCAAATTCGTTTTTGTTCATTGCCTATTGTAAATTATAGTGGGTGATGTACTTTTATTTCTTAGTTTTAGGACCAACAAACTTTTTATATTTTTAACTCTTATTGTTTTGTATAATTTTTATAGTAAAACAATACGTAAGAGTATAGAAAATTTGTATGTGAATCAGACCTGTTAAACTTGATTAGTAATTAGTAATCAATTAATAGAAAGTTTTTTTAATTGGTAATGATTATTTTAATTATTTTTCAAGAAAAGGCAGTTACTAGAACAAAGAAAACAACATTAAAAAAATTCAAAAATAAAAATAAATAAAAATAAAAAATAATCGAAAAATTTGTTTTGATTAATTTTGATAATTTTTAATTTTTTCAGTACTGTTGATGTGTATATTTATGTGCTTCTACAATACTGAAAAAAATCAAAAATAATTGAAAAAAAAAATCAAAATAAATTAAAAACAAAAATCAAAAGTAATCAAAACCACTTTTCGATAATTTATATTTTTTTTTTCAATTAATTTGAAAATAATCATTAAAATTTGAGAATAATGGTAAGCAATCATTAAATGGATTCTCAAGAAAAAAATTAATTCTTATCGGTAATCATCACGATTAGTAATCATTATTTAACAGGTTTGATGTGAGTTATTCGATTCTAAACTATTCAAATCTGAAAATCATATATTTGGCTATTTTCTTAAACTTATAATGTGAAATGATTTTCACTTGAATTCATTATACTTTCACTGATACAGCGAGTGGGTATTTTTTATATAAAAAATCGATTTTCACAAATGAAACAAAAAAAAAATAATCGTTTATTGAATAAGCCTACAGTTCGGCACTGTTGTTAATTGGTTTCCCACAGCGCCACCTTACAAAACTCTGGCCATAAACTACACCCAAAACTACCTGCTTCGTACCTGTACTTTCTTATTTGTACATGTATACTCTGCTGAATTAAATTAAATAAATTAAATTTAATTATCCTGTTAAATTTAGCTAAGTGATAAGTAATTTCTTGTCAGACTATCAAGTGGAAGTTGCAGATGGCTAAAGTGAAATAAAGTGGCAAGACAAAAGTGCCAGCTCAGACATTAAAAAACAACAATCAAGACATGAAAGCAGGTATTTGCAGCACAACAACAACAGAAAAAATAATTTAAGCAATCAGCATCGAACAGCTGCCACTAATGATCTTTAGTAAAACCATTGTTGTTGTGGTTATTGTTATTGTTTTGTGTGAAAAGTAAGTAAGCAAAAGTTGTTGTTGTTGCCGTTGATATGTGGCAAGTTTGTAGATTCTCTCAAGATTTAATTTCCACTTAAATGCAGAGCTACCGGATAACATTTAAGCAACCGAAATATCATCCTCTAGATCTCAGTGAAAATTCGAAGGTCATATTTGCCTAAACCTCAAGTTATTGGTGCGTTATCGGTAACCTTATAAAACAGCTGATTCAACCAACCTTATAAGAAACAATGCAATCGAATATTGGTCCTGTCGTAATTCCTTATCCGTAGTAGACCAATTGCATGTTGGTTTTTCTCTTACGTTAAGGATACGACTACAGCCATACGACAAACGCACCAAAAACTTCAGCTTTAATTGACGAGTTTGGCTGTTACTACCTTTGATAAATATATAAAGCCTTTGGCCCACTGTGGCCAGTTGCTGGTGATGCTGCCAGTTGTGATTAATTTAAATTTTCCTTCTGCTATTCATAAAAACTAATGAAAATTTCGTTATTTAATATTCCTTCCAATAAATTAGGAGGTACACATAAATCTGACTTGAACTGATTTGCAAATATCGCGTCATTTTGAGAAAGAAAAAACTATCGAGACATTATAGGCGGAAAATACAGTGTTGCTAAAACTGCTTGGAAGTAGAAAATACAGTGTGGCTCAAACTGTCTAAAGTAGAAAATATAGTGCTGTTCAAATTTTTTACACAACTATTTTGAATCTTGTTACTGGATATACTAGAATCCTTAGCGAAGAAGGAGGCAAAAACAAGCTTTTTTGAAATGGGTATCATGAGAGACGTGAAGGTCGTGAAGAGGCAAAACACCTTGCCCAAAAAGAGTAATTAAACATTTTGAGCAACACTGTATTTTCTACTTCACTTAGACTGCAGGCTGCATGCTTCACAACATAAATATTTTTTACTGTCTCTGTCTAATCTTAGTATCAATCTTGCCACCTTGTTTTTTAAATGTGTTCCTTCCAAAACACTAAGCCCATGGCATGGCACGTTCTTATTGCACTACTACAGCGCAACCAGACGTAGTTTCGTTTAGCTCTTATATAGAAGCCTGAGATTCAAAGAAGAGTTAAGTGAGTGCAAAACAAAAATAAAAATTAGAAAATAAAAGAAAAATGCAAACAAAAATAAGATGAATATAAAATTCAAGCAAAAAAAAAACTTAAAAGTTTCAAGCCAAAACAATCAAGTCTGGCTCATGCGCGAAAGTAGTCTTTCGACTTGGGCGCTAAATGAAGAGCCGAAGAGAGTTCGCAAGTAGGAAACATTTTAAGAAAAGAAAGCGTAGCTTAACACCAAATGCATGGCTTGCTATGGCCAAGTAACAGGTTTGTATTGATGGTGCTGTCCGGATTTTTGCTTCATTTTGTTAAAAAGATTTTGTAAAGTTTGTTTTCTTTAGCGCCTAACAACAACACTTTGCTGCCACATTAGCCATCAGCAATGTGACAAAGCTAAGTAACAAAGAGCTGGCGTCAACAAAGCCAAACAAGTAGCAGCAAGCAACTAATGTGGCAACTTTTAACATGCAACAACAGCGTGCCACAAACGGCAATAAACCGTCCAGCAAGCGAATCCAAATAAAATTCAACAGCGAAGCGTCCCAAATTGGTGAATGGTTCGATGTTTGAAAGTGGCGCATCCTCAGTTTATCGGCATGACGGTTGTTGTTGCTGTCTGCTTTTTTGTTGATCTTTATGTCTGCTTGCAACAACATATTTGCCACACTTTTTTACGACTTTTCTTGATAGCTTTGGAATGAAAAAATTAAATAACACCAGCTGCAGTGAGAGGCGAGATTTCTTGGGAGAAGAAGAAAAGAAAAAAAAACACAAATTTTGTAAAAAGAAGAAGAACGGGAAGAATTTGTGGTACCATAAAAGTTAGATACGCTTGCTAATTTGATTCAGCGTCCGCTGTAAAATAACCGAAATATTTTGTTACTTTCAACTGTCAAGCTCGTCCAAGGGGGTATTTTTTTTTGGTTATATAGCAATAGCAGTGCATACATTAGAAACTAGTAGCGAGTAAGTTTTAAATGTTAAAGAGTAAATTGTAGTTACTAGACAATACCAACGAGTAAATAGTAACCACTAAATTTCTAAAATTGCAAACTAATAGCGAGTTAGTGTTAGAAAATAGTAGCGAGTAAATAGCAATGATTAAACCGTTAAAATTGGAAAATAGTATCGAGTAACTAATAAATATCAGAAAAAATAGCAAGTCAATATTAACTCGCTACTTTGTGTTACTTTACATGTAGTTGTAGGCTACTTGAAATAAGGTGTGCCAAGATTGGTGAAATTAAGTTAAGAAGGTCTTGCCTGAAAAAAAAATAAAATATATTCTGCTTAGCAAATAGCGCAAAGACAGTGTTACCAGAAAAGTTCTTCTCGAACAAATTTTTGCTCGCACATCCGTTCGATTTGTTGACGATTTTCAGTATAATAGTGCATATAGACAATTCGAAGCATGGTTAGTAACAACAACAGCAGCAATTTGCTTTCAAATCTTTATTGCTGAAAAGTTTTCCTATTTTGGTGGCAATTTAATAACATTTGTAATCACCATTTCCAAACAAAATTCGATTTCTCTTTTTAAAATTATTCGAGCCATTCATACGTTTTTCACAATCTCCACAACATACTATATACAAGTAGTTGAATATATACTTATACATAAGTAAGTGTGTATATGTCTGAGTTTTGCGAAGACTTCGATTTCGCTTTTGCGAAAATTCGCATATAATTTCCTAACTTATTTTGCTTGCGAGATTTGATTGCGCTTTTACTAGAGGCAGACACCACAATGTGCTACTTACTGAGTGTGCGTTGCTTTAAGTAATTGAATTTGTGTGTTGTAAATTGTGTGTTGTAAGGCTGTAAAGTTTGTTTTGATTAAAAAATTTTCATGGTCAGCACGTTTTATAGCAATTTGTTGTCTATTTAACTGCTTGTTAAAATTTTTAATCTTTTTTGGAAAATTAAAAGAAGCAAAACGAAACCAGCAGATCTCTATATTTAGACATGAGGACGAAAATGCATTCTTCTCGTCTACAGTGGCCTATACTTTTTCCCAACTAGTCCATTATGGGCATATTTGGGTTAAGTTAATTTTAATTTGTGTAGCCTACTTTTAGGTGCAGAAAATAAACTTGAAGTCCGCATTGACAGAACAATTATCGAGTTTCTTGGATCGATTTTATTATGAGCAAACACCGACTATTTTCTTTAAAATTCGATATTTTACAAACGATTTATCCCTAACCAAAAAAACGATTATTCAGTAACCGAATTTTTCACACACCAGATCATATCCTTAGGGTTAGAGTAGATATTCATTCTCATATTTGATCATATGAAAAAAAGAAAATATTAATTAAAATTTCAAAACTATTTATTGATCATATTTTGGAAAATATATAATCATTTTCGATATTCTTAGATCTAAAATGAAAACTGCTGCATATAAAAAAGAAATTGTATCAACTTTGCTCAAGCAAAATCCTAAAACGGTGCTCGTTGGAATCTTGTGCTGAATAAATCGTGCCATAAACCCCCGTACCAATAAATCAATCAAAAGTTGTCATAAAAAATTTAAGATCATTCATCAGTTGCTTTTTCAGTATGATCGCTGTCCTGCTTCCCATGCGTCTACAACATAAACAACAACTTGCTCTTTGCACGCGCCACATTTCTCTTCGCCTTTTGTTTTTGCTTTTATTACTCGCAGCTATCACGCATCGTTGAGATACAAAGCATCCGTCGGAATGTGACCATTAACTGTCAAACTTGTCAAACAAGTTAAAATCAATATATAAGTATACCAAGTGTATATGTTTCCTTGCAGTTATGTCGTTATACCAGCAGCAACAACGCATGCAGCATCCATAAACGTTACAGCAGATAGCGAGTCTTTGTCCATCCCAGCTTCAGCTTAGAGTTCGAAAACAAGTCAATGACGTCTTCAACTGCGATTTTACAGAGTTTTTCCCAATACATGTTATTTCTCAATCGTCTCAATTGATCTTTGTTTTTGTTGTAAACTGCCATGTTTGGTAGCAAAATGTTGAGAAATGCCGTTAACTTTAACATTGCTATGCTAGCGGCGGTCAACATAACGGTTTTGGTGGTTGTACTGCGAGTGAATGACATTCGATGGTTATACCTCTTCGAATGGATATGTGTATTAGACGGTGCCAAAAAAAAGGCGTCACGAAAAACTTGCAGGATCTTCTGGGGAAAATTTAAATTACATTCTTTGGTAGTGATAGAACCATTTGAGAGCCAACAAGCATGCGAAGAAACAATGTGAAAACGACCCTCCACTTACCATCACCACGATAAGGCTTCTAAATCCCTGAGCGCATTGGGCATACCCATGCTGTTGCCTAAAAACTTTGGTATGAGGGAGTTAGCTATCTAACGCAGGTCTCAAGCCAATATGTGTCGATATTTATTATTTCCGAAATATCATTAGGAAAGGTGCTGGAATGCTGACCCGCCTTGACACCTTTGGAATCATCTGCGCTCCCAGGGTCATATTCATCAAATATGCAGCTAGCAAAGTATCAACATCACCAGCACTTAACCAATCAATTACTCACAATACTGTGATTGTGGCACTCGATCCGCCATCTAGAATTCCGTCTAAAATAAGTGGAAAGTCCGCAGAACTACCTCTATAGTCGACATGAGTTGTTTAAGAATCTGTATTTAGCTTTTTTTTATATATTTCCTGTTTGATAAATTTCCAATCAAAAAACAGTAACAATGTTTAAAGCTTGATTACTCTGGATCGGCCCACTTGACGCTAATTTTCATTCAGAATTTTTCTGTAAAGAATTAAATTTTTCACAAAGCCAGTTTTTTTTTTCTTCAATGGTTTGACCGTTTTCAAACAAAAATGAAGTAAGCCTCATAAATCTAAACTTGCAACGATAGCCCACTGAAAATTAATAGGTAATTTTTCTTCGTACGTACTTAGCGACATATGAATAAAACAGACCTGTTAAGTAATGACTACGAATCGTAGTGATAACCGGTTTGATTGATACATTTTTGCAAAAGTCTACTAATGATTAATTAATTATTAAGAAAAAAAATTAAAAATTTCATGACTTTTATGACTAGCAATAAAAAATACAAATAATTCAAAAAAATTTGTTCTCATTACTTTTGATTATTTTTGATCGTTTTTAATAATTTTTTGATATTGTTGCAGAAAACCATAAGCATATACGGCAAAACATCAAAAAAAAAAAAAAAAAATAAAAAATCATCAATATTAATCAAAATATATCAAACATTTTTTACTTGGTTACTTTTAATTATCTTTGATTTTTTCTATTTTTTTGGGGGTTTTTTTAATAATTTTATTTTTTTTTTAATGGTAATCATGAATGAAATGAATTTTTTTAAAAAATTTTTAATTTCTTTTGAAAATCAAATGTAAACTTATCGTTTGTAAGATAGCAATAAAGTTGTAAGCGCCTATAATTTTTTTTGCTCGCTTATTTTTTTGGTTTCAAATTGTATCGAGCAACTAAATAACGAATAAAACGGTCTAATATTGAGGTCAGAAACTTGTTTAGCATTTTTTTCATTTTCAACATTTTAAAAAACCATACATAAAATTAAGAAAAAAAAAATGTTTTTTTCGTTTGAGTCAGTCTAATGCACATATATAAATATATACATTCAATACATATGTATATGCAAATATATATAAGCGTATTGATTAAAATTTAATTGAAACGTTTACTGTTCCACTTCTTCAGTTAGAGATAAAATTATTTTTACTTAATTTGAACAAGTGCAGGGTTGTTTGCTTTTAAAAACCTATTGAATATATGTTTCTGTACATACCCTACAAAAAATCGTGGGACTGCTCTCTAAAGAGAGTGATCCGCGATCAATACTTTTCGTCTGCAGTTAGCTACAATTGATCCCAACTATTCCATCATAGGCATAGTTGGGAATAGTCGTTTCTGTAGCCTACTTTTAGGTATTGAAAGTAAACTTGTCCGACCGTACCTGTACGGCAACAAAGGTAATCCGTCCGACACTACCGTTTAGGGCATGAAAGGGATCAATTAGTCTCTTCATACGACATGCTGAAACAAAAGAGATCACTTTAACCCATACAAAGAGATTAAAACTGGCATTGGGCGCATGCTCCTTTGCGACTCATCCCGAAATCATACTAGACTAATGGCATTTTTTGTAGGGTAAAAATTCAAATACAGTGAAAGTTTCGGGGAATCACTTTTATTTGATTAACTGGTACAGCTCTTAAGTTTAATGGTAATAAGAAACCTTTAACTATATGTCTCGAAAAAACCTTGAACTTTTCGAAACACCCTCTAGTAATGCAGCCAAAACTTTTTCATTAAACTCAGCACTCCCCTCCAACAAGTAGTCATCTCACAAGCTAATCGATGCGCTTTATCTTCTGCTGCTTATCCTGCCTGGTCTGAGAAGGGGGAGCTCATGAGCATAACCACATGTGCTACCTTAACGACTATTTTGCCGAAACTTTGAGCTGCTTTCAGTGAGTCTACATATTGTTTACACACATAAAGATATATATATATTAGCAGAGCAAATTTGCAATGATGACGATGATAATAGACGCCATCTGCGCTAATAACAAAAATTGTTATAATATAAACAGCAACGGGATATGGCTTGAGTAAATGAGAGAGTTGGTAGTAAATAGCAGCTAAAGTTTTGTATGAATAAATTGGGTATGAAATGTTGGCTGAAGCTTGTACGAATTAATATGAGAGGTGCTTTCTGGATAAAATCCAACCATCATGTCGACGATGGGCTTCAGTGTTTCACAAATATACCCTCATATGCGATATTAAGCAAACTGAAAGCGCACTTGTTGGCCCGAAAAAATTGCGACAATATTTGTTCAGCTTAAAGCCTTAAGTAGCTGATAGCAACAGGCCAAATACTGTGTTAGTCAGGGACTGGAAATAATGATTCTTCCCAGATAGGTACAACTAAGCTAATGTTCTAAAAATTACTAATAAAAAGTGATTTTTATAATAAACCTAATAACCGTCACTGTCCCTGATATTATTAAGAAACAACAAAAACTTACACTTGCCTAACTTTACATTGAAATCTATATGTGTATCCACCCATGGAAATTCAAAAGTTTAAGCACCTATCTTGGACTGAGAAGAAAGCGGTCGATGTCTGTACATAGCAAGTATTCAAGAGTGAATGGATAGAAGGCATCATTATTAGACCAATAGAGTCCAAAGCAATAGTTTTAAGAACTTTTGTTTGTATGTATGTATGTTTGTGCGCGAATCAGTCAAAAAGTGATGAATAGAATTGAATGTAACTGTCAACGTGGGATTCCTAGACGTCCAACTTACAGTTAAAAATAACCACTATTTCGATGAATAGACCGGTTTCGGAGTTATCGAAAATATGTTTACCCAGATGGCCCAAAAAATATTAGTACAATATGGGTATCAAACAAAAGCTGCTAAAGAGTGCTGCAATAAGCGTTGTGATTAGGTTCTATATATGAACCGGTTTCGGAGATATAATGATTAAAATGGGTCTATTATAAGTTCTAAGAAGCAGCGAAGCATGGGCGGCGTTTCCAGTTTTGGACTATAATTTTATCAACCTAATTTAATAAGAAAAATTTTCAGAATTGAAATTTAAATATTTTCTTGATAAATATTGGGGTCTGTGAGCTATTCCGGCGGAGCTGCCGGCGGGAAGCAACTGTAATAGAGTTTTGTGATCTCACATGCAAGTTCCGATTTAATCGATTAGTTTCTCTTATGATCTATTACATTTCTCCGTCGGCAGCTCTGTCGGAATAGCTGATAGACCCCATTGTTTTTTTCGCTTAAGGAAACCAGCCGGGTTTTGAATAAAAACATTTAATTTGCTAGGCTTTTTGTAAACTATTTTTGCTACACAACTGAAGAATGAATGAAGGAGACGAAGCAGATCCAGCGCAGTCAACCAAATGATGTTGACTTAAACAGTTTCCCCATTTACTCAACAGACACAATTATTTATGTTTTTTGTTTGAATTTTGTTCACAGCTTGCAATAAAGTCCCAATTAGCTTCCTGATTTTTTTTTTTTGTAAATTTCCAAAGGGTTTGCTATATTTTGCTACAGTTTCTATATCAGATAATCTATGTTTTTGTATTTAAGTGTATTCTATGTTCGTATGTAGCTCTGTGTTATTAAAAACCAACTCAATTATACTTTCCTAAGCATTTTCACTCGCGCACAACCACAAAGAAGCCACCGCTGCCGCCGTTTTACAAACAAAACAAGTGAACTACTAAGCTCGCAATCCATACATTACTTGGTGCTTTCGCTTGTAAAGACATTGGCAGGTCCTCACATTTGCAAGCCTCAGCAACAACCCACCCTGCTCACTAAAAGGGTTAAGTGGATAAGTTTACAACGCCAACTTAGTAAAGTAGACACGGTTAAAAGGAGGAAAATGGAATTAAAAGAAGTACGCTTTCACCAAGAGGTCAGGTTGGAGTATGCAGACGCAATCCATATACCCAGATGAGCTCATAAACTAAGCGATCAAACAAAAAAAAAACTTCAGATCTGTGAAGGAATATGCATACTTGGGAAATTGTAAGGACTCACGAGGTGCAAGGGATAGTAGGATTATTAAAAGACTTCTTGAGCTGAAAAAGGACCGCCGAAAGAATAGAGAAATACGGCTGACCTTTCTCAGCTGCAATCTATTTTTCCATTCGAGGCAACGCAATTGGGTATAAAAAGTAAATGTCTGATAACTTAAAAGTCGCTGCAAAAGTTTGAGCAGAGAACGGATAGGGTGTTATGAAGTCAAGCAGGAAACACAGCTGGATAATCGTACAAATAGTTAGCTTGTGTAAAAAGTTATTATATTTGAAACCCATGTGCTGATAGGCAGGGGATGACATAAGTATCAGGCATCGCAGAACTTTGTACTTGCAAACTCAACAAAATGGGGACGCGGGTGACCCAAAATGTGTTAGTAGAATATGAGTATCAAACGAAAGGTACTAAAGATTGATTAAGTTCAATGTGTCAACTGCTTTCGGAGATATAAATATTAGAATCGGACTCAGATTATTATAAGTTTTGAAACGCAGCAAGGCGTAACCGGGTTTTCTTGTTTAAAATATAAGATTGTGGTCACATTGAAACACCTTGTTGTAAAGTTTTTAAGTACCGACAAAGAGGAGAAGACTAAATAGCAGAGTACCAAAGAGAGATACCAAAGCTATGATTTTTATATTATCTAATAGCGCGTGGGGAATTCGATATGCGAGAAATAAATTGTACTTCATAGGAATTAAGTAAGACCGACTGCCTTACGAGTATTCCTTGTCTGATAACAACGAGAAATTTCGTCGGTTCCTATTTAAGGTTATAGACTGTGTGTATGATTTCGCCCTAGTTAAGAAGTCCGGGTACTTTTAGCGTAGCCTACATACCCCCACATAAGAACTCATTTCAATCAACGCCTTATACACCCCAAAGTATTATTAAATGTCTTCGAAGCATGACTGTAGAAATACACATAACTTTATACACTAGACTGGGCCAAAAAAGAATTATTTATTTTAATTATATTTTAAAAGTAAATAAAAAAAAAAAAATTTCAGACCTTGACATTAATTTTCATTTTCTTTTCTTAGATTATATAATTTTTGGTTTTGATAATTTGTTAAAAAATAAGCTTAGCTGCATGTAGTTTCGTAAGAAATTAAATTCCCCATACAAGTTCTGAACAAAAATGTGACGCACTTTCAGAATTGTAACACAGAGCTTTTTATGACGCGAATCTAATTTTCTTAAATAATTTTGCTATTCGAAAAAATAATATCTATAAAATATTTTTCTTTTTGTTGCCGAGTACAATATAAACACACGACATGTATGATTTTAGATGCTTCCAAAAACTTGAATACTTCTTAATGTATGCATACTTAGCTTGCTTAGAAACAACTACGCCTCGAACTAGTTCATCGACTCAAAGAAAGTTCTTGAACAAAAAGTTGGAGCTTAGCACAAATCCACGCACTTAACCTAATAAAATCTTAACTATGCGCCTGTGTTTAAGGCATTCGACATGCGGCACGTTGCTAGTACATGTTTGTAATAAAATTTGCAACAACAAAAACAGCTGTAAGCGCATAGCAATTCAATACAATAGCGATTAAGCACAGTGGCACACCGACGCACACACAAATTAAAGTGGGTAGTGTTGGGCGAGCCTAACTGCGGCAAAGCAAATTGATATATGTAAGTCCAATCCACACACTTACACAAACTCTCACATTTAATCACCACACACATAACCATAGCCCACACTTCGAAAGGCCTTGCAATTTGTGCGCAAACTGTCGTCAGCGTTTTTTGTTTAGGTTTCAACAACCCTGCGGTGCTTACTGCACTTGGACGAAATGAAATTCCATCGCACTTAAACCAAATTGTGATTATAGAGCAATGTGCTGCAAGGTGTAAATAAAGTCTGTGCAGCGACAAGGTGAAGGTCTTTTAATGCTCACATAGCCACCGTAAACACCCACAAAAATGTCCGAGCGCGAACTCTGTTTCTGAATGACTCTTTTTACTACCATCGTGGTAGCAAAATTGTCGGATGAGATGATGAGATGCGAATAGGTAACGTCACAGAACGTATTTATTACAGACATTGCATTCAAAAAATTTCTGCAGCATGTTAGTGCTTACATCCCCACACTCAATTAAAGTTTGTTATTAAAAATTCAGAACCTTTTTGGAATGAAACTAGTTACTTCAATTACTTTCTTGCTCAAATCTCTCATAATTCTATAAGCAAACTCTCTTCTATCGACCTTATTCTAAGAGATTTCAAGTCTCAAAATCGACTATGCCAAATATCTTATTAAAACTGCTTTGAATTGATATCTGCTGCGCCTAAAAGTATGCAACATTTAAACGTTTCTGAAAATTTCTAGAAAAATCTTTATATTCCTAGAATATTTAGCCCAGAGCGTCTAAGTTTTGAATGACTCTTTTTACTAGACATTACATACCATATTTTTATTTTTAATGCGACTGTTGTTTTTATCTACCACACAGAGACGAAAACGTATTTTTAAGAATTCCATACATACCATGTGTTTCTTTGAAAATGTTCAAATCCCTTGCATATCTGTAAATATACAATATAAAGGGAAATTTAGTTTTTATGTAATTAAGAAGCAATTAAAAATTATAAAAAGTTCTATCAAATATTGGATGAATTGATACAGGAAGATTTAGGTTAATAGTGCCTAAAAGTATGCAATATGTTTTTCTGCATCCTTTGTCATCTTAGTAGTACTAAGTGTTGCGTAGCTTCCGACGCTTATGAGGATATTTTAGAAATTTTTCGCACCTTCAAGCTGATTCCCACTATGCCACGCGAACCCTTCCAAGAGTTCCTAAAAGTACGCTATAAAAAAAATTGTTCGTAGTACTATTAACAACACAGAATTCTCAATAAATGTTGGCTTAAAGCTCAGCTGGAATTGAAGCCAGTTCTATTGATAATTAAATACAGAGTTCACGCACGAATGAAGAAATCTGTTTCCACAAGCAATAAGACCTAAATTGGAGGTAAAACGAAATTGAGCACAAAACAAAAGTGGTTTTTTGCACGAAAAGCCATATGTCAAAACCATGTACTCATACAAAAATGTTGACTTTCAAAGTGCTATAATAAAAATTAGAAAAAAAATACCTCCGAGAAGATTAAGGCCGAGCATCTCTACCAATTTGTGGTGTGCTGCTTCTAATTTTTTCTACAGAAAAACAATTACTTTTGCTTTTATTGCCGGTGCTCACAGCAATAGTAAAAAAGTGAGAATGTTGCATGCTTTTAGGCGCACATGATATTTCTTTGCAATATTCAGGTGCGCATGCGCTGATAGCAAACATTTTCTATATGCTGTAACAACAAGCTGATATCTATACATTTAAATAATCAAGAAAAATGCATGTAAGACGCTTTTGGGAACCAGCTTCTAAAATTAAAATTTTTATCTATGTTTGTAAAAGCTTTACTCAATAATGAATGCGCAGAAATTAATGCAATTTTCAACGGTATATTGCTAGAACCTTGGCTTAAGATATAGGATCCATTTTATCAATTACACTGCTTGTACTAATTTAATAGAGGCCCGAGCAACCGCATGCACATAGTAATGGAATACATACTAGAAGAACTTTGCATAGTTTTAGGTGCATGCGCTATTCTTCTGTTATTTTTTTTTCCAGCCCATTGGCACGCATGTTTGATAAAGCATAGCAGCCCACTACCCCAAAGATAAAATAATAGAAGGAATTAAAAATTATGCATACTTGTAGACGCATTTGGAATTTTTTTTGGAGTTTGCATTAAAGCCTGTAGCGAGGCATGCCACAGGCAATTCAAGTACGTCTCTTTCGATTTCAAAATTTTTCCAAAAACATTTTTTTGATTAACGCGCACTCTCTTAATCTCTAAAACGACTCATAAGGCAAGAAGAACAGCGCTTTGGCTTCTCAGCTGCATTTATGAATTTTAATGCCAACAAATCAGGCTCATACATACATGCACACCAAAACAGATCCAATACAAAGAAGGCACTTAACACTTAATTTACCACCAATTGCAATGCTAAAATTATTCATGAGTTTGTTGAATCTTGCGAAAGCTCGCAATATCCTACGCAACCTAACAATACGGATGTGGCGTTAAATAGCTCAAGGGTATTATAGTTCACATAACGCCCACACGTGTATTGAAGGAAATTGTGTATTCGTGCTAGCAGCACTGTAACTGCATTAGCTTGGCTGCTACATTGCGAACGCTGAAGTTGTAGTTAAATGTGCCGAATATGTGAATTTGTTGACTAAATGCATTAAAGGGCTTTTGGTTCCCTTCGCTTTTTGCGCTATTGCTGTTTTTCGTATAAGCATTTTTTAATTAGTAGTAATGTTGTCAAAAAACAATTTTATGAAACTGAAAAAGAGGTTACATGCTTTCTTAATATGTTTGAAGGTGCTGAGTGAGCAGATTGAACATTGCTAAGTGGGGTTGACAGTGCGTATGAGCAACTTTTGATGTGAGGGCATGTTGTAGGGGTACCAATCCCGTACTCAACTAGCGCCAAAGTAATATTAACGTATACGGGGACCTTTCGCGTGTTATGACTACGTAACTGCCACGAAATTAATTGCTTAGATAAATATGCTACTTTTTTCAAGAAATTGTGGTTACTTTGAAATTATTTTTAGATTTTAAGTAGCATTGCTGGTATTCAGAACTTCATGCTTACTAAAAGGCGACTTTAAAGTTTTTAAAACTTGAAAGTGACAAATTATGACAACGGCAACTAACTCACGTTACTTAAAAGCAACTTTTTAGTAGCGGTAATAAATTCCCTGACGTTTTGGGATCCTCTTTTATCCCTTTAAATTTATGGAACTTGTAAGTGATATTTAATGGCGCTAATAAGATATCCGTTAATTGCAGAGCAATGGCGATTAAATAGAAAATAAAGTCAATTATGTCATTGAGGCTCCATAATAGTTTAAGTATCAATACCCTTTCATTAATAAAAACAAGTGCGTCTGCAGGTAGCAGACGAGACTTTAAGCACGACATGTTATGGTAGTCATAACTTTACCACTACTTCAAAGTGACGCTACAGTGACATTTGGTACTTTGCGTTAAATATAACTTGGAGGTTAAATATTTTTAGTTAGCGACTCTATCGCCAAATATTAACTACTTTGAAGTTGCGATTTTTGGTAAGTCCTACTACAAAGTTATTTATTCTAAGGCACCACATTTTCATACGTTAGTATTAGTCCGCCATTGAAATAATTTAGACCAAAGTAACATAGTTGCTGCGTCCAGTTAAATATGCTAATGCTTAATAATTTTTTTTTAAGCACCAAGGACCATCGAAATGCGTTTCACGGCATTATCAGGTATGTTATAAACAAAAAAATTGCAAGAGAAAGCAAGCAAAAAGTTAATAGGAGAGGTTTGTTTGTAAAGTTCGCAGAAAGTAGCAGTCACCACGCAGCTACATCATTACTACATAACCATAACGTCAATGGAACGTTGCGGGATATGCCCCATATTGGTTGCAGGCACGTAATAAATATGTTCCTATTACGTGCCCGTTACTAGAAGCTCAACACTTCAAAGTCACCAAAAATGGTCGCACGTCCGTTTCAGCGACTATTTGGACTAATTGGATTTTAGTAAAGAAAACATGTTATGGATTAAAAGCTACGCTCAAGCTCATGTACAAATATTTTTATTATTTTAGTCAAAGCAAATTTATATTAAATTTTCTTTATACCGAAAGAGTACTTTACTTTAAAGTTAAAAAAAACCTTTAGCTGCTGTTTTACATAAAATCTATCGTCCAATCATCACGTGCCAAGTAGACATTTCACTGTTTACTGCGATTGCCAGTGTGTACTGGGTGCATACAAAAATGTTGTTACGCCAAGTGCATGGCTCACAACTGCTGCTTGGCAAGTCGAAATGAAACAACCATAGCTGTAATATGTCTGAGGCCAAAACAATCGAGTTGGCCAATGGCCAAAAATGCAAAAATGATGCGCAATATTGAAGTGCAAGCAAATTCAGCAGAGAGGGAGTTGAGCTGCAACTGCAAAACGAATTTTAGTTGTTGGGTGAAAAGCAGGAAATAAAGTAAAATCGTTATTCTTATACTTAATATGAGCTGCATTCTGCGGGGTGACAGGTCAAACTACTACAACTGATTGTGCCAACTGTCTGCAAACTTCAATATGCAGTTGTTTTTGTTTTTTTTTTCGTTTTTTGTTTTTTTGTTTTGTTGGTGCAAATTAAATGAAAACAGTTGGTGAAGTAATTTACATAAAGTACTTGTACGCCAAATAGAAAATTATTTTAAAACAAGCAAAAAGTTGACCAACAATTGGTAAATGAACGCCTTTCCATGTATATGAATGTATGTGAGTGCTTGTTAGAGTGGAGGGGTGGCGCGGGTTATGTACAGGGTGGCTGATGAATTTTTCTACATTAAGAAACTCAAATAATTTTTTTTTTCAGTGTATGGAATTCATTTTTCTTTTATTCATGTTAAAGCTCATTAAATTTTATTAAATATAGCTTAATTAGTTTTAAAAATAATGGAATTTAAATGCCCCCCCTGCTCGTCGATGCATGTGCGGCATCTTACCAAAAAGTTGTTCATTACTGCTTGGAGAGTTGAGACAGGAATAGCCGCAATTGTTTCTCGAATGGATTGCCTTAGTTCATTCAAATTTGTTGGTTTTGCTTTGAAGACTTCCTGTTTGCAATAACCCCACAAGAAAAAGCCAGGTGCAGTAAGGTCAGGCGACCTGGGTGGCCAACGGAATGTGGAGTTTCTGGATATCAGCTTATTGGGAAATTTTCGTCGCAATTCTGTCATAACAGGTTGGGCTATATGAGGAGCTGCACCATCTTGCTGAAACCACACAGAGTTGAAAGAAATTCTCATTCGGCGTAATTCTGGATAGAAAAACTCTCTCAACATGCTCAAGTAACCGTAACGGTGTGACCGTTTTCTTCGAAGAAGTAGGGCCCGACAATGCAGCGTGATGAAACTGCACACCACACTGTGACACGAAGTGGATGCAATTCCGTCTCATGGAGTATCTGTGGGTTGGAAGCACTCCATATTCGACAATTTTGTTTGTTTATGTTGCCGTTTAAATCGAAATGGGCCTCGTCAGACATGAAAAGACAGTTCAACATGTTTCCATCCTCTTCCACCATTTGAAGCATCTTCTGGCAAAATTCCAAGCGAATCGGCAAGTCTGCAGCGTTCAGTTTGTTGGCCATTTGAATTTTATATGGGAATAAGTCCAAATCTTTGTGCATAATTGACTGTAATGACTGTCTGCTTACACCCATTTGAGCAGATAAGCTTCTTGTCGAAACACGTGGATTGTTTTGTATGGCAGCAGCTACAGCAGCGATTGTTTCCTCCGTTCGAACTGAGGGGTTTCGATGGTAAGGTCTTCTGTTGACTGTCCCATGCTCGGCAAAATTGTTTACAAGTCTTATTATGGTCCATCTGCTCGGAGGATTGCCGCCAAACGTGCGCCTATACTCTCTTTGAACCGAAACTACGGACTCCAGTGCGTGATAGCGGCGGACAATGCAAATTCTTGTTTCAGTGTCCCAGTTATCCATTTTTGTTAAATGTAAAAGTCAATCTGCAAAATAAAAAAAAAATTAACCACATTCATTAAATAGAAAAAAAGTTATTTAATTTTTTTTTGGTAGCGGCTTTCATTAGCCACCCTGTATGTGTATTGCTATGTGGGAAGTTTATCAGTTTAGTAAGTGTTGAGTGGCCAATTAAGTGCTTGCAATATATAATGAATATTATAGTGAATGCAGTAAAATGTTAGTATCAGCAGTATTTTAATTTAGTATACAATTTGAGTTCAAATTACAGCTGTTACGTATGAGGAAAGCGCTGGATGTTTTACAAATTATTGAAATGCGACATGGCGTATACGTAACATGCATCGAAACTGCATGGGATGCGGGATTCGGGATTTTAAGAGCGCTGGGGTTTTTGGGATTTTAATAGCGTCTTGATTTTTGGAATATGATTTCACAAAACACTGGATTCGTACGCGATTGGGGTACTGGCTATCCTCAAACCGTTTAGTTGAGAAAATGTTAATTGTTTGCGAACAAAATAAAAAATTTAAAATTTCAAAATTACTTTTTCTTACACGTTTTGAATTATATGAGCTTTGTACATTTTGATTTTTATTTTTCATATATACATATGCGGATTAAGCTATAAAACAAATAATGGCATTTTTAAAAGTTTTTTTTAAAGGAGAGTTACTTAACTAAGAAGTAGTGATCACATTTGTATCAGGGTTGGGTCACTTTGAATAAAAAACAAAATTTTATTTGTTATACAAAAAAATTTGAGTGATGAGTGAAATATTATTGCTTATTCAAAAAATTCTGATTAAAGAAAAAAATTTCAATTTTTATTCAAAATGAAAAATTAAAAAAAAATTATACCCGTATGCGCATATAGACATTATGGGTATTTGTAAAAAATTTTTTGGTTATTTCTGTATAAATTGAGATGCACTGAATTTATTTGATTTAGTTTCGAGATCATTGCTGCACAAAATAAGGCTACTTAGGGACTACTTGGTGGTTTTTAGGGTGATTTCGGGAAAGTTTTAGGAATACTTTTGGGATTTTTTCAGCACCATTTGGTAATTGACTGACAGATTGTCTTTTGGGTACATATTTGAATTATTTTAGGGATTTTTGTGGGACTTTTTTAGAGAAATTACTCCAAAAAAGTCTCGTAATGATTCCAAAATAGTCCCGAAAACAACACCGAAATGGCCCGGTAAAGCTCACAATACAATTCAGCATGTGTCCCGAAATTACCCTGAAAAAGTCACAAAATGGTTCCTAAAACTATCCCGAAAACATCGAAGGAATCCCGCCAAAAGCCTAATTTTTTCCAGCAATGATCCCGAACTTGCATCCAATCAACTCAGTGAATCTCAATTTATACAGAAATAACCAAAAATTCTTTGTAAATACACGTTATATCTATATGCACATACGGGTGTAATTTTGCTGTATCTCGATGTGTTATTTTTCATTTTGAAAAGCTTGAATACAAATTGAAATTTTATTTTTTAAACCCAATTTTTGGAATAACCAATAATCACACTTATCGCGAGTTTTATTTTCACCCGAAAAGGTTCGCACTTTTTATTCGCCTTATCGCAGATATTGGCGAACACATTTTTGTGTTCGAAAGCATTCCGCCTTATTGGCAACGCTTTGTTCGGGCGAAATGAACAACGGAAAATGCCAAATTTGTTCACTTTTATTTTACAGGCGAACAAGAGTGAAACAAAATGGAAGCAACGGTTTGTTTTGAATATTAGATATTCTTTTAATGAAATATGGTATTATTTTTTAGGAGTAAATCAATCGGAAATGCTGTTGGAGAAAATGTTAGAAAAGCCTGAAATTGCTAAAGGGGTTTCACTACTTTCTTACCTAGTAGTCGAGCATTACTGTGAGTTTCTACATAATTTTCTTCTAAGAATGCCAATTTATCCATTGGCTACAAAGCAATGGCTCCAAAATACACAGCACCTCTGACAGAACCTCACTGAAATATGACTGACTAAGACCCATCTCATGGGCATTGCCAACGCCTTTTTGATAGCCTCCTTCTGCGAAAAAACGTAGACAAGCGCTCAACGACGAATTTCTGCTTCAATGGCGGCAACGAGCCAGCCAAAATATCTAGCAAGTGTTTAAATGCTGGCTAATTTAGCCTGTAATATTGTTGAAAACTAGTAAGGAAACAATTAATTTGTTATTGAAAAGTGCCAAAAACAACTTTTTCCTACTCACAGTAAATCACTTAGCTCAAAAGGGTTGGAATTGTCTCTTAATTGCCCCGGATTGCTCTCACATTTAAATTATCCTCGCGTTCTATCAATAACAACCTAAGGCCAATACTATACATGTTTTTAAATAATTTTTAAGCTTTATGTTAACTTTATTTTACTAAATTGTACGCTTGTTTACAAAATTCACAAAATAGCAAGTAGATTTATTTGTTCGCTATTAATTCGAAATTGAGCATCAGCTGATTCGAAGTGAACATTGGTTCGCCCGAAATTAGCGATAGGCGGAACCAGTTCGCCCGAACAAAAAAAGCGAAGACGAACGTTCGTTCGGGCGAACTCTGCGATAAGGGTGAATATTTCACTCAGCACTCAAATTTTTTGGAAAAAAAAATAAATTTTTATTTGTTATTTTTTCGTCACTCTTCACTCAAATTTTTGAAAACGCCCATTCCTGATTTGTAGCCAAAATCGCGCGCCTAAAAATATGTTATTTTTTGTAAGTTTTTTCAACGATGTTTTAAAAATTTTATTAGGGGCTAGAATATTCTATTTAGCAGCCACTGAAACCATGAGTCTTATCAAATCGTTTATCCAAAGTGGCAAGATAACAAGTGGGTGGCGATAATTTATAAAGCACTTCTGCAATAGGCTCCATGTACAGGGATTTCGTAAGGAATTTTAAACAAATCACAACCGAGAAATAATATTTTTGTGCTATTTGTGTTTTAACAATTTCAGAAGTTTTGACGTGCAACCCTTGTGCAGTCGAACTATTTTATTTATGTTATATCTTCATTGAAATAAGTCAAAATAATGACATTGCCTCAATTGGGGACTAAGGCCTGAAAATATAGTGCATACATTTAGGCATTTTTTATGTAACCTGAACCCTAATCTCTGCATGTTGATGTCTGTACATTGCACACATTGAAGAAAGATTGATAGGAAGTACCATTACTGAGCCAATTGCAACCAAAAAACTTGTTTTTAGAATTTTTGTCTGTCTCTCTGTAAGTACGTTTGTTCGCATATCACTCAAAAACTACTGAAGGGAATTTATTACAGCTTTCACTGCTGGATTATCAGATATTTAACTTAAAATTTAGGATATCTCATATTTTGATAACTCGGCCGGAGCTATTCGGAAAATGTGTTAGTAAAATATGGGTATCAACCGAAAAGTGCTAATGTGTGCTGCTATAAGTGGTGTGATTCAGTTCCACAGCCGAGTTTTCTAGTTGCAAATAATCATCGAAAATTGAAACTCGTGTTTCGTTCTCTTGATAGCCATAAATGCTTCGGCACAGTCCTTACTTGTTTGACACTATTTAATATCACTTTTCCTGCATTCAAAGACCCACTCAATGGTGCCCAGCAGTCAACTGCTTTGTAACTAATATTTGTCCACTTCAAGTTGTCACCATTCACTTGCTGATATCGCATTTCGTAAACGCACAAGCCCACGAAAGCAAGTGAAAAAATTTTAATAAAACAACAACAACAACAACAACAAGAAAATAAATGGCTGCAAACTAGTAAAACAACCTGCCTGCGTTTATTGGCATGGACTTAAATGATTAATTTTATTAAATTAATTTCCATATAGTTTTTTTTTCTTTATTTTCTTGCTTTTTGCAATTCATTTATACAATTTTTACCAGCCAAAGCAAGGCCGCAATGAAATATGAAACGCTCCCCTTTCGCTTGTATGCAATCAAAGCCAATAATTTACAATTCGCACGCTTTGTAATGAAATTTGTGTGCTTCCAAATACAACAACAACAACTAAACAACCATACAACGCGCAACGAATATGGCAAAAACATGTTTGACTGCAGGGCAGACGTGTACGAAAGTGTCGAATGGCAGTAAAAGTGCGGTGTAGGAAATTTGAAACGCAGCGGAGTGTGGACGAGGGTGTCGCTGAAATTGTAAGTAAAGTAAAATGCGAACAAAATTTTAAAGCACCAGACAAAATGAAATGTATATTAAACAAAAGTGTTGGGAGTTTTCTTTTAAAATAGGAATGCATGCACGCATGGGGCATTCTGCGAAAAATATGTAAACGTTTTGTTTGAAAAAAAAAATAAAAATTTTTAAGAAAAAAAAAATTTAAAAGAAAAAAAATTCAAAAAAAAAAGTTTCAAAAAAAAAAATTTTAGGAAAAAAAAATAATAAAAAAAAATATTGATTTTTTATACCAACAATTTTGTTGATTTGAATACTTAAAAAAAAATAATTAAAAGAAAACAAAAATTAAAAGAAAAAAAAATTTAAAAGAAAAAAAAATTATGTTTTATAGCAATGTAAATAAAATGTTATAAGTACGCGGCTGGGGTTGGTGTTGCATGTTTGCACTTTTGCTATGTTTTTGACGCATAGTCTCCAGCTAAAAGACCATAAGTAACGTTATCGTTTACATTGCACTGCAAATTGTTTGCCAAGCTTACATACGACTGCAATGTCTGACATATGTACGAGGTGTGTTCAAAAAGTATCGCGAATTTTGTGTTTTTTCAAAAATTATTTATTTATTCATGAATATCTATTTTGTCCCCTTCAAAGTAATCCCCATGAGATATTATACACTTGTGCCAACGGTTTTTCCAATCTTCGAAGCACTTCAAAAAATAATTTTTTTGTTCAGCTCCTCCTTCGATGCCGTCTTTATCTCGTCAAGAGAAGCGTAACGTCGTCCTTTCATGGGCCTCTTCAGTTTAGGGAACAAGAAAAAGACACGGGGGCCAGATCTGGGGAATACGGTGGCTGCGGCATCATTAGTGTGTTGTTTTTGGCCAAAAAGTCGCGCACAAGCAACGATGCGTGAGCAGCGGCGTTATCGTGGTGCAAAAGCCAATTTTTGTTCTTCCACAAATCCGGGCATTTCTGGCGGATTGCTTCGCGCAAATTGCGCATAACTTGCAGGTAATATTCCTTATTTACCGTTCTTCCCTGTGGCAAGAACTCATGATGCACCACGCCCCTGCAATCGAAGAAAACTGTCAGCAAAACTTTCACATTCGACCGAACTTGGCGCGCTTTTTTCGGTCTTGGTTCGTGCGGCAGCTTCCATTGAGATGACTGAGTTTTGGTTTCCACGTCATAACCATAAACCCACGATTCGTCACCAGTTATGACACTCTGGAGCAAATTTGGGTCGTCGCGGACAGAGTTTAACATCTCATTAGCAATGTTCATGCGATGCTGTTTTTGGTCACAATTGAGCAATTTTGGTACGAATCGAAGACGATCCAAAACACGTGCAAGCAAAGCAGCTGTCAACAATTAACTGAACATTCAAAATGGCCGAGCTTGTCGGCATAAGTGAGAGACATGAGTACCAACATAACGCCACAAAAAATTCGAAATTCGAATATACGTAACCAGCGAAAATTCAAAATTCGCGATACTTTTTGAACACACCTCGTATTTACAAATATATGATTATAGAGCAATCGTTTTTAGCCAGCGCAACGCCAGTTAACCTTGTTAAGTCCAGCAAGTCTGGTTGAGCTTTAGCTTTATTTGCATTGTATTTTGTAGCCGCATTGGTAATTGCTGTCTGTACGATCAATACAAAGTTTTTTTCCTCCGTCACAGAGTTTGTATGGATAAGCGTGTATTATACGAGTATTTATGTAGGGAAAAAAGTGCTATAACTCTTTATATATAGCCTTAGTTTCAAACATATGCATATATGGCGCATTCCACAGTAAACGATGCCGAAAGAAGTAAGATTGTAAGAAGGTGCAACTGTTGGAAATTATTTAATCTCAAAATCAAGGAATTTTTAATGCGGATATATCCTTGCTCGTAAAAGTAAAAGTGAAAGTAGAAAGAGAAAACATAGGAGTAAAATCCGTACATATAATAAAATTGTGGACATTCAAGAAGAATTGATAAGAGATGTCAATATTGAGCCAATAGAATCCAAAGTAACAATTTTAAGAATTTTAGTTCGGTCATCTGTATGTTTGTGCGCGCATCAATCAAAAACTACTGAATAGAATTAAACTTATCTTCCAGCATTGCATTATTAGATGTCTTGCTTCAAATTTAGGATCTTCCCTTTTCCAATAACTTGACGCGTTTCGAAGTTATCGTCCAATTTGTGAACCAGAGTGAGCTAAAATGTTTAGTACAATATGCATATCAAACAAAAGTTGGTAATGAGTGATGCAATAAGCGATATGATTAAGTTCCATAACTCTACTAGTTTCAGGGATATGATGATTAAAAACAATCTCAGTATATTATAAGTCCCGAGACTCATCGAAGCGCGGATGAGGTTTCTAGTTGTATAGTCATATTTATAATATTTGAAATTCGTTCAATTAAAGTTACACATGTAACCGTAAATGTAAATAAAAATATCACAACCGTCACAGTGGATTCAACCATCGACATTTGAGTATGTAGTTATGTGTTTCAATACACATCGTGTAACCAAACAAATAAATACATCGATAGCATTTCCATTCCGGCTTTTTAAGTACAACAATATCTAGCATAAACAGCAGCCACAGCAACAAAAACAATGGTAAGGAAAACAATGGTTGTTGACCGCTGCCGTTGGCCATCAGCTACCAGTTGACAAAAACAATGCAACGATTTACATACGCGTATGTATGTAATGGCCCTCAGAGTCTAACTAACAGACATACACACACACAAGTTTCGCTGGCGGGTTGTCATTCAAGCCAACAACCATTCAACCAAGCAACGCAGTGAAGCAGTAAAAAAAGCTGGTAGCAATGAATATTTTTCTTTTTTGCCTTCCAAAACATACACAAACGCAGGCACATGCGTTGAAGCTCAATCAATGTACATGTGTAAGGGTAAAACGACTATATGTTTAATAAAAGAAAAGAATTTTACCAAATTTCCCAGTTTATTTCAAATTAACCGGCGTGGCCACCAAAAGCTGCTCGCAAGCTGATAGTAGTGTTCTTAATTTTTTTTTTTTTTATTTTTATTTAATTTCCTCTATACTCCACTTCCTTCCTTCCTTTCCCTATTTATTAACAAAGTTTCTATTCTTATTCATTTTACTGTCTTCCCTTGTATCGTTTCCTTTCCTTTCATTTTCTTTCGTCTCTATTTTTATTTTAACTTATTTTACTGCATGTTATTATATAAAATGTTTTTTTATATACTTTCTTTTATTTAATCTTTTTTTATATTATTTTATTTAATTTTAACTTATTTGACTTTATTTGCCTGTATTTTATTTTATTTTGTATAACCTTTTTTATTTTATTTTATTTCATTTTATTTTATTTTACTTTATTTTATTTTACTATATTTAATTTTATTTAATTCGATTAAATTTAATTTAATTTTATTTTATTTTTTTATTTTATTTTATTTTATTTTATTTTATTTTATTTTATTTTATTTTATTTTATTCTATTTCATTTGATTTTATTATGTTATATTTCATTTTATTTTAGTTAATTTAATTTAATAAAAAATTTTTATTTCATTTTATTTAATTAAATTTAATTCAGTTTATTTTAGTTTTATTTTATTTTATTTAGTTTAATTTAATTAAATTAAATTTTTTTTGTTTTATTTTATTTGATTTGATTTTATTTTATTTTAGTTAAGTAAATTTAATTTATTTTAATATACTTAAATTTTTTTATTTCATTTTATTTAATTAAACTTAATTTAGTTTAATTTAGTTTTATTTAATTTAATTTAATTAAATTCTATTTTATTTTATTTTATTTGATTTGATTTTATTTTACTTTATTTTATTTTACTGTGCTTAGTGTTTTTTTTTATTTTATTTTAAATAATTTTATTTTATTTTCCTTTATTTGATTGTATTTTCTTTTAATAACAAATACTCGTTAATGTGCAAACTTAGTCGACATCAGGAAAAATACCCCTAATAGGTAACCGAGTACAAAAAGTACTTGGTACTTGGCTAAAATAACTGTTACAACAACATTACCTGTCCGTTTCTCGCTTAGTTAGAGCCGCCACACTTCATAATACGTAAAAATAGAAAACTCCCACCACAAACGCCCCTTCATAAGCAAACAACTACAGCAGCTCGTTTGGCCACTACTTGGCAATTTTGTTTTGTTAACAATAGCAGTTGCTTTGGGTTAATTTTTGGAATTTGCATGTTGTTGTAAGAGAGGGGGGTGGAGGCATTTGTATTTGGTTATGTGATCAATGCCAAAAAAAAAAAAAAAATACGTTACAACCGCTCCTGTTTGTTAAGTATAAGTGCTTGCACGCGTTGTGTGCTTCCCAAATTTACATAGAAAAACGTAAAATGATGCCCTAAACTGGTAAGCCCATTTAGTTCGTCCTTTTTTCGCCCTTTTTCGCCCTTTTCTCTCTCCTTTTTATGACCATGAGTGTAGGATTTATATAACTTTGCAACTGCCACGCGGTCTCTTTGTTAGAACATATGCAAAAAACCAGCTTGTTTGATATCGTTAGACAGTAGCTGAATTTGGCTGGTAATGGCTTTTGCAACAAGTTTCCGGAAGTATTGGGGGCATTGTGGAAAATTTTCAATTTTTTGGTTGTAAATTTTGCAAAACTTTTACGCTTCGATAAGGGCGGTGGTTGTGGTAATGAGTTTTGGGAGATTGGGTGATAAAAATGATGCCGGAAAGAGTAAATTGTAAGCAGATTACTAATAAATGAGCGGTATATGACAATTAGAGTGACCAGAAGAAAAAAAATAATAATAAGAAAGTAAATATGATTCAAACTGCTCTTCTGAAAAGATATGGTCTAGTATGTAAAGAAATTTATCTAATTTTATATCATAGCACCAATTTCTGTTTCCCAAATGCCATATTTAGCAATAACTCAACAATAATGACTCGTTGCATGAAAACTTTGTTATCTATAAATGGCTTGTTTTTATTGCCACTCTCTCCTTTTGTGAAATTCGGCCATGCCTATTGATTTTTTCACTCCAACAATTTTCTAATTTTAGCTGGTGCGTAATTCCGCTTTTTGTTAATGGCAACCTTTTTGAGTTACGTTGCCTAACATTCCTTGAATATGTTTTATGCCCCTATTTTAGGGTGTGGATTTAATGTTCATGGAAATCCTTGGCATGCTATGCCTTTTTGTTATTTATCGATGTGATATCTACGAATGATTTGCTTATCACGACATTGTGGCAAAGGAGTTATGGTAAGTTTCTTAGTTGAAAGCGGCATTTATCGATTGGACGATTAACCCAAATACATACTGTGTCCCAAAACTGATAGGAAATTCTTCTATTATAAATGAAATGCCAAGCCTCGCAAATCGGATTGATAAATGTAATTGGCATTTATTGAATTGCATAAGTTTGTAGTCACCAATCTCTACATATAATAAAATTGTAAAAGGTCGATGTTTGTACATTGTAGATATTTAAGAAAAATCGATAGCAATGATCATTATTAGGCCAATAGAAGCCAAATCCACTGTTTATGGAATTTTTGTCTGTCTGTCTGTCTGTATGTTTAGGCGCGCATCACTCAAAAACTACTAAATGGAATTGAATGGAGCTTTTACCGTTGTATTACTTGACGTTTAACTTAAAATTGAAGATATCACTTGTTCCGATAGCTGGACGGTTTCGGAGATATGGACCAATTTGTGGACCAAGTTGACCCAACATTTGTTAGTACAATATGGGTACCAAACGAAAGGTGATTATGAGTGCTGCAATAAGCGATGTAATTAAGTTCCATATCTTATCTGGTACGGGCTATAATGATGAAAAGCGGGCTCAGTTTCTTATTAGTTCTGAGACGCAGCGAAACGAACGGGGTTTACTATCTATATAAATTAAAAAGAAAGTTGTGTTAGTTGCACTTTTTATAACTCAAGAACAGCTAGATCGATTGGGCTGAAAATTGGTGGGGAAGTAGCTTGAAACCAGGAAAAGGATATAGGATACTCTTTTTCCGGGGACCTATTCCACAATTTTTTATTTATTTTGCGATTTACTTGGAATTTGGTACATTGCTAGCCTTCTACTTTTATTGAAATTTACGATTGGTTCTTTTCCGGGAAGTGTATCATGGACCGACCTATTCCAAAACTTTTTATTTATGGTGCGATTTGATTTAATATATTGGTAGCCCTTTGGTTTTGTTGATACTTGATATTCTTTTTTCCGGAAAGTGGACCAGGGACCGACCTATTCTAATTTTCTTTAAAAGATTTGCAGGGTGAGAGCGCATTTTGACATTTCATTGGGAAAGAGATTTGCTGGGGGAAGTTCACTCAGGAAGTCAGAAAAAAAAAATGGTCGCGACATAGGAAAGCAACAACAAAATCTGAAAAATTTAAGTTATTAACCAAACTCCAAAAGCAGTTTTGTTAGCAACTGTTGGCGTACACTGACGATATTGATATCATTGGCCTTAACAACCGCGCCGTAACTTCTGCTTACTTCAAACTAGAAAAAGAAGGGGAAAAAATGGGTTTGGTGGTGAACGAGGGGAAAACGACGTACCTTCTGTCTACATGCAAAAGAGTCAGAGCATTCGCGCCTTGGCAACCACGCCACTGTTGGCAGCAAAAATGTCGAAATAGCAAAGGACTCCGTTTACCTGGGAATCAGCGTTAACACCAACAGCCTGTTAGCCTAGAAATCCGACGAAGAATTACTTTTGCAAACAACGCAGAGCTTTGCTCTTCCATGAAATATACTTTGTTTTTTCCCCCACAATTAAGAGCTCAACATAAACGAAAATCCTCAGCAGTATTCTTACTCCAGACCATAGTGCCACCATAACACTTACAGCGGCCACAAATCAAATATTGTGCCAACACTGATTGGCAATTAATCCACTGCATAAATAAAATGCTTCAGCACCAACGGCATAGCAACAACAAAAACAACAAAACCAGCTGATATGAATAAGTAAGGTAATATAAAATATCTACGCTTTGCCTGCTTCCTTAACCACTAGCTATAAATATTGGAAGAGCTTCAAATACATATGTTTGCACAGCGCCGGATTGAGCCAAAGATGGAGCAGGCGTGAGTGTAGGGGCGCTGAACAAATAAAACAAAAGTCTTAAAGGTGAATTATGCAAAATTGTTTCGAAAAATATTTTAGAAATCGCTTGAAATGCGCCAAAGTATAGTTTAGAACAAACAAAACACGAAATAGCCGCAAAACAGTTCGGCTCGTTAAATTCTATTCGGCAAAAGCCGTTACTATCACGGAAAGAATCGAAAATGTTCCGAAGAACAAACAATGCGCGATAGAGACTTAAATACAAACGTGAACGAAACTTCGTGTAAAAAAGTGCTTATATTGTTTATTAATTCTTGTGAACTAGTATGTATACGAAATTTGCGCTATTTTCTGTTCACAAAAATATTTACAAAACATGTGCAATTTTTCACGGTTATGCGACGTTACCACCTATTTTCGTGGTTACGAAATTGAACTGCAACTTAAGCCGACAAAATACCAAAAGGGTGTAAAAGTTTCCAAATTATTTATTTGCCGGTAAAACGAATGTTGTTACCACGCTAGAATTAGGGCGTGAGTAGCACTTCTTGACTTACCCTTTGAAGCTCTCGTTTGACATTGAACATATGTACAACGAATCAGCTAAAAAAATACGATCCTTCAGCCCAGCAAGCGTTTTTGGAAATGTTTTTAGAAATAACTTAGAGAAATCTTAGTATAAAGAGCGATATACAAGGATTTTGTAGTATTCAATTTATTTAGAGATTTAAAGCAAACTGAAAAGGCATTAATGCAGAAATACGTTCGGAGTGTTCACTTTGTAAACGAAAAATAAGCGTTTTGTAAGCTTAATGTGAATTTCATTTAACTTTTAAAAATTTAGTTTGTTTGCTTTGTGTATGTTGAGGGGAATTCAACAACCAGCGTCACGGCATGCTTAATCCTTCCCTGTGTTTGTACAGAGCTCATCCTGCCCAACTGACAACCGAGATACACACCCATTACATATTTCCTAAAAAAAAGTCAGAAAAATTCACAACTTTACAAAATCTACATCTGCACACCGCCCATCTGCCACTGCTTTTCTCTTCTCTTTTCTTATTTTATTTATTTGTAATATTTTACGGCATAGCAATTTTATGCCATTTTTTTAGTACAAAACCATCTGCTTCTCCCTTTTTATGCGGTGTCAGCTTTATTTGCTATGCATCAGCTTTTCGATTATTTCTCAGCTCAGAGCGCATTTTATTTTGTTGTTGCTGCCAATGATGTTATGGTCATAAATAATTATGAAACTCTGATTGTAAGTAAATATGTTTTGCGCTAACAGAAATCAAGCATGAAGTGGGCAAGTGCAAACAGTTACGTGCGAAAAAAAAGCAAAGAAAATAGTTTGAGAAGAAGAAAAGTATTATGAGAGGCATGAATTTAAAATTTAGAAGACTTTAAGCTAAATTTTTAATAAAATTGCAATAATAACTTTTCTTAAATTTAGTATTCAAAATTTCATGCTGCTATTAAATTGCACAATAGTGTGAAAGTATGAAACAAATGGACATTTTTAGTGTTTGTACTTTTCGTTTCGCTTTGATTATATTTTTTTTATATTGCTACTGTTTTAAAAGACTTTAAAGTACACAATTGCAAAAAAAATATTGCAAAATTATTTGTTAATCTTGGGAAAACTAAAAAAAAGACTTAAAAAAAGATAATAAAAATAGGAAATTTATTTTTAAATTTTGAATTGATTTCTTGGTTTTCTCTGCGGCTGAGTACTAAGCTTTAGATGTATGTAAATTGTGTTGAAGGTGAGTATATTCTAAGCACCAGCTCGGGGATACTTGGCTTGGTTTTCTATTCAACGGAGAGGCACAGCACCAAAAAAAATCAATGCAACTAGTACTACCCAAATTCATTCCCAGTAGTCGGCAGTACGGCGAGTGTATGTGTAAATAATAAATAAATCAAATAAATATATGAAATTTGAAATAAATGCAGCATTTACAAAAGATAGCAAAAGAAGATTTTCAGCAATTTTTTTTATCAAAAATTGCAATCTTCATATAAATCGGGAGTTAGAGAAATTCCTTAGCTGTAATAATGGCCCTTGATTGAGAGCCTAACTAGGTAATGCGGTTTAAGGTAACATCTGACTAGGCCTTTGTTTCATTTAAACAGCAAACCCAGCTTGAAAGTTTCGGTTGGCATATTAAATACATTTTTTTGATAAGTTGGATATTAATAATTAAAACCGGTAAATAATGGTAATTAATATAATATAAATAATTAAGCTTCTCAAGAAAATTACTGATTAAACTAGTTATTCTTACGACTAATAATCGTCATTTAAAAGGTCTAATCCAAAGATCAAATGTATTAATTCTCTACATATGACATTTTAAATTATAATTTCAAAAATAACTATTAAATTCGTTCCCTGGCAATTAACAAATATAAAACCATGCCAGCATTCAAACAAAGCGCGTTATTCTTGCTAATCACATACTAATTCTTATTTCAACAAAATTAAAACAAAACAAATAATTTATTATCATTATTTTTCAATTCACGCAGCAAAAGCTAAATTTGTTGGCAGCAACAATTATTAAATGGGTGTTAAGAAATTAATTCGCAACATGAATTTGCAAGAGGTAATAAATCAATAAAAAATCATAAATACGACTGTTTCTTCAATTAAAATCGTGAAAGATTTTATGGGCGATAAATTTGTTGTAAATATGAAGATAATTTGAATGCGATTGGTAAATCCAAAAACGAGTTTCGTTTGATTTTTTTTATATGCAAATATTGCACAAACATTAATAAAGTAAAGTTTAAAGGTAGAATTAATTTGTTGATGAATGAATCATGAAGTCGGCACTGAGGAAGTAAAAAGCTCCGGGAAACTTAGAAATATGCGCATTACTATTTTGAAAATTTTTTGTTGGTTCACACGATCAAAAAAAAAAACATCAATTCAAAAACATATTTCTTACAACAAAATAAATAAATAAAAATAAAAAGCCTTTTCAGTGAGCAGCTACCAAGGGCGAATATAAGCACTTTAACTATAAGCTTCAAACAGTTTATAAGGGCATGTATATGTTCTTTGACTCTTAGTACTAAGCGGTTATGGGGCACATCAAGAAGACACTTTTTTTATTGTTTTTGTTTTGATTGAAAAAATGCTCATAACCTTTAATTAAAATTTGTGTGAAATTTAGTACATTGCAAAAAAAAAAATTATTTTAAAATTCGCAACACCCTAAAAGCTTTTAAAAGCACATTAAGTGCACGCACTTAAAGATAAATCGAAAAGTTAAACAATTTTTCAACGCCGCAACGAGTCAGTACAGCTTGATAAAAATCACGTACACATGTACTTTACATTAGACTGGGCAAATTAAAAATATTAATTTACTGAATGGGGGGACACAATTCTGTGGAAAGTTCAGTTCTTAATACTTGTATTAATGTTTAGAATCTTAAAATTTTTCTTAATGGCGAAAACAATAACTCCAAATCTGTCGATAGAATTTGATAACGGGCCATGCTTCGGCCTAACCTCAAAAAAGCTAAAACACAGCGCTGGTGCTTTTTTTGTTTAAGGCCGAATCAGCATTAAATTCGCTTCAGGAATCTGTACCTTTTTTTTGGTTTAGGCTCTTGAGTTTTTAAAAAGTTTGCAATGTAAAAACTTGAAAACAGTAAAACATACAAAAGGTTTAAATCTTGATTACTCTTGAGCTGCCGAATTGATGAGAATTTGTATTTATTTTTTTTTGTGAACTTAATTTTCTACAAAACTTTTGCTGAATAAAATTTTGTTGACTTCAATTGTTTGACAATTTGAAAGCAAAAATGCGCTGAGGCTTTAGAAATCTAAGCTAGTAAACGCCAATTTTTTTTTCGTAAGCCCTTAGCGACTTGTGAATAAAATAACAAAACTAAATGTTCTTTTTAAAAACTTAAAATTTCCTTTAAAATCAAATATGAACTTGTCGCTTGTTGGAAAGTAATCAAAATTGTGAGCGCTTATAATTTTTTCTACTTGCTTATTTTTTTATTGCTCAATTCAAAAAATTTTTAGGCGAGCATAAAAAAATGCTATCAAGCATCGAATAAAATCTACCGATATTGAGCTTTAAAAATTAATGTTACGATCTGAAACTTTTATAGTATTTTTGCCCAGTCTACTATACATACTTATAAAATTACATTAAAATCTACACGCAGCCAGCCACGCCCCCCAAAACAACCTCTCAAACAACAAGGCAAAAAAAAAGAATCGAAAGAGCACTTAGCAATTCTAAATAACCAAAGTTGCACGGCATAGCATGAGACAGAGCTCAACGCTGATTGATGATGTGGAAGGATGTTGGAAAGTGGGTATTTATTCACGGATGCAAGCTGGAAGGATTTTGGTTCACACATACATGTACATATGTCCAAATGTAGACATATCCATTTGTGGTTGCCAAGGCAGCATATCACAGCCGATGGATTATGATCTGCCCATTAAAATGAAATTATTGTTTTGGGACACGCACTCATTGCCGCAGCAACTGCGATAGCATGGCGGTGGAGCAGATATAAAACATTTTTGATGTGCCACGTTAAGTGTGGATGGATAATGCAAGTACGAAGAAGAGGTTTAAAGTGTTGCATAAATAAGACGGAACCACTCAAAAAAGGGACTCTCAAAAAAAGTGTGGTAATGTCGGCATAGAAGATCCTTAAACGATAGTGGCTCCAGATATTCATTCGTTTTTAGTAGCAAAAGTATAAGTCACCCTTGAGCCTTTTAGTCCATTTTGAATTATTAGTGTCCCCAAAACTTGCATAAATCAAAACCAAAAATTTCTCTAAACAAATTCAGCTCGAACGCAGCATCCGCAAAACAAAACTTCACTCAGCTGCACGCCAAAACCACTCTTTTTGCAATTTGAAAAAATAACAATATTGTTGCGAGTCATAATTTAATCTCTTTTGATGTAATTCAATTTGATGCTGGTTCACGCATAGCAAACACATTAAATGCGTTCCATCGGCACGCCAGAGGCTCAATCGCTGCTGTTGGTATGCAATGAATGTTGTCTGTCTTTGTGCTTTTGGCATACAATGCCAGGCGTGTTAAATTGTTTAATGAACTACAATAATGTTGATAATAATATTTAATAAATCCGATAAACGATCCTGCAATCGCACTCGCTCACCACACATGCTAATAATGGGCCTCGTAGTCATATTGATTGTGGCATTATGACGCCAAAGGCGATGACTAAGTTGTTCTTTTAGTTTATGTAGAGATAATGATAGTGCGTATTTTATGTTTGTTGTAGTCTTTTGTTGTTGTTGTTTTCGTACCCATTTCTATTTTTTTTTTTCAAGTCAAAAATGTTTTTCAATCATCGATAATGAGTTAACTTATCTGCGTTCGACCTTCGGTTACATCCGTTGTATGGCTGCAGTAAGGTGGGTTGAAAAAAAAAAAATTTTTTTCGGGCGCTTAAAAAAATCAAATGAAAGAAAAAAAGATCTTGCTTATAGGTTTGAGGTGGCACATTCGATTTGAACTAAATAATAGTTCGGAAAAATTTTATTTTACCTCAAAATACTGAAAAACATACAAAAATTTCGTCCAAATTTTTTTTTTTTTTTTTATTTACATTCAAAATTCTTTTTCTTTACGATTTCGGGTCAAAAGAAATTTTTTCCATTCCAACTTTTATTTACTTGTTTAAAAATCAATGTTTAGTAAAAATTTTATAAATTTTTTTTTTCAATATATTGAATAATTTCTTTTTTTAACTTAAAAAAATTCAAATGCTGGGAGAATAATATTTTTTTGGGAGAGTAATTTGCAGTTAAAAAAAAGCAAATGAAAGAAAAAAAAATATTTTGCTTATAGGTTTGAGGTAGCACATTCGATATTAAGTAAATAATAGTTCGGAAAAATTTTATTTTACTTCAAAATACTGAAAAACATAAAAAAAATATGTCCATGAATTTTTTTTTTGTTCATACATTAAAAGTTCTTTTTCATTACGATTTGGGGTTAAAAGAAATTTTTTAATTCCAACTTTTATTTACTTGTTTAAAAATCAATGTTTTTTAACTTAAAAAAAAATTCAAATGCTGGGAGAGTAATTTGTAGTTGGTAAAATCAAATCAAAGAAAAAAAAAATATCTTGCTTTTAGGTTTCAGTAGGATTATTCGATTTTAAGTAAATAATAGTTTAGAAATTTTTTATTTTGCCTCAAAATAATGAAAAACATACAAAAATTTGGTCTATATATTTTTTTTTTGGGTCAACAGAAATTTTTTCCTTCCAACTTTTGTTTACTTGTTTAAAAATCAATGTTTAGTAAAATTTTATAAATATATTGAAAATTTTCTTTTTTAACGCAAAAAACAATTTTATTTCAAATGCTGTGTAAAAAAAAAACTCCACCCACCCTAGTCTGCAGTCAGTTGGTCATGTGTTCTCCCATGCGATTTATCGCTAGTCATCACATTTGTCTTCAGAAGCGTTTTACTATTATTTATCATTATTCATTTTTCTGCTTTACGTAGATAACATGTAGGCGGCATTGCTTGAGGATAAAATGTGAGGCTAATCATTTTAATTCGTTATTAAAAATTGGTTTGGTAGTTAAAAAAATTCAATGTCAACAAAAAAAAAATATCTCAAGAGACGGAAAACTAAATCTTTTATGATATTCAGAATTGATGCTAAATTCAAGAAAAATAGTGATTGATGTGTTCTTTTTTCATGAATTTTTAAAAATGGGCATGACTCTACCCCCTTTTGATTATGTCAGTCTTACAAACATTAAGTATTTATTATAGATAAAAATTTGTTCCAGATTGTAATGAAATTTAGAATACAGCAACGAATGTCCGAAGAAATATGTAGGAGATCAGTTTAAGGACACACTCCTTTTTATATAAAAGATTTTTGAAATATATCGTCGACGAATATAATAGGCCATATCTTTACGAGGAGAAAATTAGAATCAATTCTTTTTTACTACCAAAGTGTTGTTGTAAGAAAAAAGCGACAGCATATACATTTTCGAAAATGGGCTTGGCACTGCCCTCACTTTTTTACCAAGCCTAAATATTCTAGCGTTGCGGTAGAAATAACTCGAATAAGAACCGACGTATAATATATTTCATATATCATCAGAAGTATTTTTGGCAAACATTAGCAAAATCGGTTGATAATCACGCCCACTTTAGACACAAGAAATTAAGTGTTTTCGGCTATAGTGTGCACATAGTTACCCCCATTTTTCAGCCGTAGCGCCAGTAGAGATATTTACATCGATTTAAAATGTATAATTCTAATAATTGATTTAATAAAAATCGCTAAGTAAGCTAGAGTAATAAAGCAATCAAGCACAGATGAACTCAACCAAAGTATTAGATTTCAAAATGTTTACTATGGACAAACAAATTTTATGTAGGCACTGCCTATCGTGGCAAAGCTCCTCCTCCCTAACTTTTTTAATATCAAGTTTTAATAAATATCTGCACCTCCACTAAAAGCATTCACACAAAGCCATCAAGCGTATAATTTTTCAAATTACGAAATCGAAACTTAATAAATTTAGTTTCGACGCGCAAAACATCTGGACTACAAACTTAAAATTAACTTAGTTGTAATTTGAATTTTTTGTATTAGAATTCATAAAACTTTTAATCACCAAAATGAAAGCTCCACACAAAAGCACAAACGCAGAAAGCATGAAGAAAATAAATTTTAAGAATATAACGAGAATTTGTTTTTGGAAGCAAGTTAAAATGCAAATTAGTTGCAGAAGAGACAAACAGACGTTCAGGGCACATGGAAATGATAACAAATAATAGGTTAGCAAGATGCGTTAAAGTACTAAGCACGAAATCTGTGCCGAGGATATACAGATATATGAAGATAACTTGTGAAGAAAATTTACTTTTTTATGGAAGAAAATGGAAGATAACTTCAGAGAACAAGTTCTGAAAATCCAGCGCAATTTTTCAAAAATTTTAAATTTGCTGTATTTTCGGTTTTCTGATTTAAAATATTTTAAAAGTTCGAAAATTTTTAAACTTGTTAAAGATGTGCGTGAACTTTGAATTTCAAAGTTTAAAAAATTTAACAAATGTCAATTTTAAATGTAAAATAGCTATGGAAAACACACATTTCAAAGCCATTTAACTACATTTTCGGAGTAAAAACCTAAATATAAGTTTTTCCAATTAAACACCTACCATTGTATTAAGTTGAAGTTGGTGATATTATTAGAGCATATCACTATGTTCTGAGCAACAGAAGGATATATGTATGTACAAGTGATCTGAAAATAGATAAAAGAGAAATAGTAGGTAAAACAAAAAAAAATATTCGGAGTTGACATCGAAGTTTTGCATTTTGTTTATCTCGTTTTGGCATCTTACTTAAATTTTATTGTAATGAGAGCCCTAAAAAAATATTTTGACTCACGCTGAAAATTCGTACTTACTCCGAAAATTTGGAGTTGATTCCGAAACTACAAATTCCCTTAGTTGTACGATTTTGAGCGTTATAGTGATATTACTAAAAAATTTTAAATAAAGAACAATTTTATAAAAAAAAAAACTAAAATGATTTTCAATATGCATCCTAAGATTTGTTTCTTTTCCATCCAAGAAAACATGTTAAAAAATTTCAAATGCATTCAATTAACTTGTAAAAGATTACGAATTGAAAACTGAAAGCTTCGTCTGCTTAAGAAACCCATAGCAGTTTTTTTATTCGAATTTGAGCGTTTTTAGCAAATTCGAAAAATAGAACATTGCTGCATATTGAAACATTTTCGTACTTTGATGTGCATTTAGGGCTAGAAAACTGTCACGTCTCAACAATAAACATATTTTAGTCAATTTTAGTTATAGTGACAAGTATTTGTAAGATATTAGGTCCTACTTCGAAAATTCTAATATACTCCGAAAATTCGGAATTAACTCCGAAATTCTAAAATTACATACTCACTTATAATTTTGATATCAAAACATTTTTTACGGCTGTAAACACTTCAAATAAGGCGATTTATTACGTGTTACACTAAGAAAAAAGTGGCGGGGCTTACTATCAGACCAAGCTTGTGAATTTCGGGCTAGAAAAATGTCACTCCTTGATAGTAAACTTGGTTTGTTCAGTGTAATTTGTAGTCTTAAATGTATGTAGGGTATCGAGTTCAACTCCGAAAATTCGGAGAGACTCCGAAAATTCGGAATTGATTCCGAAACTCTTAATGTAAATGTCCGCTATAGTTTTGATATCAATTACTTTTAAAATAAAGCAATTTATTACATACTTTAATGAGCAACAAATTACCAGTTTTACAGCCAACTCTTTAATCAAACGCTTTAATTATATATTTGTTTACTGTGTAAATTGAAACCATTTTGCCATAACAACGTGTCCCTTCCACAATTTCTGCTTAGCTGGAAATAATCACCTTTAATGGCTAACAATAGGATGCGCATACAAACTCATAATTCATAAATAAATAAAGTTGTTCCACGTATTGTATGGCAGCAAATGGAAATACATAAATTAAAATACACAAAAATGTAGACACATACATGCAAACAATAAACTTTAACTGAAAAATACTTATACGAATAAAAATTTATTCAATTGTCCGCACAGCCAGAGGCCAACGTCAGGCTTTTGTATGTGTAAAGAGTATTCAATCAGCCGCAGGATAACTCTTGCTTACTCCGCTTGCTCAGTATTTATGCCGCCACTTGCAGTCTATGCCTGGGGCTGGATTTCGCTTGCTTACTCTTCTTCTTCTACGTCTTGGGTATAAAAATTTCATTTTCATTGACAGCAACTTCACAGTCGTAAGACCTTCTTTGGCAGTGTGGCCAATAATTATGCGCTTCCTTAACAATTTTTTTTTTCACTTTTCTTGAATTTATATTAAAGTTATGGTACGAGTATGAGGAGACAAGCCGCACGATGTCTGCTGCATTGAATTATTGCATGCAATGTTTCATTTGTGGCACAACATCTTCCATGGCTACCGGTGATGTTGATGGCAGCAACTTGCTCTAGCAAAATTTGCTGTTGTACGAAATTCAAAGGAAAAGATTGAGGGGGAGAAATCAAAAGATATGCATTATTTTTAACACTGGCTATATATACAAAGATATATATGTATGGTTGTATGTATTTTCAAAATAAATTAGTGTATGATGATTCGACTAGTCCAGCAGAAGCATAGTTTGCCTTCATCATCTGCACTCAACTCGCTTTTCTTTGCTAGCAACCATATACCGTAAGCTTGTGATACCACGATGATGTTGCAACAACAACCATTCACCACTCAACCACAGTGACTCAGCTGCAGTCTAGTGTTTATCTGCTTTTCGTGGACAAACAAAGAAAGAATTTTGATTTGAAAAATGCGCGCAACGTCACACAAAATCATTAATCATTCATAACAATGAGAGCGTGGCTGGCGTATAAGGCATACGGCTTAAGGTTGAATTGTAGCGGGCGAAATTCAAAAAAAAAAAAAAA
Organism: Merzomyia westermanni; assembly: GCA_949987695.1. Taxonomy (NCBI): domain Eukaryota; kingdom Metazoa; phylum Arthropoda; class Insecta; order Diptera; family Tephritidae; genus Merzomyia; species Merzomyia westermanni. Next base: position 6,550,644 of record OX465293.1, on the reverse strand, counting down.
AAAAAAAAAATTTAATTGAAAAGACGATTGCATAAATTGTTGCATGATGTGAAAATTATAGGGAATGATACTAGTAATGTATTTCTGTTAAGCGGAAAAATAATTAAATATGAAGCTTGCAGTTTATTGAAAATAATGCTAAAAATATATAATTAAGCGAAATAATACCATTTCGGATATTTTTTTTCCAATATAAAATTTTTTCTTGTAAAATTTTTTACGGAATAAAATGTCATAAAAAATTTCGGAGTATTTCGGAGTTTTCTCGGAGTAAAATTTTTTCGCCAAAAAACTTTTTAAAAATCTAATATATTTTATATATTGTGAAATATTTGTGTTTCGCTTGATTTTTAAATATATTTTGCTTTTTGGGGTAAGACAGATATTCCTCTGTTTCGAAGTTTTTTTAATTTTCATTGCTCTTAATGAGTTATTCCACATCGTTTGCTAAACCTATACACTTTCCTATACACTTTCCGCGCCGCGCGAGTTTTTCAACAGCAAAATTTGTTGTAAAAGACTACTTAATTTTTAATTTTAAAAATTTTTAAAACTCAGCAAAAGTAAGTTCCTTCAATATCCGACATTTTCTTACTAAACTCTAAAAATGGCCATTTTTGCACAACTTCAATTTACTTGTCGCTTGCTTAAATGTTTACTGTCACCCTGCAGCAAAAATTATGTGGCCAATTAGAGTTATAAATTTTGCTTTCAAAGTACTCTGTTTTCTAATTTTTTTGCTAATTATTTTATGCGCGGCACAACAACAAGCACCAAAGAAACCACTTCAAAAATACGTCTCCTTTAGTTATATGCAAAACTCAATGCTCCAATTTTCAGCTGTCAGAAAATTTATTATTGCCGAAGAAACAACAGCAACAACAACATTTAAAAGGGGGTTAAGATTAAAAAACAAGAAATAAAGAAGTTGAAATTTGTTTTTCGAAATGTGGCAAGTATTGCAATTAACACGCGTTGATTTCGATGTTTGCAAAACAGCTGTTCTTCACAAATACTCAGCGTAGCAAATCTATAAAGAAAACTAGAATGTAGAAGGAAAAGAAAACTAAAAAAATCGGTTTTTTGCGCCTCCAGTGTCTGGTAAATTTTTGCAACCGTAATTTGCGAGCACTTTTCTTTTCTTATTTTTGTGCTTCACTGGGCAGCTGGGCGTGAGTCACGTGCTACATTTGACATTGTTGCCACTCGCTTTGGATAGGTGCGCCCATTAAAACTTCTTTAAATTTATTTTTGTTGTTGCTTTGCTTGTTTCTTAAGCAGTACGCAATCTTGGGGTTGTTTGTATTTTTAGTAACACAACAAAAAAAAATTTAAAGCGGATAAATATTTGCGTAATTCAGGCAGTCGTTCGTAGCGAAACGTGAGGAATTTAGACTTCGAATGCTTGCTTGTCGACGCAGAAGATCAAAAATTCACTTGAGGAACAAGCAAAGAGATGGATGCGCGCAGAAAAATGAAAAATAACTAAACGTTTTTTTTTTGGTTTACTGTGAATCAATTTTTTCTAATTTCTTTAAACTGTTCATATTTTTTCTAAGCTCTTCGAAGAATTGTTTTGCTTTAAATAAACGTGAAAATGCGTTCCAATCTTGTTATTATTTCTTGAAACTTTCCTTAGCTCAGAGCTGCATTTTTTAACTTAAGCCTGAATTCAGTCCTTCCCTGGTAAGCGATGAGGTAAGGTCTTTTTGACTTATATCGGACTCAGCCATTCCCTGGTGAGGGATGATGTAATGTAGACTTTATCTTACAGCTTACAAGTTAAGGAAGCGTTCAAACCTACTTTGAAATAACCCACTTACAAGTTCTTGATGAATTTTGTCCTTATTCATACTTAGAATTTTCTATCCTCAAAAAAAAATTAAGTCATCCTACACTTCTTTTTTAAATTTTACAGAAATTTCGGCTAGAAGTACAGACCAACATATCAACATATGCCCCGGAAAATGAAAATTAAGTGGGAAAACAAGTGTTAAATCCCGATTATTTTTGCATCAGACCTTCTGACTTCACTGAGTTATTGTTTGAGCGTTAAAAAAATATAAATAAGGAAGCAAACACAAACAAAGGCATTAAACGGCTAATCAGTGAATATTGATCACAATACATCACATGATCCAACAATTTGTAAAAAAAAAAAAACTCTGTTGAAAAACATAATTACAAAAACTTGAATATGAAAATCAACGAAAAATAATTGCACCAAAAACGTTGGTGACCGAATAAACAATGCATTTAATTAAGGTAAACACGAATTGTAAATAAAATAATAATTGTAAAATAGCACGAATGAACACAATAAAATCACCAAAAAATTTACTATAACTAATGTGAACCAGGAAAACTTGCACAAATACTCAGCTTCAGATGAATATATTTTGTAATAAAAATACGTGATAAATTAAAAAATGTGGGATCTAACTAAAATCGATAGTTGCGCAATCAATAAGCAAGAGTTTATTGCACAGCCATCCCTCAGCTTGTATAATGAACAAAAGCAAAATAAACACAAACCATAACTAGACGACTGTTATAAACACAGTACTGTTTGATTACAAATTAATTGATTGGATACAAGCACGTTAGTGTTCAAAGATGACCAATGTCTGCGGTTGATTTACTGTTAACATCTGTAAAAAAAAAGTTATTAAGGAAATGTGATGCCAGTCGATGTTGTAAAGACTGTTTGCTGATTTCGGCATGTTAAAATACTTTAAAAGAAACACGGGAGACTGTTTGACAATAGTTGTTCTGCACGATAATAATCAGATGTGTTTCTGGTTCACCACTGCAATAAAAGGAACATGATTTTCTTATATCTTTTTCTGATATCATATGTGATAAAGAATAAAACTTTTCTGGCATAATCTTATTTTGTTTGATACGATGCTATGACACATGAGTTGATGTCACATTGTTGAGATAAAATATCCATCGACTCATTGGTCATAATTTATCTTATTTGATCTGATTTGCCCTTCACCCTTGTGATATGAAGCTCATGCGATATGGCCTTCACGAAAAGTGATACAGGTTATAATTAAAAAAAAAACTCAATTGTGTGATATGATTTTATTTCGTATGATATGGTCTTGTAGTATATTTGAGATTTCAGGATATGATACCGATCGAGTCATCCATTTGATTTTTCTCTATTTCAGCTCATTTTATCCAGTTGGGGTATGTGATTTAATTACACCTACTAAATAGATCGCGCATAGTATTATGATATGTTCGTTTGTTGTGATTATTTGATGTGATATGACCTTCACTGTCATGATATCATATGATCTGGTGTTGTCCTTGCTGGTGTGATTTATAACATATGCTGTCACCTTCAGATAAAATCTAACTCCATACTATAATTAAAAAATCGCTAAGTTTGCGAACCCCGATATGAATGTGGTATTATATATATTAGCTGGTCAGATTTGATTTGAATGATATGAGAGATCTGTCATGCTCTTTGTTTCTTGTGATCATTTGATCTAAAGTGACCTTTACTGGTGTAGTATCATAAGAGCTGTTGATGCCTCCGCTGGTGTGATTTATATGATATGACTTTCATAACGTATCAAAAGACATGCTATAACTTAAAAATTGCTAAGGTTGCAAAATCCTTGATATGATTGACCTAACGGACAAAGTGTGATTAAATAAAATCCAGTATTATGATATATCTTAACTGATCCAATTAGATTGAAACTGTTTCGCTTAAGAGCCCAAACCGCGAACTCTTCTACTATAAAGTGATCTTAAATCATGTGATATGGTGCTTTAGTATATTTTAGAGTTTTTGATATTATATCAATTGATGGAGTGATGTGATTTTTCTACCTTTTGGTGACTTGCTTTTTTTTTTGGGGTATTTGAACTGATGTTACTAATTTGATATGTTATTATACTAGGTAGTTGAGATTATATATCAATTAATGCATCGATCTGCCATACTTTCGCCGTTTATTCTAATGTAGCCCAAATCTGGCTTTATCTGGTGAGTGAAGAGTCAGGTTAGAGCTGATGTATAACAGATCACAGCATACAAGGTAAGCTTAGCGGAAATGCCCTACTTAGTGTCCCAGGTATCAAGGACTTACCTGCTATATTGTGCCAGGGAGGAAGCAATGCTTAAGCTATATTTTGGTAGAAAATTTCGGTTTTGAAATTTTTTGAAGTAACGTCGTAAGTAAAAACACGAGTTAAATAGAAATTACATTTTCTAATTTACTATTAAATCTTCAGAGTCATTACCTAATTGGCAATCTTGCTCCATTTCTAATTTTTCTCGCAGTAAAGAATTTAATTTGATCGCAACATTTTTTGTGGCATTAAAAGACTTAAAAGCAATTAAATTTTTAAACTGTCATAAAACAATTCAATTCACACTTCAGTTGACGTGTGCTACGTTTTGTTGCACATTTAGACGTCACAGCTGGCAGGATATTAAGCGGCAAGTAATTCGTGGCTGCTGAGTAATGAAAAAAAAAAAAACTGCATAAAAAAGATAATCAAAAACATTTTAATGCACTTGACTCATTCGAGAATGCCACACGTTAACTAAACAACTGAATTTATCGTTTGCCCGAAGGCGCATAACTACCGTGACAGCAATTAGCGAAAGCAAACCCGTAGAGCTGTTATTTCGGTTTATCTGGGTTTTCTTGTTTAAGATTTTTTCAACTAATAGAATTTTTATAACGATAAATACTACAAAAAGATGTGGAAAATTAGTTTTGGAAGTAACTTTTTAAATTAAAAGGCAAACAGAAAAATAACAACAAAACACGCAGGGTATATTTTGTCGCTGCTGGCTGTTAGTTCGCGGGCATCAAAAGCATGAGAAATTATAATAGCAGAGATTATGTAGAGTACCAGAGAACGTATACATAATGAGAAGGCGCAATTTTTGTGTTCCATGGATGGCTTCCATTCTCGTGCAACCGTCTCAGTTGATTCACCACTGTGTCAGTTATCACCACTGTGTCAGTTGATTCACCAAATAATTGAGAATAAGTGATAACAGCAGAGAATTTATTTGCAAACATACATATAGCAGAAAACATACATTTAACAGCGCTGAGAATGGTGGTGAGTCAATTAAGTTGGAAAAATCTGAAATTAGTTGAAACATAGGGTCGGATGGTGAATCAACTGACACGGTTGCGTGGGAAAAAGTTGGAACATATCAATTACGCCTTCTCATTATGTATACGTTCTCTGAGAGTACCAACTCATTGGATATTGGCTTGACATCTGAGTCTAGTAGGTGCGCTTCGCATTTTTATGTGTGGTCCCGAAATTTGACAATTGAAATATCGAAGTTTTATAAACTTCACTAACAAAAAATTTAGGTGGTTCGAGTAGCACATCGTGATACATAATGTTCTAAGCAATGGCAGTAACATAATTAACGCTGTTAGTTAATTTAAAGTACGTACATGAAATTTCTAATACGGTTATTTACGCTTGAGGGCATCACTAATGAAGGTTGGTTCGTTGTTTGAGCTCATTTTCATCCAAAATCAAATGCTGAAAATAGTAAAAAAACGTAATTAAATTTTAAGCTGCCATTCTGAAGCACACCACATCATTCGCTAACAATTTGTCGATCTGTTTGCTCATGCGCAATTGCTTTTGTATGTATGTGCGTGTGTCATGTGACACGAAAAGTGTTTAACGAGACACCGTCGAGTCACGCATTTCGAACATATAACCTATGTTGCAAACGCATAGGCCAGTTGCGCACAGCGTCGATAGAGCTTAAAATGCAATACTAAATTTATTATATTATAGCGATTGGAATTACTTCTGGACAAGGACCAACTTTTCTCAAATGTCAAACAATTATTCAAAGTAGAATTCCCCTAGTGATCGAAATTCAAGCCCCAAGCCTTTATTTTAATTTACTGATGCACTGTTCCTTTACTTCGACTTTCTTTGCCAAACTTTTTTCCTCCATTCTGTTTATTTTTTGTACCTTTTCCTTCACCTTTACCTTGCTTTCCCATAATTTCGTTTTCTTTCTATGGTATGTACTAACATAATTTCATTTAGTAATTTTATTTTATTGTATTTTATTCCATTTCATTTGAATTTATTTCATTTTTTTTTTTTATTTTATTTGATTTTATTTTTTATTTATTTTTATGTTTTATTTTGCTTTATTTTATTTTATTTTATGATTTTTTTATTTTACTTTACTTTAATTTATTTTACCTTATTTTGTTTTATGATTTATTTATTTTATTTTATTTTATTTTATTTGATTTGATTTGATTTTATTATGTTTTATTTTATCTTATTTTATTTTATTTTATTTTATTTTATTGTATTTCATTTTATTTTATTTTATTTTATTTTATTTTATTTTATTTTATTTTATTTTATTTCATTTTATTTCATTTTATTTTATTTTATTTTATTTTTTTTTATTTTATTTTATTTTATTTCATTTTATTTTGTTTTATTTTATTTTATTTTATTTTATTTTATTTTATTTTATTTTATTCTATTTTATTTTTCATTTACTTTGTTTTATTTTGTATTTATTTTATTTTATATTATTTTTATTTTTATTTAATTTTTTTATTTTATTTTATTTTATTTTATTTTATTTTATTTTGTTTTATTTTATTTTATTTTATTTTATTTTATTTTATTTTATTTTAATTTAGTTTAATTTAATTCAATTTAATTTAATTTAATTTTCTTTCAATTTATTTGATTATATTTATTTTATTTTATTTTATTTCATTTTATTATATTTCATTTTATTTTATTTTATTTTTTTAATTTTTTTAATTTAATTTAAATTTTATTTTATTGAAAGATTGTATAGCCATACGACTTGTAGGTAAAAGTCGGTTAGCTTTGCTATGCTCCACGAAACTGTTGAGTGCATCACTTCGTCGGCATTCAAACACTAAAACACCTCAATGTTTAGCTTGTCAATAATGTTCACATTCAAATTTCGAAAGCAAATATTCAGTCAAATAACAGTTTACACGCCATTTACATAGTGATTGTAAATATATGACAAGTGTAATGTAGATAGTGTAGTTGAATGCAGAATTATTTGGTACGGTTCACAAATGACCATTGTTTCTTCACTACATATTTTACCATTATTCGTAAGTATAACAATCTTTTGCCGTAGAAACAATTTTCTGGGCCCGTACCCTATAGATGGTTACTAAAGCCAATACTAATCGAAAAAGTTGAACAAATTCCCTGCCCTAATTAATAACTCATCTCCGCAGAATCTCTTTGCCGGTTCTTTTATGGTGGAAATATGTCAGATTATATATACGCGATGTGCCAATATATTTTTAGAATTAACGCCAATTTACGTATAGCAGTTGTTGTTAAATCACAGACCTGACTGATTGTTTTTTATCGTGATTTTTGTAATGTTTTTTTAGATTTTTTTCTGAACTGTTTTTTTTTTTATAAATCATTAGCGTCGCATAGCGTGACGTTAAGTCGCGTGGTAAGGTGTGATATAGCTTTGGTGACCCACATTTTTTGAAGTGTGGTTGGTGTTGCTATGTGTGTGTGCGTACTTTGTATGTGTTTGTGAAATGCGTATAATGCTGATGTTGTATCAACATTCTTAATTTGTGTTTAAATCATTGTGACTGTTATTGTTTGTGTTTGCCATTGTTGTTGCTTTGGGTGCATAACATCAGATATTATTATTTTTTTTTGAACTTCTGGCTCGGCATGAAACTTTTATTGTGCTGAAATGCAGGTAAAGTGGTTTTATGAGTGAAATATTTACATTTGATTTATTTGCGTGTATGGGCTTGAATATTAACACTCACACCTATGCATGTGGTTATCGATTCAGTTGAGATCGTGCATGAATGAAATATATACGCATATGTGCATTAGACCGTATCAAAACCAAACCCCAAAACAAACAAAAAAATTATTAAATGTTAAATTTATTGTCATTCTATGCAAAATAACATTTTTTTCTGCTCGCCTGAAAAGAAAATATTTAAATTGAAAACAATAACAAAATAAGCAAGCAGAAAAAAATTATAAGCGCTCACAATTTTGATTGCTTACTCCCAAGCTACAAGTTTACATTTCATTTTTAAAGCGAAATTAAATTTTAGCAAAAAATTTCGTTTCGTTATTTTATTTTTAAGTCGCTAAGTGCTAACGGGTAAAAACAGATGATATTATTTTTCGGAATACAGAAACTGTATGCAGCTTAAATTGTATGCTTCAATTGTTCGACAGTTTCAAATCAAAAGTGGGATCAGTCCTACAAAATGTAGACCTCGAGAAATCAATATCTACTAACAACTGTAATTTTTACAACATACATTTTTGTTAATTGGCACAGTCTAATATATCTGTATATAGTATGTAAGAAGTTGTAGTAGGTATGTCAATTGACGTGCTTATGAGTTGATTGAACTTTTGAGTTTGCTGACAGTTTTAAAGTTTTGCACGCAAGCAGGCGGCTTATAACGGCGCTCTGGAGGGAATGTTGATGCAGGCAAAAATTTTATTTTAAGTTTTCGGTTTTCGTAGTACATACTTAGGTACTTATGAACTTATATGTGCACATGTGTGTACCAGCATATGCATGTAGATATACGAGTATATTTTTGAGGGTACAGAGCTAAGGCCAGCGCACTATGAAGCGTTGTGAGGCACTTGTCTAAAAAACAAATAAGTTGGCAGCGGTTTATTATTTTTTTTACACATGTTCTTTTATCTTTTTTTATCGTAGTTTATTATTCTTTATTATTCATCATATTTTATTTTATTTTGTTAATTTAAAAATAACTTTGTTCTATTTCTATCTCTATGGCGCGATATACAACAGGTATATCATCATAAACCTCCTAAGAGATTTTTGCGCCAAGCTTCTCTTCCAATTTGTGGTGTGCCGATTTGAATTTTCCCTACAAATTGGTGGGACCTACAGTTTTTTGCCGACTCCGAACGGCATCTACAAAGGAGACGAATTTTTGCTGAGAAGCCTGTCATGGCAGAAATACACTCGGAGAGTTTGCCAAACCACTGCCGAGGGGCGACCCCGTTTTGAAAAACTTTTTTCAAATCACTTTTGATGTTACCTGTACCAGGGCTCGAACCATGGACCTTCGGTGTGGTAGGCCGGCAACACTACCTTCACACCACGGCGGCCGTTGTTCTATTTAATTAAATTTTATTTATTTTTATTTTATTCTATTAAATTTTTTTATATTATTTTATTTCATTTTATTTTATTTTGTTTTATTTAATTTCATTTTATTTCATTTTTTTTTTAATTTTTGTTTATATAATTTCATTTTTTTATTTTATCTTATTTGACTTTCTTTTGTTTTATTTTATTTTGTTTTATTTTATTTTATTTTATTTTATTTTATTTTATTTTATTTTTAATTTTTTTTTATTTATTTACATTTTTTTAGTTTTATTTTTTTTTTTTACTTTCTTTTATTTTATTGTATTTCATTTTTCTTTTTTATTTTAGTTTACTTTATTTAAATTTATTTTATTTAGTTATATTTTATTTTATTTTATATTATTTTATCTTATTTTGTGTTATTTTATATTATTTGATTTTATTTAATTTCATTTTTTTTTTATTTTTTTTTTATTTTTGTTTATATAATTTCATTCTTTTATTTTATCTTATTTGACTTTCTTTTGTTTTATTTTATTTTATTATATTTCATTTCATTTCATTTTATTTTATTTTTAATTTTTGTTTATTTATTTTCATTTTTTATTTTACTTTATTCGACTTTCTTTTATTTTTTTTTTATTTTTTTTTGCTTTATTTTAATTTATTTTATTTTATTATATTTTATTTTATTTTATTTTGTTTAATTTTTTTTATATCATTTTATATTAATTTAGTTTATTTTATTTTTAATTTTTGTTTATTTATTTTCATTTTATTTGACTTTCTTTTATTTTATTTTTTTTATTTTTTTATTTTACTTTATTTTAATTTATTTTATTTTGTTATATTTTATTTTATTTTATATAATTTTATTTCATTTTGTTTTATTTTATATTGTTTTATTTTATTGTATTTTATTTTATTTTATTTTATTTTATTTTATCTTATTTTGTTTTATTTTGTATTATTTGAGTTTATTTAATTTCATTTTATTTTATTTTTTTTAAATTTTTGTTTATATAATTTCATTCTTTCATTTTATCTTATTTGACTTTCTTTTGTTTTATTTTATTTTTAATTTTTGTTTATTTATTTTCATTTTTTATTTTACTTTATTTGACTTTCTTTTATTTTATTTTTTTTTATTTTATTTTGCTTTATTTTAATTTATTATATTTTATTTTATTTTATTTTATATCATTTTGTATTAATTTATTTTATTTTATTTTTAATTTTTGTTTATTTATTTTCATTTTATTTGACTTTCTTTTATTTTATTTTTTTTATTTTTTTATTTTACTTTATTTTAATTTATTTTATTTTGTTATATTTTATTTTATTTTATTTTATTTTATATAATTTTATTTCATTTTGTTTTATTTTATTATGTTTTATTTTATTTTATTTTATTTTATTTTATTTTATTTTATTTAATTTTACTTTATTTTATTTTAATTTATATCATTTTATTCTAATTTAATTCATTTTATTTTGTTTGTTATGGTTAGCTGCTCTATCTAGCCCCTCCGTGGTTTAGACATTTGATTTTAAGTCAAGTAACACCAAAATCGCCCAAAGTGCGGCACTAGCAACTGACAGATTATATATAGATATGTGTGCAAATCTATACTTACGTATATGTAAGCCCATGAATAATTTTTTGTTTGACTGTAACGAATGCAATTGGTTTTCAGGCGAGGCTTTGTATTTATTAATAAACATATTTTTCTTCAGGTTTTTATCAAAACTAGTAGCATCGCTTACTGCACGCATTGACTGCTTAAATATTTATTTTATGAAATTGGTTTTCTCAGACTTTTCAATTACTTCGCAATAATACAAAGCTGAGTGGCATACCGAATTTGGGAAGCAAACATTTGTAGCTAAACTTAATATACAAGAAGATGGTACAACAGCCAAAGCTGAAACAGTGTCTACACAAATCAGAAGTGTTATGTATTGGAAGATGTGCAGGGATGCATTTTTAAGAACAAATAACTAAAATTTCAAGAAATTTATTTTATCGGTTTTATAAAGCAAACAACATACATAATTCTGAGATAATCGAAACTTCTAAAATCTTCGTGTTTATAATTATGTGAACACAGCTGTATATAGTTATGGGTACATCACGATTTTATGGGTATTAAGTAACAAAACCTTTAATAATAAACAGCTTTGCAAAGCCTGATTGCAATAAACACACATCAATGTATAGTGGCCGTGATTCGTTCAAAGGATTAATTTGTAATCATTACAACTTAGATTTATTAACTAGTAATTTGAAACGATTATTGCCAGTACCTTGTGTTTGTTGCTTTGCTTTTTCTTTATCTCACACTGCCGCAGCTTAGCTGGCGAGCATTTTTTGCTGATTTTGAAATGAACTCATTAAGTTAGCAAAGTTTAAGGACTTGGGGGATTAAAGTATTATGACATTTTTATTTGAATTGCTGGAAACTTGTTCATGGTGCGAACTCATCCAAAGTTTTATGCATCACAGTGAAGCTGATGACAGGCAATTTAAAATGAATGCAAAACTTGTATGCTAATACGGGTAGTTGACCAATGTTGAGTGGTGTGTAGAGAGAATGGCAATTTTTCCAAAAAAAAAATTTTATTTGGTTTAGATAATTTTTTCTTTTAATTTCTTTTTATCTTAAACATCAGCATAGTACAACTGGAATGCATTTTCGTACCTGAATTTGTTGAAAATAAAATAATTTTCTGTTAAAATCAAGTTTAAACTAATAAAGAAAAATTTTCGGACTAAATTTTGACTCTCGAAGTAAAGTTTCGTCGGCATATTATATAGAAGTAAACCTGTTGGGGACTAAAATCAAATCTTAAAACTAACCCTAAGGCATTACAATTAGTATTAGAAGTAAGTTAAGTTTTTCGGAGTAAATGTAGATTTTCGGAGTAAATTTTTACCCCACAAATTTTTAGGCATAACAGTTTCTTCAACTTTTCCTCTTTTTGAACACAAAGTTGAATTCAAATTTTAGTAATTAATTTCATACTCACAGAACGCTTATAGTTTCTGATTAAAATTTAATTTTCGGAGTAAACACATTTTTTTCATATTCTTCTGGAAACAGGTTCCTTGAAAATAATTTGTTTATGAAAACGTTAATTAAAAAATCTACATGACGAAAATTCCTCATACAGTTTGTTAAGTTTTCGAAAATAGAGATACTGAATGTATTTATTATAATTTAATGGCGGCCGCCGTGGTGTGAAGGTAGTGTTGCCGGCTTACCACACCGAAGGTCCATGGTTCGAGCCCTGGTACAGGTAACATCAAAAGTGATTTGAAAAAACTTTTTCAAAACGGGGTCGCCCCTCGGCAGTGGTTTGGCAAACTCTCCGAGTGTATTTCTGCCATGACAGGCTTCTCAGCAAAAATTCGTCTCCTTTGTAGATGCCGTTCGGAGTCGGCAAAAAACTGTAGGTCCCACCAATTTGTAGGGAAAATTCAAATCGGCACACCACAAATTGGAAGAGAAGCTTGGCGCAAAAATCTCTTAGGAGGTTTATGATGATATACCTGTTGTATATCGCGCCATAGAGAGAGAGAATGTATTTAAAATTTAGGAGTGAGTTAAATTTTTCGGAGTCAAAGTTTTTCGATACAATTTCCAGTTTCGAAAACAGGGCAAGATTAAATGAACTTTAGTTTTGAACTAAATAAAAATTAAAAATGTTATTCAAAAAAAATTTGTTGGAGAAATGTTCTTTAGTCATAGTAGAACATGTGACTTCCACCAGCACTTGTTTTTTTTTTGTCATTTTTACATTCGAGTTTTTGAAGTAGGAGCCACTCTTCTAAAAATCTTTAAAAACCTTGGACTTGTTTTGGTTTTTAAATCTATACGTTTACATTTTGCCACATATATTCACAGCTTTTATTAGATCCACGGAGCTAGTATTCGAAGTGTATAAGAATTTTCGGAGTAAATTAAGGCAATAAAATATTCGGTGTGCCATATGATTCACATAATTTTTACTGTAATTTAGACAAACATGTGCTGAAGTTTAATTTTCTGAGAAATTTATATTTTCAGCGTAAACTTTTGGATTTCGGAGTTAATTTTTTTTGTAAAAAAGTACAAGATGCAAGGTATTTTAAATGTTTTAAGATAAAAGATAAAACTCTATTTTGGTTTCTATAATACAATGAAAGCTTTCATAAGAATAGCGAAACACCAAATTAGGAGTCTAGCTACGGTGGGCTAGTTTTTACCCAATTTTTGCCATAAATAAGGAACACATGGGCCAAAATTTCATTTTCGAAGCAAAAGTAGGTTTTCGGGGTTAATGTTTTTATAGCAGGTACTAAAGTCAATCGAGTATTTGCTTTAAGTTAGCCCGAAAAGTTCATAAATTTACTTTTCGGAGTAAACCAACTTTTTCGGAGTTAGATTTTTTTTGTTTTTTTTTTTTTTTAGAGAAGTACAATATTCTGTTAACCTACCCGAGAGCGAGTTCTTTTAGCCAAAGTACCACCATTGGCAGCTCATGCTGCCAGCACAAAAGCGTGTACCTACTTGTGTATGTGTACAGATACTTAAGTGCTGATGGTAAAATACTTCCTCTTGACTGCCAAACACCAAAAACCATTACGAAATACCACAATTACATGGCAAACGCCACATTAATGGAGATGATTGGATGTCAAACTTGGAGACCTGAGAGCACCCAAACACAGACACACTCACACATTCATTGGATATACATCGATCTATCTCACGTTAGTTGGAAATATTTAATGTGTCCACTTATCCACTATTTCCTGATTCACATCCGCTCGTCTTTCTCGCTATGTCAGCAACATTCAAACACCTCGAAACGCCAACAAAAACCATTCAACTTCAATTGCAAACGCGTGTCTGACATTAAGTGACTTTTCGTTATAAAATCTCAGCCCAATCCAATTGTACACATACACAGAGGCACATACCCATACACATACATTTTTGCTTAATCGTAGTACCATTAAAGCTTGGTCATTTAGAGATGTGACTAACTTGATAGCATAAAATGTCAAAAACCAAGTTGTCACAGTGTGCGTAAGTGGTCATTTAATGGTTTTAACAGGTTTCTTTCGAAAGGAATTGGGAGTGGAGAGGGGAAGGAAACCAATTGCTGATATCTTATTAGATATAGAGCACAATTAGTTTCATCTTAGACTCTCATGAAGCATTGAAGGTCATGCAACATCGACTCGCCCATAGTTCCGAGGATATTCGGAATGAATTATACTTTTCGGCGTGCCATTATCTCCAGCTTAAAACGACTTTCACTGCGTTTCTTAAGCTTGCTGGAATATTTCCTATGAAGATTAAAGATTGGTTGACTAGTATATTTTTCGGAGTAATTAAGGAAACGCATTACGCCAAAATTCATAACAGAAAAAAAATTTTATGTTTAATATTTTTGGGAATTTGCTGCATTTTTGGAGTAGCAAATTTGAATGAAGAGATATTTAGGCTCCCTGAGCATTAAATATTTTTAAAATATTTTTTTGCTTATTAGAAGTCTCCCTAATTTGTTTTGTACATATTCAAACTTGCTTGATTTTGAATGTACTCCTCATGAATACTTCTTTCTTCTGGGAAAAGTAATCTTTTGGAGCCGAAAATTGCATTATATTTATGTACGCGTTTATATCAATTTGACAGTAATGTTTACCTCTTAATGGCCACTTATTTGATTTTAGATGAGAAATAAAGTCCAAGCCTGACTTTGAAGTAAAGTTAACTTTCGGAATCCAAAAATGCAAGTATATGCAGAAATCTGAATATAATATTTACTTTTTCATTGATTTAGATTTAATTTAATAATACGGAGTAAATTTTATGATGAAGTTAATTATTTCGGAGTAAGTTTTTGAAGGTCTAAAAAATATTTTGTTCAATTTTTGTTTCGAGTAAGGTTAACTTTCGGAATCGGAAAATGCATATATATCCAGAAATCTGAACATAATATTTACTTTTTCATTGATTTAGATTTTATTAATTAATACGGAGTAAAAAAAGTTTCGGAGTAAATTTTATGATGAAGTTAATTATTTCGGAGTAAGTTTTTGAAGATGTAAAAAATATTTTGTTCAATTTTTGTTTCGAGTAAGGTTAACTTTCGGAATCGGAAAATGCATATATATCCAGAAATCTGAATATAACATTTACCTTTTCATTCATTTAAATTTTGTTTAAGAAATTCGGAGTAAAAAAGTTTTGGAAAGATAATTTCGGAGAATAAAAATATAAAAGTAAAAAATATAGAAGTAAAAAAAATTTCTTAGTTGGGAATTTTTATTGTAGGTAATTTTATTCAAGGTTAACATTTTTTTCTCTTATCTGAATAACACAATTACTTTCAAAATTGTATTAAAAATAAATTATATTTACGCTGACAACTTTTTGTTATGCCAATTCGGAGTTAATTTGCTTTAACAAAATTGTACTTTAAAAAACTATAAAACTAGTAACGTTACATTTATTTAAAATTTTTTTTAATAAACACTGCACATTTTTCAGTTATTTTCATTAAGAAAGGAATTTTTTTAGTTTTAGTCATTCTGCATTTACAACCAACATACACGAGCTTATCTTATCTGATTGAACTGGTTGTTTTTGTTTTGGTTGCTGTTGTCGCTTGCTTAAATGCTGCTGCCGCATGTAAGGCAGAAGTTAACGTACAAAACCCTCTACCTCAACCGCCTTCCTACATCAAAGGCAGCCAGAGCAAGTAAAAAAGCAATAAGAAATAACAAAAAAAAATACAACTACAACAAGTAGAAACCATTTACTACACATTTATTTATTTATTCTATTCATGGTGGCATTTCGACTATGTTGTTACCATTGTTTTTGTTGTAGCATTAGTTGTTGGCAACCAGTAGGCATTTCCTTCGTTTTTAGCTGCCGCATACCGTAGCTTAGAACTGGTTTCAGTTGCCAAGTTGAATCAAAAAATTAAGTAAAATAAAAAACACTAAAAAAATATTAACTCAATGCAGTCTTTGTAGGCTAAAGCATGAATCAATGCATTTTATGATGATACTCGGATGGTTGTTGATATGCAGTGTTGCCCAATAAAATAGCAGCCAAAAAAAAATTAAACCTGTTTCCAACTGTACTTTATATCTTTTGAATAACACATCGAAAATTGTTTGATAATCTGAGACTAGAGAATAATTTCATAAAGAATATTTTTTTTAATTCAAAAGCCTTAATCGTTATAAGTCTGTCTGTGACGAAACTCCTCCAGACTAGATTTGATACATTTTGTTGTGTGCATTCAATTTTATTAGAGAATAGTTTGGATTTGCAAACCAGGGTCTAGGGATATGGACCAAAATATGGACCCTGGTAACCCTAGGACTTCCCCAAATTGTGGGTATCAAAGAAAATATGATTGCAGCAAAATAAAAGAAAATAAAATAAACTAAAATAAAAGAAAAAAATTCAAATAAAATTAAACTAAAAAAAATAGAATGAAAATAAAATTAAATGGAATAAAGAGAATTAAAATGATATACAATTAAATAAAATAAAATAAAATAAAATAAAACAACATAAAATAAAACAAAGTAAAATAAAATTTAATAAGACAAAATAAAATAAAATAAAATAAAATAAAATAAAATAAAATAAAATAAAATAAAATAAAATAAAATAAATTATAAAATTATATAAAATAAAATAAAATAAAATAAAATAAAATAAAATAAAATAAAATAAAAGAAACTAAAATGAAATAAAATAAATAAAAAAAAAAAATCATAGTAAGTGGGTTCGATTCTCCTGAAATAGCAAAAACTATACGAATAAGCCTGACGTAAAATAAAATAAAGTAAAATAAAATTAAATAAAATAATACTACATAAAGTAAAATTAGATAAATAAAATGAAGTAACATAAAATAAAATAAAATAAAATAATAAAAAACATAAACTATATTATTAAGTGGAAAGGAAGGAAAGGAGGCAGAATAAAATAAAATTACTCTCCTTTTCTTTTAGTTTCATTCCTATAATTTAATTTCCGTTTTTTCTTTTTCTTTAAAAAAAAATATATAAAAATGAAAATTATGTAATTAAATGGCAAAAAAATTAAATAAAGAAGAGAAATGTAACAGCAAAGAAAGGCGAATGAAAGGAAGAGCAATAAAAGAAAAAAAAAAAATAAAGCTTTTGGTTGAATTTCAACCGCTGGACAAACGCTAGCTCAAATAAAAATCCTTAAATTACTGAACTAATTGGTGCTCCAAACTTTTACAATTTATGTGCTGCTTTTGTGTTGCTCAACACTGTATTTTTTTCTTTTTTCTCTTTTGATAATTATATGCAGTTGGGAATGGTAATCAGAAGCGTTAAAAATGCTGCAAATTTTAACTGCCAACGGGAAACGGTGCAAAGCCTGCACCCAGTTGGGCTGCAGTGAGCTGCGCTACACAACACCTAGTTGTGATGTTGTCTTCTTGTTTTGAGGTGCGGAAATGTGCGCGTAAAGAGTATCTGATGTCATTGCTGAACGGTTTTTCTTTTGTTTTGGTTATTTCTCAGAAATTTATTCGACTATACGCGATCAGCTTTATTATTTTTGTTGTTGATAGTCATTTGCATGTCGCAGAGCAGAGGAAGCCTTGATATACTTTGGCTATTCTTTGTTGATATTTTAAATGCCAAAATCGTTTAAATGTCAAATGAATTAAGATTTTTATATTTTATTGTGGACTGAAACCTGAGTTTATTTGTACTTGCATGAGTGGCTGGTAAACAAGTTATCTCCGACACATCTAAGCGCTTTAAGTAATAGTTTATTGCATTTGCTTTCCCACAATTTTATATGAAGTCGTTTGTTGTCACATTTTGATTTGTAAGATTTTAGTACCCATATGATGCTGATGATGGCTAGTAATGCAACCAAGGCCGAGTGTTAAGGTCATTGGCGAATATGCTTAGCAAATATGTCATGTCGAGCCAGTGATTTAAGGATTTAGTCATTACGGACACCAAAGAGTTTAAGGCGATTGACAGTCGGTAGCAATAAAGGCGGATCTTTACTTTTATGTTGAGTTGCGCGCTCTATACGAGTATCGTGATTAGGGTCGCTGGGAATTTATGTGGTGGCAATGCCAATTTCAGGGAGGGAAGAAAGCCACATAAGATTTAGAAGTTATCATTAATTTATTTGGAAGATAGCGCACCAATGTCTTTGCTACTTGTGAGCGGGGGGATGTTGATATATACGTGGCTGCCCTTGGTTGGTCGGTTTCCCAGTTCTTATTGCCAGTACCACACATTCCCTTATGAAAAAGTTGGAGATGGGACAAATTAAAGACAGTTGTTGAATTCTTCCCTTTTCTGATGGCCTTGTCAACCTCTGCAATCTCTCATATTTTACTTCGAAAAAGCCTTTTTCTAAATTGCTTGAAGAATTCTGATATCAGAGCACTCTGCAACTTAGAGCTCTTCAAAGGGGTGCCTGTTTTAAAAGAGCTTCTCAGTAGCTCACCATCTAACTCAACGGTGGTGACAAACAAAGATCATCCAACCGGATCTCATCTATTAATATCTGCTAATTATAAATGCATAAATTCTGCTTCTTGTTGTTTGTACATTTGGACAACTGTATAATCCCATTTATGTGCCGAATATTAAACAAAAAAATTTTAAATTCATTAAAAATAAATAAACGTGCAATTAAATTTTAAAATGTTTTCAAATTCTTTTTTTATGAATTTTTTACACCCCAGCAGTTGATGACAACATTAAAAATGCACATATTTTACAACAACAATAAGTCATAATTCATTTAACAAGCACAACAAATTTTTAATTATAAGGAAATACCAAGATATAAAAGATAAAACAATGTATTTAAAGGAATTCCAATGAAACTAAGATGTTTTGCGAATTCTAAAAAAATATAAAAAATTCAAAATAAACCCCGTCGCTTTGCATTTTTAATATTTTAGACGCGCTGACACTAATGAAGCTAAAACGTTAGTTAAAAATGTCGACGGTCAAGCTTGTAAGGCAACATGTTTTGCTTCGTGTGACAAAGTTGCCAACGTCGTTGCTTATTCAGCTTCCAACTGGCTTTCAAAGATTCTTCGTTTGCATTGCTGTTAATGCCAAATGATGGTAGTAAAGTGCTTGAAGGTTGTTGGTTGGTTAATAAAAATTAAATCATCACTTATCCGGTTTGTGGATTAACTACTGCAATGGATGTAAGTACATGCAACTGATTAAGTTTTATTTAATTTAAGCTATGGCAGTTGTCTCTTAACATTTTTCCTACTCTATTCAATCAAAAAACTTTTAATAATTAAATAAAAATGATTATTAAAAAATAAAAACAATAATAACTTTCATAAAAATTCAAAAAGTGAAAAATTATTATTCTTGGCCTTGAGCTCGTTTCATGAATAATTAAATTTAATTTTATTTATAAAGATTGGTATTCGATATCAAGTTTTGCCATGATTGTCACTTTCTAATATCCGATAATTCGGCTTGAATTTTTTCAAAGGTTGTCCATCAACTAAGTATTTTAACCGGCCGTAATATTTTCAATTTTACACATTCAAATATCCGTAATCGGAAAGGTGTAAAATTAATCGTAAAATTAAACGTAAAGATAAGGTTAATCGTAACCATATCGGTAGCCCTAAATCTTATCATAACGGTTAATCCTAACAGTAACAAAAACCACAACCATAAATGTAACACAACACAAGTGTACCGAAATTAAAAAAGTTTACCATTAAGTCCCTTTAAAATTACAGTTACAGCTTTAGTTATAGTTACGGATAAAACCACACATCCGGCTGAAGTTACCACGTTTAAGGCTTGTTGCTTCGTTAAAGGCTATGGCTACGGTGGCGACTGAGTTTAGAACGGCAGTTAAGTGTAAGGTTATGGTAGTGCCTACTTTGCAGGTTATGGTAACCGTTATTATAACGTTTAGAAATATGTTTACTGTTACTTTTACGGTTATGGTTACCTGTCAAGTTCTCTATGGTTATGATAACGGTTATAAATACCCTCGAGGCAAGGATTACGGTTACTAGGAAGTACAACTGAAAAAATTGCATAAGCAGAAATACAGTTTTTCGTTTAATAGGCGGTAGAGCTGCAATTCTCAACCAGTTGATGAACAGTTTTATATAAGGGAAAAATTGCCGGACCGAAGAAAGTTATTATATGAACTCTAGCTGTTCTCTTACCCTTTCCCTTACATACACAAAAAATCTCATATAAAAGACGTGGACCAACTTCAGTTAAGAAAACCAAAGCATCTAATCTCTGCAAGAGTAAAATAACTGTAAATGTACCCACCGTAGGTCAGTTTTTAAGTCTTAATTTGAGGGACAGCGGACAGACAACAAACCTCTTCAGACTTGAGTCAGTCAGCCAGACTTCCTCCCATGTGAGTTGAGAAGAGACTTTCACAATTCCCAAAGACCTCACAACGACCTTTTTAAGTCTTTCATCTAAATTTGCACTTTCCCAAACCAGATCATTCTCATGCCTCATTCATTATTTCGCATACTCTATCATTAAATTTATTTTTCGTAGCACGTTGTCACAAGGCCTCTCTAACACTTAGACGAACATTTTATACGACTGTTAAAGCTTGCTGCCTCTATTCAAGGTCAAGGTAAACTTTCGAATCGCTTCACTTCACTTCATTTTTTCATCGCTTTATTTTTCCGTCTACCAAAACTTTAAGTGCGATAATTACATAGTGAATTGTTGTTGTAGTTGTTATAGGCATATAAGTCATCGCACCGAAAAAGAGGTGGTGCCCTGTTTTAACCGCATGTTGTTTCCTTGGCTGAAGCGCACAAAGAATTGATTATGTTTCTTAATTATTATTATTTTGATTTTTGCTTCGAATCTTTGGCTTATGGAGTGAGCGTTAGGCAAGTTGGAAATTATACGAATTATGGCATGCTTCAGTTTTTAGGCTTTAATTGATTAATTTCCATTTTTTTCATTTCGGTAAAATGAAGATTTTTTGCTAGACGTGTGGGAATTTCTATATATGTAGCTTTATATTAGGGAGGCCAATTTTTGAGTTTTTCATAATGACGGGATTATCGGGAGCTGGTTTTACAATCCCGTATTACCGCTGCTTTTTCGGAAAATCTGAGAAGGCTATTTGAAATAGAACTCTCAATCATTCTTGATATCAATAACACATCTGGCTGGTTGACATTATATCCATTTTAAGATTCAGTAGGTCATGACGAGTTCTATATCATCAAAAAAGGCTTCTTAAAAGCTACTTGGACGACCTGGATCACAGGCACTTTGCTTCTAATTTACAGCAAAGCTTTCCAATAGAATGGAACTAGCTTGGAAGTATCACTGTGGATGAGGAGGAGAAAATAATCATCTCAGATGTCCTAGACTGGACTCAAAGCGTCACAGATTTCCCAAGCCAAGTTTCCTTGATAGTAAGTCGAAGGTATAGAAAGCAACTCTCACTTCATCTCAAGATCCCTGAGAAAGTAAGTCGTTTGATAGAGATTAACTAAGTAATATTTGCTTAGAGGAATGTGACCCAGCCTTTCAAGTATCAACTAAGCTAACTTGAGTTGTACTATGATAAAATATCGCTCGAGCTCTGAGCCTGCTACGTTGACATATCGTCACACATAATTTATCAAGACTCGGCAAATTGCGCCTACAACGCAACTATTCGCTAGCTTTCAAAATGTGTTGGGCTGATGCGTCAACGCACGAAAAATTACTCTGTTACGCACCCCTAAAATATTTTAAAATTTTCGCTTATTCATCATTAATAGAAGACCTAAATTTTGCTTGGATATCTCTTTCAATAAAATCCGTGTTCCAACATAAAAAAACTTACTTATTGGGTTCAGTTGAGGCTATTCGTATTTAGAGTGCTAATGATAATCGCTTTAGCTTGGTATTTTCTCATGGCTTTGTTTAAGCGACATAAGCTATAATTATGTATTTCGTTTATTTCATTTGCGCTGCACTCTCTTGTAATTCGCAACCAGCTAAAGATATAGTTTATGTTTGTAATTCCAAATCGGGGTTTTTCACAGCGAAAAGGAGGAAGCCAATCCCGCGCAATGCCTCAGAGCCAAT
Organism: Merzomyia westermanni; assembly: GCA_949987695.1. Classification (NCBI taxonomy): domain Eukaryota; kingdom Metazoa; phylum Arthropoda; class Insecta; order Diptera; family Tephritidae; genus Merzomyia; species Merzomyia westermanni. Next base: position 6,528,331 of record OX465293.1, on the reverse strand, counting down.
AGTGCTCGCCCCCAATAAATAAATACAAGGTGTAACTGGTGCCCCGCACCCCCCTTTTCTACATAGAACAAATAAATTAAATAAATAAAATAATTAAATAAATATTACTAAAAGGGTCCCTATTAAACATGTGTTCCACACTCCCCCTTTTCCACCCTAAATCAATAATATAATATAAATAATAAAATATACAAATAAAATAGCTTAAAAAAACTACTTGCCCTCCATTAAGCTTAGACAGACTTTTTCAGCAAGAATTCACTCGGAACCCAGTCTCCATCTCTGCAAAGTGTAAATCATAAGACATACCCCGAAGGATAATTTTTCATTTCCCCTTCAATCCATCTAACAACGAACGCATTAGCATCTATTCAAACTTTCGTATTTAGCAACCATTTAAGCTATTATCCCTTTCAAAAGGTAGGCGTTAAATGCTTCACTCATCATATTTTTTTCTCCCAGTTTTTTCTTTGTTATGACGCCTTACAGCGTCTTCAAGAAGCTATTGTCATTAGCACACGTCATTAACTTATTTGCACGAATGCTACAAAAGTTTCCAACAACAAAAACAACAATGCATTGAAAAAAATTCTCTTTGCTGCTCTTTGAATGTTTTCTTTGCTTTTGTAATAGTCGCTAGTTGAAAAGAATACGGTAGCTAATGGCCATTCAGTGGATTAAGTCGATTGCTAAGCTTCTCGGGGCTTTTGGAAGTAAATGTGCGCTGGCATGACGCAGGAACATACATTAAAAGGGTAAATGAGCGTAAAAATGTTGCAAATAAAGGGCGCTATCATTAGAGGCACTTGGGTTGGTTTGGCATATGCACCAAAGTGTATTGAGTTGGCTGAATAGTAGAAAGGTGCTAATGTACAGATGGAAAGCGAGCCCAACTCAGAAAACAAAAATTTTAGCAATGATGAACAAGTACTTACTCCCTCTCAGTCAACGACTTGGTGTAAATAAAATAGCAATAAAAAATTTGTAAAATTCCATAAAGGCTGAGAGGTCTAAGAGTGTGCATGTGGAGTTCTGGCTTTAAGGCTTGCCTCTTTCCATTCGGGCATCTACCTTGTATGCTGCGTTGAAGATGGCTGTGGTATCCTGCGAGACAGTGAGCATATAAGCGGAAGTATGCTGAGTCTCTTTCTAGCTTCTACTACAAACAGTGCTCTAGGTGTCGTTCTCTACGATACTGAAGCTACTCACCCGCTCTATTACAACAACGCTGATACTTTCCGCCGCTGACGAAACTAAACACTGAGGATGGCGAAATGCCGAAACCGGTTTGTCCCAAAAAAAATATTTGACAAGGTTTCCAGCTGCAGGCTCACCTCTGGGACGCAACGTTAAATGGGTCAAAGATATCATTCCTGCTCCAGTCTGTGCGAGTACCAGAGCGTGATTAACTCATTCGGTCAAAGCACAGGTCTTACAACACCCAATAACGCGCATTCTTTCGATTGCTCTTCCCACGTGAGATGGCGACAAATGCTTCGAGATTGAAAGCACAAGCAAGTACGAACGAAAGGTGTCGAGACAAAATCCATCCGAGCAATGCAACTTTACATATGTATTTCGCTTTCTTGATCACGTAAAGAGGTTTACATAAGAATGCAGTGGAGTCAAATGAAATGCGAGTTCTAAAACAACAAAACATACCAGTAAAATGATATACCTGCCCTGACTTACCCACAACACCTAAAGGAACGTGAATAATTTGTTATGCAAGTGAACACCTCGTTAAGTGCTGTGTGTAGATATGTATGTATATTAGACTGGACCGAGAAACTTTTTTTTTTTACATTTAAAACTTTGTTGAGCTGAAAGTCAAATGTAAACAAAAAATACAAAATTTTTTTGTGAAAATTTTATTTTTGTCAATATTTTATTTTTACTTTGAATTCAGCCAAAGTCGTTATCAGGAGCGGATAGATTTTGATAAAATTTTTCATAAATTTTTAACTATTTTACTAAATCAACAGAGCTATTATTTTTTTTTAATAATGTTGATATTGTATTTCAGAATGGCGATCAATTAATGCTGTAAAAGTTTCAAGCCTTGATATTGGTAACTTCTTATTCGTCATTTCGATGATTGATAGAATTTTTTCTGCTCGTTTACAAAAATATTTGAGTTGAAGGCAACAAAAAATAAGCAAGCGGAAAAAATTATAAGCGCTCACTATTTTAGTTGTTATGCTGAAAGCGACAAGTTCACATTTGATTTTCAAAGCGAATTGCTTACAAACAAGGCTTTAGTAGTCTATCTTTGCTAGTTTAGACTTTTTATACTGATCTCATTTTTGCTTTAAAACTCTAAAATCATTGAAGGTAATTCAATTCCCAACAAAATAGTTGTGAATGAACATTTTCATCAGGTGGGCCGTTCCAGTGTTATCAAGCTTTAAATATTGGCTTTTGGTTTCACGTTTTACTTTGGAAATTTGTCAAAAATCAAATTAGTTGTAGAGAAAAGATAAATATTGATTTCTAAAAGAAATGGAATGCTGAGTCTGAATATGCTGAAAAATAATATTTTCAAAGTAAATTTTTTCTGGGCAGTCTAATGTCTGTACCGCTCATCTGTATACAACATTCACCCCCAAAGCAATATTTTCCGCATTTCAACTTAAACCAAACGAAGCAAGACATAAAATAAAAAAACCAGAAACAAAAGTTGCAAGCAAACCATTTGAAGTCGTTTGTATATAGTTCCAAGCTACCACGGACTTGATGATGCCGAAGAAGAAGAATCGGCATATACAACGCTTCTGAATGTCGCTAGATAAACCACATTCTAACAACGCAACAAGATCTTTGCTACCAGCAAAAAGAGAAACAAAAATGAATAAGAACTTGAATAACAACAATGCGCAACAACAACAACAAGAAGAATAACAAGCACATTTGACGATTAGACTACCAACGGTATTACATTTGGATGGAACCTGGGAATGCATAAATGCGGCGAAAGATATTCAATCTACATTCAGGAATACATATCTAGAATGTTAACCAGAGTTGGTAGTACATCGCAACCGCAAGGAAGCTGTTCAAGTAGAGTTGGCAGATATTTTTTAAACAATGAGCAGTGGCTACGTAACAACAACAAATAAGCGATTTTTAATGTTTTCTCTTTATAGAATGAAACTGAGATTTCTCATGCTATGGTGATTGTTAGAGAACTTGCAAAGCTAGCAGCAGTAAAGAAAATACGATGCATTACGTATCTTACTTAGCTACGATGTGGTTTTTGTTGTTGGCTTTAATCCATACAAGATAAGTCCATACCTGTAAAATGGCAAACATTTTCATGAGGACTGCCGCATTCTTGACAGTGCTAAGTGCGTAGATGCGCCGGTCTTTATATGGTGATGCAGAAAAAGCGGATGCGGATGCAGAAAAAGGATAAAATTAAATTCAATTAAATTTAAAAAAATAAAATAAAATAAAATAAAATAAAATAAATAAAATAAAATAAAATAAAATAAAATAAAATAAAATAAAATAAAATAAAATAAAATAGAATAGAAGAGAATAAAACAAAATAAAATAAAATAAAAGAAAATAAAATAAAAAAAAAATAAAATAAAAAAAAACAAAATAAAATAAAATAAAACAAAATAATATAAAAAAAAAAAATTAAATAAAACAAAATAAAATAAAATGAATTAAAATAAAACAAAAAAAAATAAATAAAATAGAATAAAATAAAAAAAAAAAATAAAACAAAATAAAATAAAATAAAACTAAATAAAATAAAAAAAAATTAAATAAAACAGAATAAAATAAAATAGAATAAAATAAAATAAAATAGATAGAATAGAATAGAATAGAATAGAATAGAATAGAACAGAATAGAATAGAATAGAATAGAATAGAATAGAATAGAATAGAATAGAATAGAATACAATAGAATAGAATAGAATAGAATAGAATAGAATAGAATAGAATAGAATAGAATAGAATAAAATAAAATATAATAAAATAAAATAAAATAAAATAAAATAAAATAAAATAAAACAAAATAAAATAAAATTAACTAAAATAAAATAAATTGAAATAATAAATTTGGAATCTGCCCTAGTTTCAGTTTCAAAAGGTATGCCCTCCGCCACTAGGTGTGTGGGATATCGCGATGGTTTCAGAGCTCCCAGTATACTAATCATTGAAAGTATGTGTGAAAGATCGAGACTGTTTCCCTTCTAGCAGATGTAAATACCCCTATGTCCTAATGAGTCTTGAATACATTAGTTTAGAACTTGACTTAGAAAAATTGGACCAGTAGATCGGTTGATTTGCACCAACAAAGATTCATTATACAATTTTTTTTTTATATAGGTTATTTTTTATCGGTGAACTGGATTCGGTGGACATTTCCAGGTGGCAAAAATCATCTACACATCGAACCAGCAATTTATTAATTGATTCATCAATATTATAACTTCGAGCATGCCAAGATAAATAAATAATTTAAAAATGTAAAACTTTAGATTAATGTTGTTAGTATCAAGAAATAATAAAAATAAAATATAGATATATGTAGATATGTAAATAATTGCAATTGCATGCGAACATTTGTAATAGTCAAAAGGTAAAAACAACAATTCAATTGAATGCTCGTAGACCCTGAACTCAACGTTCACCTTTCGAACGAATGCAATGCTGGCATTTAACCCATCAGGTATTATAACGTTATTGTTGTTGTAATAGTAGATATTGCAACGTCAACAACAATCGCTGACTGTTTTACGCTTTTTCTTCTTTTAGTACCAACTCGCATATGTGACATTTGAACAGACATGCTGCCAAATCAACCCAACGGCACGTAGCAAAATAATGGCTAGCAAATGTCAAACACAACAACAAATAGAATAGAAAAGTAAAACATTGAAATATGTAATAAAATAGAACATATTGACGCTAAGTAGAAGGGAATAAATTGTTTGCCAAAAATAAAATAAAAAAATAGAGAGAAAAAAGAAAAAAGGTTTGTTAGCAACCATGTATGTTATTTGCACAGTTGCTGATTGATTTAGAAGCTTAAACTTATTTGAGTAATGTTGTTTTTAAAGAAATTTCGAATTTTTACTAAAAATGTTAAGCTGAAATATCAATGAAGAGATACGTAACCCAGCGATGAAATTTTAAACACGAGTCAATTATTGTAATCAGTCGGTAACCAGAACTAGAATATTAGATACATTATAGCCGTCATCCGGTGGGTTATAGAGGCTGCGTATAGCGCTCAATTCTCACGGGAGCACTCCGGATTCAGAAGCAATAATATATTGCATGTTCATGGGAACGAAACCACTTCATAATATATTAATGGATTTACCCCGAAATCCATAAGAAACTACATTATAGCAGTAACAAACCATCGTTCTGATAGCGCAAAGGTTAACAGAACGTGCCACTGTATGAATCTGATGAAGAAGTTCAGCAGCTTTTGAAATGGATCTATAAGAAAAGCTATAGCGTTTGTCTCTAAATTTTTCTTTTCTCTTCAAGTAAAAACTTTTAATAATTAGTTGAAATTAACAAAAATAGAAACAACATAAATTTGCAAAAAAAGTAATATTCTTGTCCTTGAGATTATATTTTTATTTATTGCGAATATTCAGAAAGAGTCAAAAGTTTACACAAGAATGAAGTAAGATGTTTCCTAATTGGCTATGTGACAGCTTCTTAACTGTGGGTCAACCAAGAGTACTTAAGTATTTTACAATTTTAGTACATCTTTCTTAGCAAATATCGGAAGCACAAACGCTTGAGCGAGGTACAAATCCAACGTTCGAATACAACATTTGCCTACCATCTCACTGACTTATTTGCGTCGCAATCACCAGGAAGAGAACGTGGCGTAATCAATGATGCAATTAAAAGAACACAAACAACAAAGATGGAAAAAAATTTGAACAAAAAAAAAACAAATTTGACTAGATGGAAAAATAATCAAATGCCTCTGTATGTCTGAATGTGTGTTTGTTTGCTTGGAAACAAGCATGTGGCGCTGGTTAAGCCAAAGTTATGGCCATAAAAACAGCCCAAGCATTTGATGATTATCAACATTCGTAACGAAAGTGCAACCTTACTTAGTTGTTGTAGAGCAAAATCAACAGGAGCAAGGGCATATTGGTGCTCTGGCAGTGGCCAGTGTTTGCCCAAACCAAAAGGAACCTGTTTTGGAGAATTATTTATGAGTGTAGCAACTTGCCAAGAGGCAGCCAACTAACAAGCAGTACAAGAGCAGTTCAAAAACAAAAACAACAAGAAGAACAACAAACTAGGCGCACTTGAAAAACGTATAATGAAACGAAAGAGCAGTGATAGTAGTAGCAATAACAATAACAACACAATTTTCTAACAAGAATTCAATGAACTCAGTAGCGTTGCAGCTAAACATGGAATTTTGTTTGGAGACCAAACGCGCCAAAAGTTAAAACCCAATAAACTTGGCGTACATGCAGACGTCATACCAGCACATATGCGTTTAATTTTATTCGAAAGTATGCCTGCAGGGAAATCAATGGAATTAGAAAATTGCGTCGGAATTGGGTACAAAAGGCCCTAATCTTTATGACAAACGATCAGAACCCGATCGTTGGTCGAGTTTATTTGAGCTTTTTCATATCTCAGAAATTTTTTTAAAATGGCTATTTTCAGTGGAATTTGTTTAGAGACTCATATGACGTTTGCTTAGCGAAATATGGCACTTATTTCAGAATTTTGTGAAAACCTATTGTGAGAGGAAATCATTGAATTACTTTTAATACCCGAATTTCTTTCAAAATCAATCTACTCGTATGTCGTAATTCGCTTTAAAGAGTGCACTAATTCAAAATTTTTTTCCAAAAATGGATCTCAGCTAAAAATTTATTTAATTTATGGTGAGATATACAGTTTTTGAAACCAATTCGGAGATAAGGTAATCTTGAAGAAAATTCTCATATCACTTCGAAAAATTTAGCGGTAATGTGACGTTCTCGAATCAACCCAGTTGGTGTTGTAAGGTGAAATAGACCGTTTTTGAAACACATTCCGAAATAGCTGATTCTTAACTGAATGCTGAGATCAACGGATTTTGGAAAAAATTTTAGATAGAGTGGGTCTTGTGCCACATTTTGATAAAATAAATATGGATATTTTGGCGCTTTCAAACTATTAGAATAGCTAACGGACGATTTCCAACTGTACTCTCGAACCAGACTTTAAAAAACATATCATGGATTTTAGTAAACATCAATTAGATTTTAGAAACTTTGGAAAATCGAAATTGTTTCTAAAACCCGAAACCACATTCAGTCATCTAGCTAACGTTTACTAGAATTGAAATGACTCTTTCCATTATCCAAATGTCTGTTCCACAATAAAATCAACTGTCTAGGATATCGCTACCGCATATTGGCAACACTGATTGCATGAACTACAAATTTTTCCTACAGGGTACGGTATATTGCTTGATTGGCAAAGGCTAAGAGGCACAAACGGTCAAAGAGTAGGGGAAGGAGAACTTATGACTAGAAGAAGAAACGCACTGAAATATATATGCTTGAGGTAGTGATTTCACCTCAACAAGCAATAACATAAAAAAATGCCATAGAAAAAAATTAGTAAAGGTTTGAAACAGTCGTAAACGATATTTCCGAGCTTTAGACGTCCAATAGCAGCCGATAGGAAGTCGAATAGTGTAGTTTATTAGTTCCGTTGATGCCAAAAAGTTCAAAGCAAAAAAACCTCTCTTGTTCTACAACAACAACCTGACAACAGGGAAATCAACTTATTACAAAATGCAAAGTAGCAAAGATGCCAAGTGACAGCAAACCTGATTAGTTGAAGTTATGTGCAGGAGCTCAACAAGCGGCTTTAGAGTGGAAAATGGAAGATGGTGGTAGTGCATCAAGAAAATTTAAATGAAGTCAAAAATGCGTTCAACTAGAATTATGGAACTTAATGCAAGCAAAAACAAGGACTTACTAGCTAACTGACGAAATCTCTGTATAAAAAAAAAGAAAATAATATATATACGCTGCCTCTGGCCTTCAAAGTTACCTACTGTGGAATCGAACGGGAAATCGAAGAAGCTTCGAAGAGCACAAGCTGCGCTGGTATCCATCAAAGAATATTCTAAAAATGTCAAAACACGTATTCATACTGTGGAGACGTTGTTGTGTGCGTAGACATGCTTGCTTGCTTGAGTTGATGTTATTGCATTATTCGTTCGCTGATAAAAAAATAGATCGTGTAATTGCACGAGGAGTCTCTTTGTTGGAAATATTAAATCAGCAATAACAAGGAAAAGTAAACGCGACGGAAACACTTTCGAAGGTTTTGGGTAGTGTTGTCGAAAGTGGCAGTCCTTTGCCGAAAAGGAACCGGGTAAGCTCCGGTACTCCCTTGCGGTATATGCCCGACTGTCGTGGAGCCGAGGTGGTCTCACCAGTGTAACCTTCTAGGTCATCTCACCCCTCCCCCCCCCTCCCCCCTTCCGTATGAAAGGAGAAGATGGGTAATGAGTAAATGAAATTATTTAAAATTAGAAACATTATTATTCAATGCTAAAGGTAGACAAGTAGATAAAACAAGTATTAGTTCATTTTTGACTTTTTTCATAAAAATTACAACTTTTACAGTATCAGCTTTTCACAGAAAAATCGGTAGCCTGTCAATACGCAAAAAAAGGAAAAGAATTTAAAAGCGTGCGAGCGCACCGATTTGGCGACTTGTATCCGTCTCGCTTCACAATTTCGCGCTTATTTTTATTTATTACACCATTTCGTAAAAGTTTTATGAGCATGAAGCGTGCGTAAGTAAATAACTGTAGAACCACAAAATTTTACGAACTATGTAGAGTCAACAGCAGAACGGTAAATAGGCACGCGTGAGCTGTTTTGATTGGTTTCGATAGCTACTGGTCAACGCATTTTAAAGTCAGCGGTCGGACTTTTTGAGTTTTTTTTTTTGGGCACGCGATATCACTTGTTTAAGTTGCAAGTCATTATGAAGCGCAAACATAAGCAAAATTAAGGGTATTTAAACATATTGTAGTTTGACGAAAAAAAAATTTAAGTCAGCTTTCGTTTGCCATTTTATGGAAAACTGTAAAGCAGTTAGCTGCCGACAAATGTGTAGAGCCATTGCTGTCGAACGTGCTTTGTATATCCAATTTGCTATTTGCCAACAAGAGAAATAGGGATCGAAAATTTATTAAAAGCAACAATATAAATTTTTAACTAAAGACCAAAAGGTATGTACGTCTTTAAGGAATAGTTACGTATTTCAATAGAATCGCTGAATTATAATTTTTTCAACGCGTATTGAGTATTGAAACTTACATGAACTCTATAGCTACATTATGGTGCTTCAGTTTATGGGTTGTTTTTGGAATGGAAACCTCTAATGTCTAAATATGTAATCAAACAATTTTGTAAAATAACTAAACTTTCGACTTTGCTCAACTGGTATTACAAAGTTTTACTAAACTATATAAAATAATAAAACAGCATGTTCCCAAATGGTCCACTAATAGATATTCATATATAATCTAAGCTTCACTCAACACAATAGGGTCGAGGTTTTACGTAAATGCTGGACTATCCTGAATTGGCACTAGAAGGATAACGTACATTGTTGTTGTTCGTATACTAATTTACGTTAAATAATAAAATAGCATGTTTCCAAATGGTCCCTATCGGATCCTTTTTTGAAACCCCACAGTTGCAACTAGAATATGTTTAAGCTGTGTCTGTTGAGGTGCTTCAGTTAGTTCTAAGCCTTCGAGGTAGATATATCAGAAAAGAAAACTTTCGACTAGCATAATTTAAATATTAAATTAGAGCCGTTTTTTCAAGTAATTTTTTAAATTTATCTGCCCGATAAAAACATATTTGGTAAAAAAATTGTTTGTTTATCAGGCAAACAAATTTTGAAGTTTACTTGGAAAAACGGCGCTTAGACTACTAACCTCAGAAATATTCTTACAGAATATGCGAAAAAACAAATATTTATTATAAATTACGTAATAATATTAAAAGTGTGAATAAACGTTATTTTCTGCTTCTTGACCTACTGCTTTAACATAAAAAGTGCAAAACGCTGCTTTCTATCCCTTCCTTGTTCTTACAGCTGCATTGGAGATAGCAATCAATCAGCCTGCAACCAAAAAATAAAGCGCAAAAACAAGAAGCAGACAGTAAAGACAGCAAATTAATTTTTAAAACAAAGTAAAGCGTCATCATTAGATTGTTGTAATACCTATCAAACGTTGAGAACTTTCACCAAACTGCAATTAAAAAAATCTAGTTTTTCGATTAGTCGTGCTGGGGCAGAGCCAGACGCGATGTGCATGACTAAGACGCCAACTGCATGTACATATAAGTTACAATTAATGATAGGCTTGAAGCTAACAATTTGTGTTGCAGAAGACCAGAAAGGCAAAAGAAAACACAGGTGGGCTACCAGTTTCGAAGAAGAAGACACAAAACGATGAAATAAGAAATGCAAGCGGACAATGCGTACAAAACTACAGGGTGGCGCAATGGATGAGAGATGAGTTTCGTTAGCGGGTTTTACATGGCAGTTTGGAAGTCTATTGTGTTTCAAAGCGTGAACTTATAGAATATGAAAAGAGTGGACTGGATATGACTTCAAGTGAACTAGTATTTCGGAACAGCAAAGCGGAAGGTACTGTTTAATGGAAAACGTGCTACACACAAAACTAAATCTGCTGCACAAGTTTCGAACAAGTAGTATATACTCACAAATGGTATTCACGGCACTTGCTTACACACAAATTTTCATGAAATCTATTTGGAATTCCCACAATAGACCATTCGTACGATAGATGGACCGACTGAGATATTTTCGTGTTTAAAAGTGCCACTAGTTAGCAAAACGAAGAAGCGACTAGCACTGTTTGGTAAACGTCTAAAGCTTTATTCATTGTGGAGCGTGAGAACAAAGAAAATAACAATCTAAGACTAACTATAAAAATCTTAATAAATTTACCAACAAAAGCACCCAAACAACTAAATGACGCCATCAACTAACTTACCGTTAATCACTTATTAATTATTCATGGACACGATTTTGTTAATTAAGCCCCGCTGTCAACTGATTAATTCTTTTTCAACTTAAAAATCGTAATAGGTATTCGTTTTCGCGTTCACCTTCGATTTCATTCAGCTGTTTACTCAATAGAAAGTGAAATTTGGTGGCTCAAATTTTTTTCTATTTTTTATAAGATTTCTAAGTTTTAATCTTCAGCTGCTTCGTGTAGTTTAGCGCGTGAAATATTACTTTGTGTCTCGCTTGTTTGGTAAGAAATCTGTTATGTTAATTTGGCAGTCCGGTCTTGTGTCGAATGTTGTTTTTGCTTTTTTTGTGCTTGAATGCTGTTTTCGTAATTTCTTTGTGACTTTTTTGGCAGACAAATTAATATCTATACTATTTTAAAAATCAAGACTCAATACCAACCAATCATTGCTCTCTAAGCTTCATCACCTTGTCTGCTCAACTAGCACAGCATCAAAATATAATTCCTCTGAACTTTGAAAGTACCACGCCCACAGTCAATATAATATTTCTATTCGTCACCCCTACTAAAAAAAAAATTTATTCGCTGCATCTTCGCAGCTTAAGGACGATTAAGGAGTAGCTGAAGTGTTAAAGGAAGTAGGAAGGGAAGGAAGTTACTTTAAAAATTTCGCATTTTGTGACTTTCTGTTGAATCGGTCGTATATTGATATGTTGATTTATCCTTTTATGTACCGCATCATTCCAAGGAGCAAATAAGTCACGTATTTCGCAAACATTTTTTGCTTTGTAGTTGTATTACAATCACTGAAACTGCTTTTTACACTCCCTACTTGTTTTCTTTTCTTATTATATTATCCCACTTCTGATTTTATTTTTGTGTTTACTCATTTTTAAGGATTTGTACGCCTTTGTAATATGTAAAGCCTGTCTTGTACAATCTTCAACTGCCACTTTGTTTTAGGATGTTCCATTGTTTGTCGGATATCTTTTTCGCCAGATTCTTAAGTACAAATTCATCATTGTTCTGTACGCACATTCAAACATGCCAACAACAAGTACAGACAGTAGTTTTGCGCGGTCATTGTGTTTGTGCAACTTTTACTTCTACTAGTTATCTACTTTTATTTATTTATTTGATGTAATTTGCTTTTTTTGCTTCTTTATTAATACAAAAACTTTTACTACTATCGTCTTCTTCAACATGGAAACTGAGCATTGTTTATTCTTAGTCTGCATAGTTGTTGTTTTATTGTATTGTTGGTAGAGAATTTTCGTTATTTTGACTTCCTCAATATAAAAGTAAATTTTTGCAGGCGCTGCTTGTAATGGCATCACAATTCCTCCACTTTTGGCAACAAAAAAAGATATATGTACATATGTATTTATTTTCTCTTATTTTTGCCGCGCTTTTGCATTGCTTCTTTAGCGCACCACTCCCGCACAACCAAAGCTCGAATGTCTCACAGCAATGACTTATCTTCAGTGTCTACCCGCACATTCTAGCAGCAAAGAGCATTGCAAATTTGTAAGTACCATTGTACTTACCTACCTAAAATATGCGGGTACTACTTACAACACTTACAATCGTATGTATGTATGTATGGCGGATGTAGTACCAGCACAGCACTCTTTGGGTCATGCCATAGTTTCAGCTACTTTTCAACTTTTGTAGTTGCGCTCACTGCGGCTGAAAGTCACAGAAAAGTAAAGGAGAAAAAGCAAAAAAGAAAAAAATTAACAAAGAACTTTGCAATTGTCTAGAGATAAGCAGCATTCGCGCTAAAGAAAATAAGGCGGTTGCCACTACAGCGGCACATAGCGGTGGGCAAAATTGCCGCCTTTTCGTTGTGTTTAATTTATTTTGCACCCACTGCGAATGCGTTATCTGCTCGCTGCATTCTTATTTTGTGAATAAAAAATGGTGTGTTTTATGTTCACATTTTGATGTATTTTTAGGCAAATTCGTTACAAAGAAATTGTTAGCGAATGTGCCAGCGAATACAAGTTGAAGCATGCATATCTTGTTGAAGCTCGTCCCCTAAATAAGTGGAGCTCTTTCCGAATTCAGTGTTATAAAACTGTTCTGAAGCAGTAACTATTTCAACCTATGCATTTATATATTGTTTATTTCCTTTTCTAAACTGCAACTTTCCCTCTCTAGCATATTGCAACTCTCACTCTCTGGTTAAGAAATGGTCAATGTACGGACTTCTGCCATCATTTTTTTTTTTTAATTAAAGATTCTTACCACTGCTACCATGCAAACTTGGAAATTTACCACATTCTTACAAGTTTTATAAGCTTAGAGCTTTCACCACTTTGAGCACCATCTAAGATTTTTGAGGAAATTTCCTTGATTTCAACTTTTTTCCAAGAAGTGCAGAACCGCTAAAACTTATCAGAAATCCACTTTATAGCAAACATTTCCAGCTCTGAGAACAGGGTTGGAAAGAGTTCAGAGAGGAGAAGGGATAAAAAGAAAGTGGAAGCGAGTGAATGAAAATGAAAGGGATAGCGAGAGATGGGTAGAGAGAGACCGACATAGGTTAAGAAAGCCGGAAAAAAAGAAAAGATGAGTGAAGTTTAGAAAAACAAAGAGAGTAAAGATCAGTTAAAGACTTAGTGAAATGTTAAAAGAATTAGACGAAAGGAACGAGAGGCAGACACAGAGGATAATAAAATTGGTTATAAAGAGCGGTGAACAGTGGACAAAAGCGAACAGATAAAGAGGTGGGAGACGAGAATCGTTTGTAGAGCAGGAGAGTGAGTAAATTTAACAATATTTTGACTTATGGCAGGGAAGGGATATGCATGACGAGAGAGACAGTAAGATGGCATAGAGAGGAAAAGAGTGGTTGATGGTGGGTACCCTTTATAAATAAAAATGTGTGAGCACCTCAAATGTACCTAATTTCGTGGCAAAAATTTTCTGATGTACCTAATTTCGTGGTATTTAGTGAAACTCTAATTTTATGGAAAAAAATAGTTATAATTAAGTTTAAACGCAAATTCCTAAAGATACACAAATTGATTTACTGAAATTCATATTCAGAAATTCAAAATTTAAAACTTTTTTTTATTGTTATTTTATTTATGAAAAGAAAGAGTTTTAAGACCAAAATAAATAAGTAAAAACAATTAGTATAATGTACGTACTTTTCAAAAAAAATTTTTTTTTTTTTGTTGTTGTTTTCTTTTTAAATTTTTTTTTTTGTTTTTTATTGAGTTCTTAGAACTTTAGACATTATTGAAATGAAATAAGTAACATTGAATGAAAAAGGTTTAAAACAAAAATAAACAATAAAAAAAAATTTATTCTAAAAATTACTTTTATTTATTATTACTAAAAATGTTTTTTTTTAAATTTTTTGGTTTTTAAATTTTTTTTTTTTGTAATTTGTTTGTTTATTTTTAAACAATAAAAAAATTTATTCATCGGTGTAACTTGTTACTTTTCTAAAAATTACTTTTATTTATTTATACCTGTAAGTGAAAAAACTGTTTTGTTTTTATTTTTTTTGTTGTTTTCTTTGCGAATTTTTTGTTTGTTTTTTTTTTTGTATTTTTTCATTAAATCTAAGAGTTCTTAGAACTTCAGACATTAATGAAATGAAATATCATTAAATTAAAAAGCTTTAAAACAAAAATAAACAATAAAAAAAATTTATTCAATTGATGTGACTTGTTACTTTTCTAAAAATTCCCTTTTTGTATTATTACTAAAAATGTTTTTTTTTTTTGTTTATTTTTTTTTTTGGTTCTTTGTTAACAATAAAAAAATTTATTCATTGATGTAACTTGTTACTTTTCTAAAAATTACTGTTATTTATTTATACCTGTAAGTCCAAAAACTGTTTTGTGTTTTTTTTTTTTGTTGTTTTCCTTGCGAATTTTTTGTTTGTTTTTTTTTTTGTATTTTTTCATTAAATCTAAGAGTTCTTAGAACTTCAGACATTAATGAAATAAGTAACATTAAATGAAAAAGGTTTAAAACAAAAATAAACAATAAAAAAAATGTATTCAATTGATGTGACTTGTTACTTTTCTAAAAATTACCTTTATGTATTATTACTAAAAATGTTTTTTTTATTTATTTTGTTTTTTTTTGGTTTTTTGTTAACAATAAAAAAATTTATTCATTGATGTAACTTGTTACTTTCCGTTTCACTGCTGAAATGTATCGCTTTAAGCGGTAATTTAAGGTTTATATTCAAATTTTTTTGGCTATTATCAATATTCATTCAAAACAAGAGTAAAGAAGTTGAAATCTTGATACATTTTTTTAAATTAAATGAAAAACTATTGAATAAACAAAAGTTCTATGATGCCATTATTTCGTTAAAATGTTGTGCTTCGCAGAGCTTTTTGATTAAAATATTCACGAATATATTAATAAAAGTGTGCCACGAAATTATATCAAAATCTTCCTCGGGGGCTTATTTAATAATTAAAATAATAAAAAAATAGGGTTTCTTATGAAATGTTAAAGAAAATATGAAAAACATAAAGTATTATACAAAAAAAGTGTGTCCCTAATTTTGTGGGTTAGAAATATTAAAAAAAAAAAGTTAAAAAAATTATTGGAATGAGTGTTGCAGTAATAGAAACGTTTAAGAAATGTTCACTAAATACCAAAAAATTATCATCATAAAAAAAAATTTTACGATACAATTTTTACAGGCTTAACAAAATACACTGCAATCCTACTTAAGAGGCCTCCTTACAGCAGGCCAATTTTCCGAGCTTCCAACGTTATATTGCTTGACATTTAATATTAGGTTTAATATTAAAAAATTTGTAAAATATCAATTATTATACCGTAAAAACCAATCTTTATTATAAAATTTTCAGTTTAAAAAAAACTCCCCCAATTCCTTGTTTGGAAGAAAAAATCGAAATACCACGAAATTAGGGACACTTACCTTACCTTTTGATTTCATCAAGTCGGCTGCGCCTAAAAGTGTGCACAGCTTAGCTACTCATATCGTCAGAAATAATCAGCGTTTATTGGTGGTATGAAAGACTCGTGGAAGGCCCATTATAAATGGTGATGAAAGAATAACCCATTTGGCTTAATGAATATTATCTTGAAACTGAGTGGATATGCCGACTAAGCAGGCTAAAGACTGTTACAATAACAACAACATGCGCCACAAAGAACCTTAGATTTGATTTCGAACAATGGTGGATTGAGCGAAATCCTTCATAATACTTATCTGTCGAAACTCCAAGTCGTTTATGAGTATATCAACCATAGTAAACGTCCTTTCATACACAATACGGGCTGTATAGTAATATAAAATGTACAAATATATCGACCATCTCAGGCCTGCCACTGACTGCAAATCTAAGGTGAGCGCCGCATCTGAGCTTTTATAATAATCAACAACTATTACATTAAATATATTTATTCTAGGAAAGCGTCCATTTTTGAATAAAAAAAAAAAATAGTTCTAGGATCATCTAGCTCAAGTCATTAATTTTCTTGTAGTTCACAACCCACGGCCCCAGGATCTATTCTAAAAGCAAAATTAATTAATTAAGTTAAAACAGCCAACTTAAAACACAAACGTGCTAATTGGCTAACACAGCATGCTCAACTCACCAGATGAGCACGATAGAGCTGAAAAATAAGCGATGTAAAATCGATGCTTTGATGGTTTTATAATTTCTAAAACTATCGGTTGTACTATCGATTACTTTTTAGAAAGTGTGCAAGCTCTTAAGAATATAAAACAAATATTATGCTGTGTTCAGAGATATTCTATTGATTCTTAAAGATCTTAGATTATTTAAAATAGAAAAAGAAAAGTGAAATTGAAATTGAACTGCAAAAAGCCGATATAGGCATTAACTCAGAAAAGCCAAAAGCAATTAAGAATTAGCAAAGTATGAAATGATAACGAAAGGATATTCAATTCGTCTATAAATAAGTCCGATTTGTATTGCATGAATATGCCTATTAGTTTTTAAGATGTTAATAATAATCGATACTTTTTTGTATACCAACACTGCGGCCAGCTATCGATATCTTTGCAACTCATGAGCAGAAATCAATTTTTGTTCTTTGACCTCTACCATACACACAATTCACATCGCCTAAGGCGCATCCAGTGTTTTCAAAAAATAAAGCAATATCTTCACCTAAGCAAAGATAAAAAACGTAAACAAAAGAGGGAAATAAACATAAATCTTTTTAATTAAACAATGAACCATTTGCCAATTTATTTATTGGAATCACTTTATGTGCTCTCATAAAAGTTTGAACAGGTATTTACGAGCATTCGCGCGTTGCTTTCACAAAATATATTTTTTCCTTTTTTCACTAAACTTTTTTTTTTTTCAATAATTCTTTTGTGTTTGGTTGTATACTCTTCCCCCCCCCCCCTATTTTTGTTGCTGAGTGGAGAATACAACTTTCAGCAGCACTTTTCGATTGCTAGTCAGTTTGCTCCTCATGCCGCTTGATTTTAAATTAATATTTTAAAGTTGGTTATTCTTTTTATAAAAATAGATAACATTTTTCTAAAAAGCTTTTTCATGGCAGCAATACAATCGAAGGGTTGACGACCACTTTCAAGAGGCGACTCCATTTCGAAATAAATTTTTTCAAATATTTTCGATGTTAACTGCCCTGGCACTAGAATCTGAGACCCTCGGTGTAATCGCTCTTGAAGAAAAACTATATAGTGAAATCGATATGATAACACCCAGACGCTTTCGATAGTTTTGTAACAATGTTTCGAGCAAATCGATTATAGGAAGCCCTCAGAATTCTTTTCAAAAACGCCTTATTTCGACTGAATATATATTTAATTTTCATTCAGTTGGCGCGTTTTGAGATATGTGATCTTTTGGAAATATTTTGAAACACAGTGATCTTCAAGTAAGAACCCGATTTTAATATGATTAACGGTCTCATGAAGTCACTTCTTCTCGTTTAAACAAAAATTTGTATTATATCAAAAAGCATTCATTCACCTTCAGACTCCCTTCAGTGACTGTTAGTAAATGGGAGTTGCCATACGAAATTGTTTCGTATTTTCCAAGGGTGACAGAGTATATAAGTGACAGTGTATGTAAGTGACGGCGACCCAAAGTGTCAAAATGGCTTACATAATATAAAACAAATATTGTTGAAATCAGTGAAAGAAATGAATTCCAGGTATTCCGTCTGTCACCATTGATTTACAAATTTAACTTAGTGCAGAGGACAACGAGATTTCGTAATTTTTTTTTTTAATTCGCAGAATTAATCCACTACCAATGAGTTTTCCCAGATTTGCTCACATTAACCACAAAATAAATGCTTAGCTTGCAACCAGGGATCGCCGATAATGATTTTATTAATGTTTTCAATGAGATGCTGAATGATAGGAACAAGTAAACCAGGCGATTGAGGGAAGGTTTCAAAGCCGAGGTTAATTCCTGAGACTATAATGGCGAACTGTTAACCGACGTACGGGGTGCACTTCAGATATATTGAAACAGATACCTGAAGTCCTAAAAATGGAAAAACAAGTTAGGCTTCAACTTAGCTATCCAAGGGTTAAACACTCTTCCGTTTTACTTTTGACTGTTCAGGTAAGGGAGAAGATAAGTCGTCTCTTTAAGAGCAAAAATGACGATCTATACGTCTCTCATCATACCTTATGTGCCGGAGCATCTTCGTTTATTCGCAAAACATGGTCTATCGAGCGAAGCTAAACTAATTAGACGTCTGTGTAAGGCTCAAACAGCTCACCATTAAGTCTTCTTTGGTACACGCGGTCGCCAGCGAATAGAGGTCAATACCGCAACTTGCAGTTTAATCACTCATGTCGTCCAGAGTGAACGGCCGAGGATGTACTGATCATGGGTTAGGGAAGTGTTACCGTTATGGACAGTCCTTTGTCGAACCTAAATCCCGGAGTATGTGATACTATCGACTTCGGGAATTAATCCTACTGCCGCTGGTACAATTTGTTTCACTTTTCTTCTTTTTATAAAAATCATGAGATTCACTGTCCCTGCTTTCAATTCCACCTTCTCTCTTCGTTAAATATTTAGGACATGCATAGATAAATCTCTTTCAAAAATATACACATACATAAAAGCAAATCATGTTGTCAGGATTTTTATAAGTTTATGACAATAAGTGGGTGTCAGGTCACAACGACAAATAACCATTCGAAATTGTTGCATGCTTCAATAAGCTGATAAGCAGCTGTATGCTAAGCCGAGTGAGCAATACCAGAGATAAATGAGAGCAAGGTAAGTCGTAGGGTGGGGTGAAAGGATATCATAAAGAGTGGGAGTAAATTCAAATATGTATCTGACCTAATCACAGCAGGCGATAATGTTGCTAACGCTAGAAAAATGTTGCTGAGAATGTTGCCGAAGGATGTTGCGCCCGAGCGTAGCAGAAGGGGGCTGGTACAGACAGCTACTATTTCTCGTCCTACTTTGAGAAGCGAAGAATTTTCTATTTTAGATTTGAGAGGCCAACATGTAGCAGCGCGAGAGAGCAAAGAGAGCACATTGTCAAAAGAACGCATGCCAGTGTCCTTTATTGATTTTTAAAAGCAGCGCAGCTGTGCTCTGGTAAAATTCAGTCGACGTCAACGCGGCCCAAAACTTTTGGCAGCGGAAATAGGCATGACAAAGACGATACGGCTCTGGATAATCAAAAGTGACAACAAATAGCAAACTAAGTGGCATTGTTTAACAATTTAAACATGAATAAGAACAAAGCTTGAGGAAACTTTTTACTTTGCTCGCTGAAAGAATAGTGAAAAGACAAAAACAATGCCGATGAGCAAAGTCAATGAACGTGGAACAAATTCAATAAAAACACAAAAACAAAAGAAACACAACTTCAAATTGCATTGCGGTACAAGATAGCGTGGGGTTCGAAGAGAGATCAGTCAGGCCGCACTGTGACGCTTGCAGCGCTGTTGCTGAGCTTGCCAAAATGAAAAATTCAAGAATGACAGACACACGAGCTGCCGACTTCAACAGGCGGACAAAATTGGCACTGACAGCCGAAAAGCGTATAAACGTGAGCTCATTTAATTACTTATAAGGCGAAGCCTTGAATTAATAAATATTTGTTGTAAACACAATGTAAGGTGTATAACGGTAAAACACTGGAAAGGCGATTTGGTATGCATGGCAAACGGAAATTTTATAGCGAGCGATACACAGCAAGAGAGATGGAGCATATGGAAAAGTAGAATTGACCGAATTAAAATAGGGATGTGGCCTGGAGTCGGAGAAATCGATTGTTCAATAATTGGTTTTTTTAGAAATAAGTTGATTTCTGAAGTCAGTTTTTAATCATAAAATTTATTAATAATGAATTTTTAAAATTATTACAAATTAATAATTTATAACATTAAGTATATTATTATTAAAGTAAAAATCGATTACTTTTTTACAACCCTAATTTAAAATATGAAAATGGGAACACTAAAAGGATCCAAGTTCGCATTGTCTAACTTAGTACTAACCTCCTCCTTCTTTGCTTTGAAATATGGGTGTCTTTAGATATGCCTTCTGTCCCGGAGCGTCTTTAGGCATCCATATAGTATCACCTACTACACGAAACTGTTAGGTTTTCATTCGTTGCAGTGCAGCTCCAAAGCTTATTTAATCTGATTTTGATAGCACCCTCGATTTCGAATCATATAACTGGACGGAAATAATGAGTCGAGAAGAAGAAGCAACAAATTATTTGCTAAGTCCAGAGCAGACTTACATAAATCAACCAAAGAATTGTCCGAGGGCCGCAGTTTGTCCACCCGACTACCCACAGTTGTTCAAATAGAACTATGTTGTTGATGCTGTTGTTAACACCGAGAAAGATGTCTTCTTTCAGACCCCATCAATTCTCGTCACGATCTAAGTAAACTATATGGAAGAGGTAAGATAGCTTCTTTAACTAACTCCATCGGGTTAAGCTTCTTAGAATATACCCAAGGTAGGTATAGCTGTTGTAAAAGGCAATTTAATTCACGGGTTGACGATATCGTTCCCAATACAGTCGGGCTGGCAAAGGACCCTCTTTGATCCGTCACGTTGCATTCCATGAATGGATACGCCGACTAACAATAACTGCTGCTGAAACATTCTCTTTTTGGCTCCACCAGTCTAATACCTGGCATCTACAAAATACGAACTATTCTTGAAAAATTTTATCAGAATTGAATTTTAAAGCACAAGAATTCGAAATGCCTTTAGAAATAATGGGGCTATCAACTATTCCGGCGGAACTGCCAGCGCGAAATAATTGTAATAGAGTTTTGTGATCTCTATCGACTTCATCGAAATTCACAGGCAAATTCCGATTAAATCGATGAATTTTTGTCACGATCTATTACATTTCTCCCGCCGGCAGTTCCATCGAAATAGCTAATAGACCCTTATATCTTTTAGCCACCTCAAGCCCAATAACATATCACTGTTACCCATTTGGTTTACTAAGCGCTTGTCATGCACTTGACTACAGTCTTAATTTGATTGATTGAATTGAGCCCTCCCATCAAAAGGTCGATACATGTTTCCCATTGCTTTCAAGAAATATATAGGAAATTAGAAATAAATATTGAAATTGCTCGCAGTAACAGAAATTTAACTACATCAAGCCAATCGAAAAAGTTGGCCCAAAACAGTTAGATTTACAGTCGTTCGGTAATTAATAAAACCAATAAATAAATAAGGAAAATCAAAGGAAGTGTGAGGAGCACGACATAAAAAAAAACATCCACCAACAACAAAGATGCTAATGACAATAATATGTAGGCGGGGTCCCCATATCATACAGGTGCGTGTGCACTGTTCACATTTCAGGTTGGTAAAAATAAAATAATAAAGCAAAGTAAAATAAGGCAAGCCAAGAAAGGAAAGGCAATTTTGAAAAGAAGCAGATATTTCTTTAACAAACTTATAATTGTAATGTGAGGGATATGGTGATGGCAGGATTTCCGTGTTTGGTGTGTGCTTTGTGGCTGTCATGCTCCAAATTGTGAATGACATTTGTCAACGTTAACTTGTTGTTGTTGTGACTGGGAACATAATTGCTAAAAAACTCTTCAAGCGGACGGCCAAGGTAACGAGGAAGTCTTTCGAGTTGAGCTGTTAAGGGGTAATTTATGTAGTGAGGGCACACACCGCATTCCTGCCAAACGTTTGTCATATTAATTTTCCACAGCCCCTTAATTTTGTCTTACTTCTACAAAATCAATATCGAAATAGTTTTCAATAACGAAACCAATATCGCGACTGTAAAGTTAGTTTGAACACGATTGTTATTTCCAAGAAGAGAAAACTTTTTCATATAATACCAGTTTCAATGTGTAGCCTACTTATAGGCGCCATAGCTGTACTGATCTATTAGGTAGGACGAAATGAGTTGAACGCATAAACTCGGTATATTTCGTGATCTTTCATCTAATTGAGTTTCCTATCAAGTTTGTTGTATTTTTCATGTTTTCAACTTATCTCTAATTATTTTTAAACGCTCATATTTCCAACATTTGAAGCCAGAATGCAAATATTTTCCAGCTTCCGAAAAGTAACAAGTTAGAATATTATTTTCATAACATAAACAATAACAAATTAAGTGCTACCATGGCGATACAACAACAAACATAGAAAACAATAAATGAAAGACTCTGTTGCGAACAATGCAAAAGCAACAATAAAGCAAGTGTAGAAAAACATTAAACAGAAAACTTAGAAAGCATTAGCCACAACAATAAACAATTACTGAATAGAACAACAACAAATGAAAGGAAAAATGCCGACTACCGAGTGTAAAAGTAATAATAAGTAAAGAACAAATGAAAAAAATTAATAAAGAGAGAACGAAACAACGCGGGACAAAGAAGTAGAATACGCACTGTTTTAGTTTCAGCGGCTTCAACTTCTTATTTATTTTGTTTTGTTATTCACAGGGAAGTGCAAGAAGTAGATATAACATACAGGGTTACTCTATATCGGTTGAAGTACTTTTACAGAATTTGAAAGATGGTATAAGTTAGAGTTATTACAACAACAACGAAGTCATTAATACCAACAAGAAGAAGGTTGTTCATACCCAGAAAAAAATTTTGTGATGATGGTGACATAAAAAGCAGTTGTTTAGGGTTCCAAGTCTTCTCTAGAAGGGCGAGTCAGCTTAATTTTAGAATATATCTGTAGCAGCGTTCTGATAGCCTAGTAGTTAGCAGAACGTCCCCAAATTTCTCTGATGAAGAAGTCTAGCAGCTGCCGAAACGGATCTTCAAGAAAAGCTGGGGCGGTGGCCTCAATAAAAATAATTGTTTTAAAATAAAAGCAACAATAGTTTTCTTATAAATAAATATTATTAATGGCCTTGAGCTCGTTTCCAGGCACGAATATTTTAGAATAATTTTAAATAAATTGCTGAAAATTGAATTAAAGTATCATCCCCTGCGGGTTAGGGGTTTAGAATATGCCCGAGGTAGGCATACCGGTCGTAAAAGGCGACTAATATGCACAATGGTAATGTTGTGCAACTCGATGGTTGATCTATGGATATCATGCCTTTCACCTCTTATTACCCATCTTTTTTATTTTTTTGTATGAAATATTTCGTTTTAATCAGTATTTTGTGATCAAAACGCTTTCATAAAAACCAGAAAAGCCGGCCGCGTTTTGCTGCTACTCAGAACTTATAATAGATCCAGACCCTGAGTACGATTTTAATCATTATGTCTCCGAAACCAGTTGAGATTGTTTGATACCCATATTGTACTACACATTTTCGCTCATCCAGGTCCACATATCGTTCGATACCTCCGAAAGTGGCCCAGTTATCGAAATAAGGAATACCTTAAACTTCAAGTTAGAGATTTAGTAATGAAATATTGAAAGTTTCATTCAATTTCATTTAGCACTTTTTGAGTGATGCGCGCCCAAACATACAGACAGACAGACAATTTCAAAAACTGTTGCTTTGGGTTCCATTGGCTCAATAATGATCAGTTCCATAAATTTTTCTAAAATATCTGAAAATGTGCAGACATTGATCTCTTAAAAATGTAGTATATGTAGAGATGCTATAATCAACCGGGTTAGTACCAATCTCCACAACGAAGTGTCCATATCCGTAACACTTCCCAAATCTTCCGTGTGTATTTTCTGGTCACGACAACAACAAAAATATTAATCGCATCTAGGTATAAACAATTCATCAAAATATCTTTCAAGCACTGCCTTCAGCGTCTCATCTCATTTGCATTTTTATTGATTTTGCAAGCTCCAAACTCCAAAAATTTCGCCATTTCTGCGTTATGCAACTTCACTCAAAAATACACAAAAATATTAAATAAAAAAAAATGTAAGAAAAAAACATTTCTACATACATTTATTTTGCTTTTTTGTTTTGAGCCGCTTCTCCGCAAACAATTTGGCACGTTTCGACCCCCAAACGCAAGCAGCATTCAGGCCAACGAACGAATTGCGCTACGCTTTCCTGCACTTTGTTATTGTAATTTCGTTTCTTCTTCTTATTTTCACTTTTTAGCTCTCCACGCTTTGCATGCTCTTTAATTAACAATTCAATATCAACAAAAAGAAAGAAAGAAGAGGAAAGAAGAAATTTTTATGCAAATTTTGCTGACACGCTTTTGAAAGCTAAAGATTTTTTTATTTTCTTTTGTTTATAGCCAACGGAGAAAACGGCCGAGTGCCGGCACTGACTCCGTGCTGCTTATCCACCTTACACTCAGATTCATAAATCACGATTCACAGCTGACTGGCACTGAGCGCACACCCGGAAACGACGAAAGAATAAATTTTGTAAATTTTTTGAATAATGAATCTCTTGAGGAAAAAAAAATTTATATATTTATTTCTTTAAATTTTCTACATTCTATTATCTTTCTTTTTTGTTGTGTTAAAGTGGCGTTGCACCTGTCACCCAACCCAAAATTGTATGAAGCACAGAACAAATCACACACTAAACTCCGAGTAGCAACGCGCTTCTTAGACGTTATTT
Source organism: Merzomyia westermanni (assembly GCA_949987695.1). Classification (NCBI taxonomy): domain Eukaryota; kingdom Metazoa; phylum Arthropoda; class Insecta; order Diptera; family Tephritidae; genus Merzomyia; species Merzomyia westermanni. Next base: position 6,503,283 of record OX465293.1, on the reverse strand, counting down.
ACACGATTACTTTTCACCAACTAACAAAACGACCAACCAACGCGGATAACGGCGTAACGAAGACTGGATTGCATGCGCGCCCCCAAAGGTAGCCAAACACAGCCAAATAGCCAACAAAGGCGGCCAAAGCAAACACATGCAAAACACAAAAGCAGCAAAGAGTCAAAGCCACAGCGTGCGCACAATGTGCGCCATGGTTGTGTGCCGTGCTCCACTGTCGCTGCTGAGCGACTGCGCTGCTGGGAGCGATGTTTGAGCGCCAACGACTCTTATCAAGCATTTTGTTTAAGTTGACGCAAAGTTGTGAAGCAAGTTTGCGCGGTTTGTACCTGCATACAACGCAACATGTTTGATTGTTGTTTAGCGACATGTTGCTAAAGTAGCATGGAATGTTGCTGATTGCTGATTGAGAGGCAGTGTGATGTAATGTGGGGCTAACAGATGATTAGAGTGTCAGCTCATTGTAGGAAACGGAAGTGCTGAATTTAAAATTCGTTCAGACTTGAAAGTTTAATCACATTAAATCTACTATGAGACCAAATTAGGACGCTTGAGATATTAGTTTGGCACTGCGATGCTCTGTGGGAGTGATGGATGACAAAGTCGGCTGATTGAAGTTAACGGAAGTGCGACAATTCAGGTTCGATCAAGCTTCAACTTAAGAGCATAGATCCAGTAAGACCAAACCTTCGACTTTTGTTATTTGATATGCAAAGACCTTGCGGATCTACCTTCCTTCAGTCACGACGCCTTCGATAAAATGGTAGGAACTAAAGCATTTTCATAAGCCAAAGATTGCAATTAACATCCACTTACAATCTTTCATAAGCCTTCACAATCCTAACATCCCAGCTTTTATAAGCGACTCACCAAATTTCATTACACAAATCCCTCCCTTCGCCAAACGCTCCAACCTACAGCGATAACTACAAATTTGAAATCAGTAAATTCAACCTAAACTAGGCGACTATCAAGCAGAATAATCGTAGACAACAACAAAGCAATAAGTATCATGTTGGAAAATAACAACAACAACATCAATATCATCAAATTGAAAACACCAAATCGGGGTAACAATGTGAGCGCTGTTCTGGAGCGCATAGAAATTCAATACAGTAAAATTGGCGAAAACAATTGAATTGATTCAGAAGCTATAAGGAATACAGCTATAAGGAGCACAAATAACAGCAACAATAGCAGAGACAGCAGCAGCAGTAATAGTGCGGCAATAACAATGAAAACAGCAGCAATAACAGCAGGAGTCTCAAAGATAAAAAATTTAATACAAAAAAATTGGAAAAATCCAATATCAGCAGGAGCACTCGGATGAGTAACAAGATAGATGAAGAAGGAGAAATTGAAGCAACAACAAAAAACACAGGCAATAGCGCAGCAACAACGGCATTAACTGCAATAGAACAGGGGGCGCCTTAAAAAGTTATTTTCGAGATTTGAACTCGAAGATTCTTATTGAAAGGTTAAGTCTATTTAAATTCTGAAAAACCCAAAAGTAATCCTTGCGTTACTTTTTCTAATAAATCCAACTTTTGTTTTTTATTTCAATATTAAAATTCAATTTCCGAAAACAAAATAAAAGTCAAATTTCGTCTTAAAAAAGTAAAAGTTAAATTTTAAATAGTATTTTTGACCTAAATAACATAAATTTAAAAAAAATCAGCTTCCTGAAATAAAAAAAAAAATCAAATTTTAAATAATATTTTTGACTTAAAAAAATCAACTTCTGAAAAAAAAAACATAAAAGTAAAATTTTGACTTAAAAAAAATCTAATTTTTACAACTATTTTTGTCCTAAGAAAATAAATGTCCAATTTTAGCCGTATTTTTTCCTTAACCCGGGAAGTCCCATAACTTTTTTTGTTTTGGATTTTTGTGAAATGTTGTATACTTATGTATTTCGATCTCCTGAGCACGAAAATGAAGTCCATTTTCATTTTCCTCGCTTCGATTTTCCTCTGCGTGAAATACAGTTATTCTTTTTTGTTTTTGTTATTTACTTCAGACATAATACGTAAAATTGCAACGGCATGTTTGCATTACCATATGGTAATCGTGGGAAGATTCGGGTTAAATAAAATTAATTCCAAAAAGAAAAACAAATTCTGAATACTGAAAAAATAAAAGTAAAATTTCGACTTAAAAAATAAAAATAAGTTTTTACAAGTATTTTTACTTAAAAAACAAAATTAAAAATTTAACTAGTATTTTTGATTTAAACAAAAAAATTTTTTAAAAAAAAATCAGTTTCGGAAATAAAAAATAAAAGTAAAATTTCGACTTAAAAAAATCAAATTTTTACAACCATTTTTGTCTTAAAAAATAACTGTCCAATTTTAGCTGGTATTTTTAACTTAAATAAAATTAATTTGAAAAATAAGTCAAGTTCGACTTAAAAAATAAATGTCAAATTTGAGCTGTTACTTTTGACTTAAAAAAGATCGCGACCACGACCTAATACATTTTCACCAGTATTTTTGCTTGAAAAAACCAGAAAGGAATCTTGACTCAAAAAATGGAAGTAAATTTTAGCTATACTGATAAAAATCATAAAATAATATTTACATTTTGACTTTTCTGAAAAAATAAATAACCTTCATGGTCCCTGCAAAAAGTCCGTAACAACAACAATGACAATGCTTCGTTACAGCAATCGAATTGCGAATTTCTGTGAAATCAGCGTGCGCCGAGATTCGATGGAATCTGCTCGCCAAGAGGCAAGAAACGGCAAGGTACGGGGTAGAGGTTGCACGCAGGCGCAAAAAGGAATGATTTAACGAAATAGTCTGCGAATTTGTGGCGAAACCCCACTGGCTGTACAATGGGCGTGCGCGCGTTCTAGCACTAGCAGCCGTCGTATGTAGCAATAAAAAGAAGAACAAGCATAAGAAAATTACATAAAAACCGAAAAAGTTCAAAACAAAAATAAATTTTAACAGTGATGCAAAGTTGGGGCAATAAAAATGAAGTACAAAGAATAAAACAGTGGAATTGGTAGCGATACGGGGGCAACAAAGCCTAGAAATTATCATGAAATCGCAATTTTGGCGGCGGAGTGTTTTGACCCTTAAAGTAGAAGACTTAAACTCATAACCCTTATAGAACCCCTTAAGCATTGTTTTTAAGAGCGAACTTGATGCTATAGTTTCTAGCATCGCTAGGGTAGGCCTTTATACAGAAACGAAGGGAGGTCAACGACTAAGAACAACGAACCTTTAGTCCAGCACGTTATGCAGACTATATCATTTGGAGGATTTGTTGGCTGGGGCCTTCTTAAGCTGTATCTTAATGGAACCTTCCAGCTCGACACGAAGTCGAAATAAATGTTTAACTCGGCAACCAGGTAACCGATTAAATAAGAAGAAGCAGTGAAAGTGATTTGTTTCATCTTACATTAACATTTAGAGCTTATATTTTAACTGCTTATATTTTAAGGTACTTTTCATCATCATCAGTACCAAAAAATTTTAACTATGAATGACCCGTCTCTAAAAATTAATAGCTGATTATCGACTTATTAACAAAATAGCAACATGGGATTTTTTTTCAAAAATTTTAGGAGCTTATAATTTTTACCGCTTGCTTATTATACCTTTCATGAACATGAAATGGTATTGTAACTTTGGTCCGATGTTTGTAAGTATGAGAAGACGAAGATATAGACCCACAAATAAGTATGCCGAAATGATCAGGGCGATGAGCTGAGTCGATTTAGCCATGCCCGTCTGTCTGTTTGTACGCAAACTTTTCCCTCATTTTTTAAGATATCTTGATGATCTTGGTATGGGGCTGTCATTTTGCATGAGATAAAGCATTTGTCGGAATCAGCAAGATCGGAGCAATACAACGCATAGCTCCCATACAATCGATAGTTTCGATAAATAGGTTTTGGGCTATAAATTTTGCAATTAAAAAGCTAGGAACGTAAAATTTTGAATGGTTGGTACTTATTATGTATGTAATGTGTGTAGTGAAAATCACCCAGATCGGACCAACATAACATATAGCTCCCATACAATCGATAGATTCGATAAATTGATTTTGGGCTATAAATTTTGCAATTAAAAAGCTAGGAACGTAAAATTTTGAATGGTTGGTACTTATTATATATGTAATGTGTGTAGTGAAAATCACGAAGTTCGGACCAACATAACATATAGCTCCCATACAATCGATAGATTCGATAAATTGATTTTGGGCTATAAATTTTGCAATTAAAAAGCTAGCAACGTAAAGTTTTGAATGGTTGGTATTTATTATATTTGTAATGTGTGTAGTGAAAATCACCCAGATCGGACCAACATAACTTATAGCTCCCATACAATCGATAGTTTCGACAAATTAGTTTTGGGCTATAAATTTTGCAATTAAAAAGCTAGGAACGTAAAATTTTGAATGGTTGGTACTTATTATGTATGTAATGTGTGTAGTGAAAATCACCCAGATCGGACCAACATAACATATAGCTCCCATACAATCGATAGATTCGATAAATTGATTTTGGGCTATAAATTTTGCAATTAAAAAGCTAGCAACGTAAAGTTTTGAATGGTTGGTATTTATTATATTTGTAATGTGTGTAGTGAAAATCACCCAGATCGGACCAACATAACATATAGCTCCCATACAATCGATAGTTTCGACAAATATAAATTTTGCAATTAAAAAGCTAGCAACGTAAAGTTTTGAATGGTTGGTATTTATTATATTTGTAATGTGTGTAGTGAAAATCACCCAGATCGGACCAACATAACATATAGCTCCCATACAATCGATAGTTTCGACAAATATAAATTTTGCAATTAAAAAGCTAGCAACGTAAAGTTTTGAATGGTTGGTATTTATTATATTTGTAATGTGTGTAGTGAAAATCACCCAGATCGGACCAACATAACATATAGCTCCCATACAATCGATAGATTCGATAAATTGATTTTGGGCTATAAATTTTGCAATTAAAAAGCTAGCAACGTAAAGTTTTGAATGGTTGGTATTTATTATATTTGTAATGTGTGTAGTGAAAATCACCCAGATCGGACCAACATAACTTATAGCTCCCATACAATCGATAGTTTCGACAAATTAGTTTTGGGCTATAAATTTTGCAATTAAAAAGCTAGGAACGTAAAATTTTGAATGGTTGGTACTTATTATGTATGTAATGTGTGTAGTGAAAATCACCCAGATCGGACCAACATAACATATAGCTCCCATACAATCGATAGATTCGATAAATTGATTTTGGGCTATAAATTTTGCAATTAAAAAGCTAGCAACGTAAAGTTTTGAATGGTTGGTATTTATTATATTTGTAATGTGTGTAGTGAAAATCACCCAGATCGGACCAACATAACATATAGCTCCCATACAATCGATAGTTTCGACAAATATAAATTTTGCAATTAAAAAGCTAGCAACGTAAAGTTTTGAATGGTTGGTATTTATTATATTTGTAATGTGTGTAGTGAAAATCACCCAGATCGGACCAACATAACTTATAGCTCCCATACAATCGATAGTTTCGACAAATTAGTTTTGGGCTATAAATTTTGCAATTAAAAAGCTAGGAACGTAAAATTTTGAATGGTTGGTACTTATTATGTATGTAATGTGTGTAGTGAAAATCACCCAGATCGGACCAACATAACATATAGCTCCCATACAATCGATAGATTCGATAAATTGATTTTGGGCTATAAATTTTGCAATTAAAAAGCTAGCAACGTAAAGTTTTGAATGGTTGGTATTTATTATATTTGTAATGTGTGTAGTGAAAATCACCCAGATCGGACCAACATAACTTATAGCTCCCATACAATCGATAGTTTCGACAAATTAGTTTTGGGCTATAAATTTTGCAATTAAAAAGCTAGGAACGTAAAATTTTGAATGGTTGGTACTTATTATGTATGTAATGTGTGTAGTGAAAATCACCCAGATCGGACCAACATAACTTATAGCTCCCATACAATCGATAGTTTCGACAAATTAGTTTTGGGCTATAAATTTTGCAATTAAAAAGCTAGGAACGTAACATTTTGAATGGTTGGTACTTATTATGTATGTAATGTGTGTAGTGAAAATCACCCAGATCGGACCAACATAACATATAGCTCCCATACAATCGATAGATTCGATAAATTGATTTTGGGCTATAAATTTTGCAATTAAAAAGCTAGCAACGTAAAGTTTTGAATGGTTGGTATTTATTATATTTGTAATGTGTGTAGTGAAAATCACCCAGATCGGACCAACATAACTTATAGCTCCCATACAATCGATAGTTTCGACAAATTAGTTTTGGGCTATAAATTTTGCAATTAAAAAGCTAGGAACGTAAAATTTTGAATGGTTGGTACTTATTATGTATGTAATGTGTGTAGTAAAAATCACCCAGATCGGACCAACATAACATATAGCTCCCATACAATCGATAGATTCGATAAATTGATTTTGGGCTATAAATTTTGCAATTAAAAAGCTAGCAACGTAAAGTTTTGAATGGTTGGTATTTATTATATTTGTAATGTGTGTAGTGAAAATCACCCAGATCGGACCAACATAACTTATAGCTCCCATACAATCGATAGTTTCGACAAATTAGTTTTGGGCTATAAATTTTGCAATTAAAAAGCTAGGAACGTAAAATTTTGAACGGTTGGTACTTATTATGTATGTAATGTGTGTAGTGAAAATCACCCAGATCGGACCAACATAACATATAGCTCCCATACAATCGATAGATTCGATAAATTGATTTTGGGCTATAAATTTTGCAATTAAAAAGCTAGCAACGTAAAGTTTTGAATGGTTGGTATTTATTATATTTGTAATGTGTGTAGTGAAAATCACCCAGATCGGACCAACATAACATATAGCTCCCATACAATCGATAGTTTCGACAAATATAAATTTTGCAATTAAAAAGCTAGCAACGTAAAGTTTTGAATGGTTGGTATTTATTATATTTGTAATGTGTGTAGTGAAAATCACCCAGATCGGACCAACATAACTTATAGCTCCCATACAATCGATAGTTTCGACAAATTAGTTTTGGGCTATAAATTTTGCAATTAAAAAGCTAGGAACGTAAAATTTTGAATGGTTGGTACTTATTATGTATGTAATGTGAGTAGTGAAAATCACCCAGATCGGACCTACATAACATATAGCTCCCATACAATCGATTGTTCCGATAAGTGGGGTTTGGGCTATGTATCTTTAAATGATCAGTTTTGCAGAGTTTCACTAATTGTGAGTAATGATCGGACACTTAAAGCCGTGATGCGTATTCATGAAAGGTATAAAGTCGTCGGCACAGTCGAAGACAGCCCTTTCCTTACTTGTTTTTCTGTTGCTTTTAATTCAAAAACTTGTCTAGGCGGGCAGAAAAAAATGTTATCTAGCAACGAAATCATGAATAAGAAACGGCCAATATTAAGATCGGAAGAAGTTTTTGCCATTCTGAAAAATTATAAAAAAAAAAATTTTTTTGACCTAGTCTAATGCATACACACACAAACTCTAAACCACATTTAACGTTATTATTAGTGCAGTTCAGCGAACTCTGTTGATGCCCAATAGCGGCACCCTTTGCTCATTTTCAAGCGCTTAGCAAACAAGTCAGTAACTTTATCTCCAAAGAACTCCTATCTTTTTAAAGAAGTTATGTATTGTAAGTATAGATGTATGTATGTATGTATGTTTGTATGTTAGTTATTTTTAAGTTTCTAGAAAAACGAACTGCTCCATTAATTCGTTAAAATTCACTCTTCAGTTGCCTTATCAGTAAGACAAACAAGAAATAATTTTCGTAGACTTTTTCAAGCAAGTGTTTTATGGGACCTTATAAATATTTATATCGCAGCTAAGTAAATACTGATAACTAAAATTGTATTTAACTGTCTTTGGCAGAACGTCTGAATTTGATGTCAAAGTGAGTGAGAAGTTAAGAGTCATATATATTTGGATTGGTATGTATGTGTTAATTGGGAGATTAGGGTGGAGTAACAATAAGCGAGGGTAAAAAAAAAAAGCTTCGCTTTAAAATTGTGTGCCAACAGAAAGTGGAATTTGTGTAAGTGCTTTTGACTTTCCTATTCAATTTGACACTCAATATGATTTAGGAAATGTGAACGAAAACTAGCACGGTCAGTTTTCTATCACGAACGGTAGTTTCTTAAAATGTATGACCGGCTTTTTAGGAGTTGTAGGCTCATTAACAATGTATTCCTTAAAACATTATAAAAGGGATCAAGTAGAAGAAATGTTCAATTAATTTTTTTCAAATATATTTGGAGAATAGCTCATCTCATAATATTTTTGAATGACACAAATGATTATTAAAAAAATAAAAACAATAATAATTTTCATAAAAATTCAGAAAGTGAAAAATTATTATTCTTGCCGTTTAGCTCGTTTCATGAATACTTAAAAAACAAATTTTTTTTAATTTTATGCAAATTCGAAATTTCACTTTTCTTACATTTTTCTAGTTTTAAAAAATACGCGGGGGTTATTTAGAGGTACAATAAAAAATTAAAAAACTTTAAAATTTCTAATATTAGAAAATTTTCAGTTCTTCAAAAATGAAAAAATTTTAATTAAATTTTGGACTCAAATTCTTTAGTATCATACCTCTATATCTTTAAATATGCTGATATTTTTAGAAGATTTTTTTTTTTTCAGATGTATATAATTTTTTGACATTTTTGCAACAAATTTTTTTTTTAACGTTTTTAACTTTTTTATCGAGTTCAATTATATAAACGCAAAATTGCTTTTTTATACCAACAATTTTGGTTGATCTACGGCCTGTACATTTTCAAGTGTTCATGAAACGAGCTCAAGGCCAAAAATAGTCTTTTTCACTTTTTGAATTTTTTTTGTTTTTTTTTTTAATTTTTTAATAATCATTTTTAATTGATTATTAAAAGTTTTTTAATTGAATAGAGTAGGAAAAATGTTCAGAGACAGCTGCCATAGCTTTTCTTATAGATCCATTTCGGAAGCTGCTAAGCTTCTTCATCAGAGAAATTTTGGCACGCATAGCTAATGGTTTTGATGTCATCTAAACTTCTAGTTCTATTCTTCTTTACCATATGCAAAATGAGAAAAAATTCAGTTGAAAATTTAGTGGCAAACTTTGATTTTTTCGTATTTGTAAAACTGAAAATTTTCTAAAATTAGAAATATAAATAAAATTTTTTTTTACCTCTAAGTATTCCCTTGGAAAAAGTCAATGTTTAATTTTTCAGCTAGCATAGTTTAAAAAAATTAAAAAAATAAACTTTACAACACAGGAAAAAAATAAAAATTTTGGGTTTTACATATTTAAATTTATAGAAAAATTTTACGATCCACCCTAAAGTAGCTATATACATACATACATATTAAGTAATACAAATTCAAATTTAACAAAATCTTATAACTTTTTAAAGCCCTGCATTTCTTGCTGCTAAGCGATATCGTATATACACACACACATATTTAATTATGATAAGATTATTATCATTATTAATTTTTGTTGTTGTATTAAATACTCAACATGCTTATCGTTTCACTTGTTTGCCTACCCACTTTTGTACACATGCACATACTCGTACACATGTATGTGTATATATACTTTGAGTAGCTCCAATGTCCGTGTATTAGTTAAATTTTATGCGTCAACAAATATATGTCGAGAGAACCTTATACCGATCGGAGTGCGACTATCTAACACATAATAGTTTTAAATGTCTAGAAATCGTTCAGTTTCACATTAAAGTTGGTTGAAGTAAGACGTGTGTGCGGTATTCATCAAGTAGTGACTTGAAGCCCCTAGGGGCAAGGTGTCAGAATGTCATAAAACTAGCTGCATTTTATGAGGTAAGTGGATATGAAACGTGACTCATATTTTATATATGTATTTCATAAATAGAGCTAGTGAAATGAATAAACGACTTGTAAAATATTCGCCTTAGCTAGTAAAGTTAGAACAATCAGAGTTAGCGCTGAAGTAGAACAAGGTCTTGCACACCACATTTACGTAACTCAGGCGAATAGTCAGCTAGCCACGTTTGCCACTTTGTTCTAGCGAATATGAATTTTTTTTATGGGTTTAACAAAAGCTAATGTTAGCCGACTTGTGTTGGCCAGGTAGTCAAGCTTATAATAGTTTTTATACTCAAATATTTGAAAATAATAAAAATCAATCGAAGATCACAATATTTAAAAATATTTATATAGAACTCCCTATTATAATTTAGCTATATATTGAAGAAAAATTGATAAGAGAGATGATTATTGAGCCAATAGAACAGTTTTAAATTTTGTTTGTTTGTATGTCTGTATGTTTGCGCGCGTATCGCTCAAAAACTGCTAAATAGAATTAAATGCAACCTTGTACCGTAGCATGGCCAGAGGTCGTACTTAAAATATAAGATTTCTTGCATTTTGCTAGCTCGAAGGGTTTTAGAATTATCGACCAATACGGTGAACCAAAATATGATAGTACAAACTAGGTATCAAACGACAGGTGCTAATGGTTGCTTGAATTAGAGATTTGCTTAGGTTCCATATATCAACTGGTTTAGAAGATATTATGATAAAAATCCGACTCAGTCTATTAGAAACTCTGAAACGAAGCTAAGCGGGGTTTTTGTAGTCTAATATTATTTTTCAAAAACGCTAACTTGGGTATTTTGTTGAAGAACGCTCTATCTCAAAATATTATAAAACCTCTGCTAATATCAGTATTCAAAAGCGTCTTATCTGAGCTGAATTGAATTGAATTTTCTTTATAATAGGGCGTTTTTGAGACTTATTCTGATATAGCGAGTTTTTCTATCAAATTTTGAGTAAGTGCGCTGTCGAAAAATATACTGAAATAGCGCCCTCGCCACAAATATTGGGATCTTCCACGTAGCCACCAAAATATTTGAAATCTATTGAAAAATGGTTTTCAAAAATACAAATTTTGCATTTAATCTTGTTTTAAAAAGAGCATGCAAAAAAAAAATTTATGACTTTTCGAAGACTTCGAAAATATACTACATTTCAAAAATACAAAACGAATAAAAAGTTTCAAGTACTCTATACCTAGAATGCAGCCTATTTTACCCAGCTCTTAAAGTTTCCTTTATCCCATATTTCGGCGCCAGTTTGGCATACTAAGAATCTAGCCAAAAAAAGTAGTATAGACACAAAAAAAAATTCAAAACTTAAAAATAAGTTGGAACGAAAATTTATCAAATACCTCAAAACTCAAACAAGAAACCACATACCTGCCCATCCTATAACATTCCGTATAACACTTTCTAACTTCTCATTTTCTCGTTGATTATCGCTCGTTCATAACTTTCATTCGTACTCAGTCTGAGCGCTGCTACAACGTTTTCCGTTAATACATAGTACTAACTACATATGTACAACTAGTTTTTGTGTGTTCAAGCTGAGCTTTACATAACAATGAAAATAGAATTTTCTCTTTTTCATTTATTTCTCCAGCGTCTCATTTTACAAAGTTGTTACGCTCCCGCTCAGTAATATCATTTTGTTATTGAAATCAATGTTAATGCAACACGTAGTCTAATGGAGCAAGTGAATTGAACATATGTACATACATACTTTTATATATAGACCGTTTAGCGGTAACTGAAATTCCATACATGGGCGTATTGCCAGACGTCGTTAAAAGTGCAATGCTCCGTATGTAACTTTAAAATCAGAAAACATCGCATACGGCTAGAGCTGGCATAGAAGTCAAGCATGCTTTGAAGCTGAAGTATTTGAAAATGTGATTCCAAAATCCAATATTCTTAAACAGAAGTTTTCAAAATCGGGTTTAAAAATGACATTTCGACTGAGGTACTTGACGATATAAAATAAAAGTCTAATACTAGCACTAATTTCAAAACCAAAACTGAAAAATAGGTTTGGAAGTGTTATTTTGGCTTTTTTAAAACTTCAATACTTGAAAGCTTGGGAGAACTAGCAAAAATTTCAAAATATAGTTTTAAAAATCACTTTTTGACAAATGTCATTTCGCCTTTTTAAAGACCAAATATTTGAAAATATGAGTAAAATCACATATTAGTAAAAAAAATTTAAATTAAATTTTGAAAATCGGTTTTTGAAATATTTTATTTCGCCTTCTTTAAAACTCAGGTATTTGAAGTCTTTATCAAATCTGATCCTTGAAAATGAGTTTTTGTTATTCTGCTTTTTCTTAAAGATCAAATTTGACAAAAGGTGAGAAATGCAATATTAGTAAAAAATTTCCAAACTCAATTCTTAAAATCTGTTTTTGGAAAATTTCATTTTCCTCTTTTAAAATTCAAATATTTTATAAAATAAAAGGAAAGCATTATTAGTAAAAACTTCAAGACTTAGCTTTGAGAATCAGTGTTTGATAAATGTCATTTAGCCATTTGCAAAACTCAAAACACGAGTTAAATCCAATATTAACAAATATTCGAAACCGAATTCCGGTCCGTAGGAAACATTTCCTTTTGATATTTTTATAGCTCAAATATTTGATAACATGAAGAAGTCCAATATTAGTAAAAGTTTCAAAACTTATTTTTGAAAATAATTTTTTGAAAAATGTGATTTCACCTTTTTTAAAATTCAACTATAGAGTAAAAATTTCAAAAATATGTTTTAAAAACGGCTTTCTAAAAATATTATTCTCATTTTTTAAGGTCAAATATTTATTCACAGGAGAGAAATCAAACATGTAGAAATTTCAAAGCTGAAAAGAAAAAAAACTTTTAAAAATGGGGTTTTAATTTTTTTTTTTTGAGTTCTCGATAATGTAAGCAAATATAAAAATAATAAAAACCAGTTTTATTTATTTTTTATTGTGTAAGCTTCTCCTGAAATATATAGATTTAAAAAATTCGACAAATGTCTCAAGGGGAATATTTCAAAAACTGTTTTTGAAAAAAAGGGAACGTTTTCCTATTTCCCCTCCTTTAATAGTTTTGGCTTATCTTCTCTTTTTTGCTTTAAATAAATTTTTAATTAAATATTCTTCTTTCAGTTGGCCTCTATTTAGGTTGGTGGCAAAATGCGAAGAATAAATTCGCCGCAAGTTTGTAACTAATTGGATTCAGAAGATACCAATAATGCCGTAAACAACCACAAAGTTTCGAAACTCCACTAAGCTTAGCTGTAATAATTAAAAAAATATCCACGTAATTTGCGTAACAAGGAATTTAGCAAAAAAATGTTTTCCAAACGAGCAGTGCGTCATATTTTTGCGCCATTGCGTTGACATCGGGGTTGACGCCATAACAAAAACGTGCGTTATTACACAGCAATTTTCTAAACTTGATGGTAAGACATTATCAAGTGCGCTAGATATTTGAAGATACATTCACGTAAGCAATTAATAACACGATACAAATTTAAGCAACCAAAAAGTATTTTGCATAGAGTCATATATGACTCAAACAAAAGTGGAGTACATTCAAGAGCTACGAATCTTACTGCTGAGAAACAACAAATAGGAAAAACATTGCACAAAATATTAGTTCCAGTAAGTTAAAATGCGTATTCATAATATGCACGACGCATATATTTGTTTTGATATAGTTAACAAACGAGTGCTGTGTAACACAGCACGGCGTTGCGCCATTGCGTTGATAGCGAGGAACGCGTAAGCAGTATTCTTAATGAACACTTGTGGATTTTAGAACTAATAACGAACTTTAAAGCGTAAGAAGTATTCAGTAATGAATTACAAAAGTTTTAAATGTGTGGATCCAAACAGAGTCATATTTGACTCAAAGGATACACTTACAAAGCATTTGGAATTTTTTTTAAACAAATAAGTACAAAACAACTAAGCAACGTATAAGAAAAATCTATACTGCCTTTTTTTATTTTATTTTATTTTATTTTATTTTAAACAACAAAACCTTTACTTAAGATTTAAAAATTTTATATTAAAAAGAGCATTGTTTACCTAAGAAATATACAAAGCAAACAGCAAATTGTGACACGAAAATTTAAACTATATTGAAAACAAAGTACGTATCGAAATATTTAAACATTATATGAAACATAAGCTTACTTTGTGAATGTTTTTGATGCAGGTTAGAACACGTTTATTATAAGTCACTGGTAAAAATTTAGTTACAACTCCGTTCAGGTACATTCGCCAATTATCATCAATAATTCTTATGTTAGTTATCGTAGGCTGAGATATCTCTATATACTTGCTTTTGTGAAGTAAAAGCTCTCATTAATGGTCACTTTGTTGTGGACGTTTACCAAGTATTTAAGGACTATACATTTGGCATAATGAGCCACACATTTTTACTTTATGTAAATAAACTTTGAGCCAATTTACTCAAGCGCTTTAAAAAGCTCTCTCGAACTAATTTATAATTAACTAACTCTTTTGGCGCGGATTAATAGCATCTATAAAAAAACTTATGCACTGATTAGTATCAGCATATTTCAGAATAGTTAATCAGACTGACGACCCTGTGGTAAATTTCCCTTTTTTTGTTCAATTTATTCAATTTCAAGAAGAATCGAAAAAGGTAACGATTCCTATTTCTCGCATATATTTGAACAGCTATGGAGAATTCCATTCAGCAAAAATTTCTACATGGCAAGCGGATATACAATGACACGTTTCCTTTACTATCCGGGTACCCGATTACTGAACCGAAAATTTTCCGATAACCCTTGCTAAAAATTTAGATGCTTTTAATATTGTATCATTATCGCAAGCATTCATAAATTTGTTATTTTCCTTTAAAGAAATACTTATCGATGAATATATATATCGATAAATGTTTTGTATATATATTGATACATATTTTTGTATAAATCCTTTAAATCCTTACGTTGAATATTATATTCCGAAACTATGACTAACTTAAATTTTGAAAAGAAAAAAAAGTTTCTCTGCAAGCTTTAGAAAGCTCAGAAAAGCTTTAGAAGCTCATAACAGCTTTTTCCTAGCTACTCGATTAATGAACCGAAAACCTTAAGATTTCACTTATTAAAGCCTACTTTCTTTTTATTATGAATCATTATTGCTTACCGTCGAACAAGCTTTTCTAGTAGCAGAACTTGTACGGCACATAGATTGTTAAATATTTATCGCTACATACTTTTAAGCAAAAATAATTTGCATATTTAAGTTCAATTATATATATTTATATTGACAAAAATCCTTGAAAAACTTTATCTGTTGCATTTCTTTAAAGCATAATGCATTTTTGGATGTTTTCAAAAGCTCTGCAAGTTTCTAAAACAAAGCTGCCACGTTTAAGTTCAATATTTCGTTATAAAATTCTTGTATGCATACGTGAATGCTTAGTACACGTCTACTTACTATCCCCAATCTAATTAACTCGTACTAAATAACTAAGCACCCCAAAATGGCTACGTGGCTGAGTTCGGCCACTAAGTATAGACATATATGAATATGATCTATAGTCGATACTAGCAATAACTCTTCTGGAAAATCGTCTTGGCTAATTCTATGGAATGCTGTTTCGTTAGTTTGAGAACATTCATAGTGCCGTGTTGCATTATTGATATAATCCTTTTCCATGGTAAGTGGCAGTGTTTCCTATGAGTGATATCAACTTGATTAATCCAGTTTCTTGTTGAAGCTCGTTTTGCTTCGATTTGAGTACTCTGAGCTGGATCGAATACTTCTGGGACTCCTAGAAATGTGCATATAATAGCCTATCAATGTAACTCTAGAATCATTTAAAAGCTCTCAACCTCTTTTTGAAAGTTTTCATTCCTTAATAACAAAAATCCATATATTCGCAACTATAATTCCACTTAATAATTTGTTTATAGTGTTGTTGAAATTTTTTTCAGCACTTTTTTATCATCCTTGCTGCAATTTTAAACTTGCAACCTTTAGAAGCGGATTAATATCCCATAACTTAAATTTTTTGTTTAACGAAATAACGATCGCTAGTCGGATTGTTCATTAAACTTAATTTATATATATTTCATTTTTTCCGCCAGTTGGGAGCCAATTTATATTCCATCATGTTTTTCACAAGAAAGCCAATTAGTAAATAATGAAACTCCGTAAATAGAATTTCCATATCGTGTACCCGATTAAGAACCGGACTAGTATTGTATCAAAGCTAAACTCGCTCTCTGTATATTATCATTTAAGGTAACGACAAAACGTTTCGAAGAGCTTCCCTGAAAGCCTGAAATGAAAATTTTGGTTAAAAAACTTTTGAATGTATAAATTAAAAGCTTTAATATTTTTATATCACAAAAAACAAAAAAAAAAAACATTTAGTACCCGATTATCACCAACCTTCGTAATCGATTATTATTCTCTAGTTACGATTATTTTTATTTTTTTAACTATAAACTGACACGTAACACTATTTTCAACTAATCATTCTGAGCAAACCTAGCAAAACTGCACCATATTACTATATATTGAGCCCATTCCATAAGCCTTCTAAGAGGTTTAATGAGTTGGAGAACGATTAAATGAGCCTGACGCTATATTCTTTTATAGCTAGTTTCGGGGCATTTCAGTACACGATTAACCACAAAACTATTTGTTAGCACTGATAACCAACTTTGCTACTAGTCAATTTTACGACTTTGAACCCGCTTACTTTCAAACCTTATATATTAACGTAAGTACGCATAAAGCTTTATGGAGTTTTTTTTTTTTTTTTGAAAGCTTGAGCAAGCTCGGACAGTTTATAAAACAAGCTTATGATATTCAACTGTACACTGAGTACACGATTAGTATTAAAGGTCCCGAATTATACCATTACAACTAAGAAACCTAAGTGTACGCTCAGAGATTGCTATATCTTAAACAATATATTAACTTATACCATACAAAATGTCTCATAAATTTAAATACAGGCAACGAGCCTGCTTATTATAGTTTACATTATTTAACGATAAAATGACGCGAAGAACTAACCTTTGAAGCATTGCTAAAGCATACTGTGATTAAACACATTTTTCAAAACTCAATGAATACAAAAAAGCTATGAAATTTTCTTTCTCTGTTTTCGTAAAAAGCCTCGCTATATCACCAAAAAAAAAAAAACATTTAGTACACGATTATCACCAAAGCACGGAAGTCTTTCATTATTCTCTAGTTACGCCAATTCCTTTATTTTAACTATGGAAAGACACGATACACGATTTATAACTAATCATTTTTAATAAACGTTTCAAATCTGTGTTATATTCTTATATATTAAGCCTAAAGGCGCATTTTTTTCTGTCTGCGAAGCATCTTACAAGAATATTGCTTCAAGACCACCAAAGCTCACCATTTATTTCTAAAACTTTTTTTATAATCTCTAATAACACGCAAGAGTGTAATCCTCTAGGACCCGATTTCAATGAGGAACGAGTCGAATTATGATTAACCGTTAATGGAGTCATACCCTAAATTTTTTTTTATATATTTAGTTTCAATACACGATTATCCAAAAAACTATTTACTCGCACCGATAACCGATTTTGCTACGAGTCATTTTTAAAACAGAACGACATGATATATGTTTTACTTTCGTACTTTCACAAGTCAATACAATCTTAGTATACAGCTCTACAGAGCTTTTCTTCCTTAGTATGAGCTTTAGCAAGCTCTAAATATTTACAAAACATAAGCATTTATAAACTTATGATATTCAACCTTTCGTTGTTTCCTACTATGACGGAGTACACGATTAGTATTAAAGGTCCCGAATTATACGATTACAACTAAGAAACCTAAGGAATCGCTTAAAGATTGATATGTCTCAGCATATATGTATATATATATATATTAACTTAAAGCTTTAAATTTTCAATATCTGCTACTGTTGCAAACATTTCGATGCCCACTCTTCAATTCAAAACATACTTTTATAATATGTTTGCTATCCCAAGCAGTACCCGATTGAATTTAATCTTCTTGCACTATAAGGACCATTGTCCAGTCTTTTTTTTTTTTCTTTAATTTGGAAACTGCTTTCAACAGTGACACGGTTAACCCGAGAACTGTGTGAGAGTAAATTTACCAGACACTTAAATTACAACCAACTTCACTTAGTATATGCAACGATAAATATTTAAAGATAAATGTACATTATATACTTTGTAACATTCCAACTTTTCTCAACTGTTTTGTTCGTTAATATTTATTTAAATTTATATTCTCTTGAACGAAATTATTATTACTTTCCTTGGAATTTATCTAATAAAAAGAACTATGTAACGAGTACACGATTTAGACCTTCCGTACCATGTACATTGTTATCAACGTAGCACACATTCCATATTTTGTTGTGAACAATACTTAAGTTAGAGCTTTAATGAGCTTTAGAAAGCTTTAATGAACTTTAGAAAACTTAAGTAAATATTCAAAAAGCTTTTTGTTGTTTAACTTTTCCCTGTTTTGCTCGGTACGCGTTTATTATTAAAAGTCTTCCAGCACACGTTTACCACCAGAAAACCCTAAACAAACTTAAATATTTTTCAAAATTTCTAAGCTTGCCACTGTTTGTAAAATTTGTCATTGACTTTTGGTCACTTCTAATAACGAAAAATCATATCCATTAGACTCTTTATATCCCACAACTACATAAATCAACTTTTAGTGAGAGTAACACTTCTGAAACATGATTGCCAATCAACCAAATATTTAAAAACTGTACTGATCTCAATCTCTTGTACCGTTCGGTTATTGTAAATATGTGTGAAATACTGATAATCGGTACTCGATTAAGAACCAGCCCCCATTTGTTATATGAATCAATAAAGCGTTTTAAATAGTTTTAGGCGCTTTAAATACTAATGGTAAAAGTTTTATTTCGAAATGCTAAAGCGTTTTCAACAAAACATTTTTTTTTCTAAATTACTTGAGGATACCGTGAGCTTTAGAAAGCTCTAAAAGCATTTGTATCACTTTAATATTTTCTGACCCTATTGCTTTAGGTACCGTTTAATACCGTTTTTCGCAGCTATCCATATTGCACCCCTCGCAAATTAGTATACAATTATAATCTCAATGCTTGATATATTTTTAAGGTTATGTAACTAGTCCATGAGGTACATACTCAAAGCTTTTATATTATGCTGAAAACGTATAACATAGAGAGATTAATTTATTCGTTCAATATAAAATGTGTAAGCTAGCTGCATACAACTTTTATATAGAGAGTTTTAGAAAGCTTATGATCGAAAATACAAATTAAAGCTCAAGGGCTATAGCTTAATTGTAGCACTTGTAGTAGTGAACTTTTCTAATAAAACAATAACTGGTAAACAATTATAAAATGCTGTAATTAGTATTGCAGTAAATATTCGTCAAACCTCTAGAAAAAACATAGAAAAAAAGTACTTCAAAACTCTTTCCACGCATAACGCAGTCTTAGCTTTAGGAAGCTCGACTTACGTTAGGATACCAAATTGAAAGCTCTGAAAGCTTTTGCATACATTTAACGCTAAACTCTAGAAAGCTCTAAAAGCTTTTTTAGAACCTTAATATTTTCGAAATACATTTCTTTAGGCGCCGCTTAATACCGTTTACATAGCCAGCATATTGCAAAAGCGGGTTTTGTAACAAAAATTACTCATTACCCGTTTGTTATCGAATTTTTCCTAAAACAGGATTATATTCCCTATGCTTTATACTCGTATACACTTAACGAAAAACTCGTTATGTAACTAGCTTTCGGACACCTTTAAGAGTGGACTTAACTAAATACACATTTAGTATTTTACCTTACAGTTGAAACTGAAAGCAAGTTCAGTTATCAGCTTTTGCATGACTTAGCTATTACACAACTGATAATGAGCTTTAGAAAGCTTGATGGTTGAAATTGTGTATCTTAATTTAAAAGCGCTAGCTGTATTACTTTTAAAATTTTTATATTTAATACACAAATATTCCTAAAATACTATAAATAGTATATGAGCAAGTCAATTTTGTATATAGTTAGCAAAAAGTGACTTAAAAGCTCAATTTTTAGGTGACACTGCCCGAGCTTTAGAAAGCTCATTAATTGTGACTACAAAGCTAAAAGATATTGTAATTATTCTTAAGCTAAAATATGTAAACGTGTTTAAAAAAAATATTAATACAAAAATAATACTAAAAAATTGCTATGAAAGATCATTGTACTTATTATTATAAAAGCTGTTGTAAATAGTTTAAGATACTTACATTTTCTGAATAAAATAGTATTGAATATAAGTTTTTAAACAAGTTTTAATTCTTTCAGCAATTATATTTAGAAATATAGCAACCCAATCTTGAAAAAATATCAAAAAGGTGTCAAAACTTCTTGCGTCGGAGCTTTTTAACGCGACTTGGAGAGCTTTTTGTGCTTTTTCAACTCCTTTGGTAGCTAAAATTCGGTATGTAAGTATGGCTTCCCATTTAAGATAAGTTTTGAAAGGAGCATCAACTTCAAGGCTGGGCTACTAATCCATCCGTGCATTCATAGTAAAGAAAGCTCTAGTAAGAGGTCTAAATTTTTCCCGTTAACATAGAACAGCAAAAAAGCACAAAGCTCAGTTTAAGTGCTAACGAACTCTTAAAATGCATCTTGTTCAACACAGAAGCACATCAAATGAATATCAAGATATAATCTTCGTGCCACATAAGGCAGCTAATTGTTGCTGCTGCGCAGGTGGGTAGCTAATAAAGTACATACAGACTCCCAGGAGCCCTTATACCGGACAACACCTGCTCCATCAGCCTTAAGTGCAATACTCGCAATTAAAATGTGAAACACGTACGAAAATGTCAACACGAACTATGATGAATTAAGTGGCAGCGACTGATTGCCAGTTGCAGGTCCAAGTCCAAATTATGCAACTTAACCGGAGTTGACTTGACGGCATACAAAAAGGGAGTAGATCATTCATTTAGTTGCACACGATAGCCCAAGAGGTTTGTTGGTGTATGGGACGGACATTCAGAGATAAGCGCTCTGCGCTGTAGAAGGAGGCAGTGTTGTGATGCCGAGACGCAAGTGCTGTGATTTTAGGCACACAAACTTAACTGGACCTACTTGACGCTTTTAATTAGGTTTAATTAAAAGTGACGCTGGTATCGCCATTTCGCACAGATGTACCGCACCGCTGCACCGAGGCACATGCAATTTCATACTTGTTGCATGTCACGAACGCAGTCAAGTGGAATGCAAAATGTGAGGAATTTTCGTTTTATTACTAAATCTACCTTTATATAAGGTCGTTTTATTGTTTTTGATAAACATTTGTGGACTCGTGCGATAGGTTCGAACTTGCACAGGAATCGACATATTTAGAAAACTCGTATTTGTGATCCAATTAAGATGAGATTATGAATATGCATAAGTCACCCCTTCTAGAGACTAACTTGATCCCTTAATGGAATTGCGACGGATATGTCTCCCGTAGAACTGAGTAATCCAATGACGCATTAGCTCGGTCTCGCTCTAGCGACATCTGCTAGTCAACCTTCATACAACTGTAGCTGGACTGTTTTCCGTATGTTTTTGACGAGCACCACGTGTACACCGATTGGGTAGTGCCTCATCAGGATGCAGATCACCAGGTATAAATACGCCTTAGGGTTCCGCAGATGGCCTGCAATTCGCACTGAGCCCAAATAATCGCGCTACACAGCAACATTCATCGTCATCCCAACGCTTTCCGAAATAACTCATGGGTCATCTGTTCAGGAGCGGACTACAGGTGGCAAGCGGAATCGCGATGTCTCTACAGAACTCCTTTTCCGATTTACAAGTGCCCAATCGTACCCAGATATTAGGTTGCCCGGGAGTTTGTTATGATTCGGAATTCAGATGATGCTTATTGTGAGGCAAGTGAGAGAAAGGTAAGGCATTCCCAGAGCAGCTTCAACCACAAGACCGTTGAGCCCAGAGCGTAAACAATGATTGGTTGTTCAAGTAAATATTGAAGTCGCTATGCTAACACTGAGCAGCATAGAAGCATACAGCGACTCCCGCTAATGCAAATCCGGACAAAAGCTATCCTCAAGAGGGTTCGCCCACAATGGGTTTGCTATTAAAAGAGCCTGCTCCTTCAGGTAGTTAACAAAAAGGTTTGTCTCTTGGAGGGGCATACCACATGGCGGACAAATGTATGTTTAGTATGTGAGAGCTTAGTCTGGATAAGTTAGATTCGACTTTGAATGAATGTTGTTGAGAGGCTTCTGGTGTACCTTTGGATCAAAGGGGCCTTGTTTTGTAATGTCGTATCTCATACTATTGCTTACTTAGATGCTTGCTTGGTTCAGTCATAGGCAACTCGGCTTTGAACAATTGTCTGCTGGACAACGGACACTGGAGATGACCCTTAGTAGTCCTGAATGCGGAATTTTGGCAGGCTTGCAACTTCCAGTGTGTATATACTAGCCTCTTGACAACCAAGGCTTCTTCATCCCTTTCCAAAGAATTTCCAGTGACTTGTAAGCGCGCTTTTATGTAAAAAACTATAGAAGCTCGCTCAGACGCAGAAGGAAATTTCGAGAGATAGAAATTAAAATATTTAAGGAATAAGACACCACCCTAGGGGAATAGAAACCCATGATCTTATGCAATCCTTCTGGTACTAGATTTTTCTTTCCTACTTTAAACGGAATTCTGTCGAAGAAAAACTGATCTGCTACTACAGGGTTTGTTTACATAAAGGTAGTATACACACATTTTCCAACCATCTTTTGATTTTTTACAATGTCTCGGGTAGATTTTTGGGCGGTGAGTTTAGTGCTAATTGAAGAAAATCCATTCAGCACAGCGTATAGTCTAATGGCACTTTTTTGTAAGCTGCTCCATTTTTGACTCTGCTTCGCTTGTAAATTTCACTTTTCCCTGGCAGTGTTTATTCCCATACTTTTCACTTCTTGTACTCCCTTCCTTCGCCATTACTTCTCCTCGCCGTTGCACATACCACACAAATTAGCGCTTGTTGCACACAATAATTACAAATATCGCCAGCGGTCGATCTGACTAACCCACCACCGAAACTCCATATTTACTCACAGTTGCTGCTGTGCTGAGCCGCTGGAGCTGTGGCGCATCGCTTGCCCATTTAATTAAATGTCGAAAAAATGTTGCAACGTTGTAAGGAAGGAACGGTGACTTGTAGCGGTGAGTATGCAAAGATCGACAGTGACAGATAGCCAGATGATGCGTCACAGTGAGCTGGCAAGAGTTGTTTGGAGAAGAGTGCAAGGCAGTGCGAGGAGAAGGTGAAGTAAGACAATTGGAGCTTGCGTTGCGTAAGTTGGAGACTATTGAGGAACCGAATTTCAAGTGACCGTGGGGAATATTCGTACTAGGAAGTGATCGAAGTTTTAAGTCAAAATAGAATATCTGAAAAGCAAAGTCCACCCACGACGCAGAAGAATGGTTCTTATGGCGGCTCTAGCTGTAAATAGTCGCGGAAGTAGTAATAAGCAGGGCTATAACCAGTCAACCGGGAAATTGGCAACATCAGCTTTTGATGTCTTACAGAGGAAGTAGATCCTAGCACCCCTTGTTCTTAATAATGTCAGTATCTCTCAGCATTGGCTTAGTAATGCGATTGCAGTCCTTTAGAGTGTCAATGAGTCTGTGGGCCTGCTACAGTGAAGTACGATCTGTAACCCTTCTCATGATGGATTGCTTACGTTACCCTCGCATGCCACTAGTGGAATGAAATTTTTGGAAAGAGAAGAGCGCTGTCATTTGTGATGTGATCGGAACTTGGTTCAGTAATGGTTTCAAACCATTATTAGAAGTGAGAAAATATCGACCTCTTTTCCAAACTATACACCTCTAAATAGGCCTTCTCTAGCGTGGATAAAGAAGCAGTAAATTGACACAAGACGAAGTACTGGTATCACAGCAAAAATCGAGCCCTTGGAAGCCACCTCCCTGCTAAGAGATACACTAGCTCTATTCAAACTCCTTCTTGGCGAAGCATGAGTTCTACCGGCTCTTCACAACAATGGAATGGGATTAGGGGGGGATACTGATTTTGAAAAAAGGACTTAGCTGACTGCAGAAAACAAAAACCCAAATAAATCAACGTACCTTGCACGTGTAGCTATTCACCACTATCTGCGTACTCATCTCTACTTTGCATTACGAGTTCGATGAAAACTCACTCTCTTCCAAACAGAAATCATTTGCTTGACTGGCGCTGCGCGCACCTAGACGTCATAATATCTTAAGTGCATTACCACTTATCAAGTATTAATCCAGCTGCTCAACTAATTTATTCACTCCGCATGAATCCCAATGAGTTCTGGCTTCACATCGTGGTTTGTTGCATTTAACCTTCAGCATTTGCCGATCGATAGTCTGCTTGTGTCCATATGTTTGCATATTGATCGTACGTGCATGCTCTGCTACCCTTCCACACTATAGCTTATATAGACACAAGTACACAGCTAGATATCTTCTGATTGCTATCTCATAATTCATATGCGTAGCTGCACAAATAAAAAGTTTTGTGAGTTCCAAGTGGAAGTGGGAAAGTTCAAATTGCGTCTCGGCTTGACCACGCATGTGCACTTGGCAAAGCACTTGAGGGCTCATTTGATGCGTTTCACACAATTTTGCATTCAGCTACGCAATTTGACTTCGGTCCGGACCTGCCTTAATATTATTATCTCATTGATCTTTTAATCATTACGAGTTCAGCTCATTCGTCTCGATTGCGCCTTTTTTGGCATTACTGACTTAAAGTGCGCTGGTGTTTGTAAGTTAGTAAAGAAGAAGGGGAAGAAGAAGAGTAACAGGTAGAGGAAATGGTACAAGAAGAAGTAGGGGACAATTAATAGAGAGACGTATGAGAATAGGAATCAAAATAGAAATAGAAAGAGAGTATATGGGAAAAGAATCAGGATGAGGATAGAGCGTAGGAAGAGCACGTTGAGGTAGAGGAGGGGAAGAGGAGAAACATTAGAAACAAACAAAAAGAAAGAGCTAGGAAATGGCACCGAATAGGGGGAGCTAACCTAAGAGGAAAAAGAAGGCGCCGGTATAAAAAGGAAGAATAGTAAGAAAAAGAGGTGGAGTTAGTGATAGTAGAGCAGAAAGGGAAAAAGGAAGATAAATAGGAAAAAAATTAATAAAGAAATAAAACAACGAAGAGATAGGCTAATAAAGCATAGTAAGTGGAAGAGGTTGAGTTAGAGGAAGATTCTATAGAAGAGGAATAAAAATAGTAACAGGCTGAGGAAGAGGAAAAGGAAGGGACAGCTATAGAGGAACACGAAGAGGAAAAAGAAGGAAGTGGCAGGCCAGGAAGGAAAGGTAACAGGAAGAGGTGTAGGTGGAGGTAGAGGTAAAGGTAAAGGTAGAGGTAGAGGTAGAGGTAGAGGTAGAGGTAGAGGTAGAGGTAGAGGTAGAGGTAGAGGTAGAGGTAGAGGTAGAGGTAGAGATAGAGGTAGAGGTAGAGGTAGAGGTAGAGGTTGAGGTAGAGGTAGAGGTAGAGGTAGAGGTAGAGGTAGAGGTAGAGGTAGAGGTAGAGGTAGAGTTAGAGAAAGATGCGATAAGAGATAGGAGGACGAACATGTGGAAGATAAGCAATAGAAGCCAGGGAGATGGATGTGACATTCGAGATAAAAATTAGTAGTCTATAAACTTTTCTAAAGAATGTATGACTAATCTATCTAAAATACTCCAGCGACTCCTTTCTTCATACTTGCGGTAGAAAAAACACGTTTCTATTGGAATTAGTTTTTTCTGCTTGTTGCAGAATGCCCTATAAATGACGGATAGTTCTGACTCTCATTTGACCACACTTACGATAAAAGAGCTGGTTGAGAGTTGACAGTCTCGCAATACTGGTCAGGCTGTCTGACAGTAAGCTTCAGGTAAGACTTTTGGTCTGTTTTCCTCATTACTAAACTGCTGCCCAGACACGTAGCTTAGAATATCACCAGCAAGCTGGAATGCTAATTTGCTACACATTCTGCAAAAATCTTCTACCTCCAGCATAGGTTGAGATAAGGTGTTATGTAAATTGATATTTTATTTCTTGAACAATTTTTAGGTTCTGGCTGGTAGTCGTGTGCGTTTTAACCTATTTAGATTGAGCAAAAGAGTATATGGTAGCATCAAAACACTTGCTGCTGCGTCCTTTACAGCAAGTAAATAGTTGTTGCAATTTTCCTGGTGCTCCGACCCCTTTGGCTATTACTTTTTATGTTTATCTTAATACCACCGTCCATGCTACCACATTTTGAATTGGAATTACAAAGTGTGATAAAACTCACTTTTATGGCGTTGTCCATTAAATTAACTAATTTAAAACTATAAAACCTAACTTCACAGAAAACTGCTCATTCAACATAAATTTTCAGCTTCCCACTTCATTGCAGCAACCTTTCGCATAGCTTGTAACGGCAATTTATAGCATGTACTTTGACAGACTCTGCTGGCTAACTTCAGTTTGTCGGTTACAAATAGACAGACCACCGTACAGCTGTTGCTTGTGGTTTATTGTGGGCGGATTACGTAAAATTAAAAGAGTTGAATGATATTAGCAACACAAGAAGGCACTAAATTTTAGCCCAACATAGTAAAAACTAAAGAGAGAAGCATAAACAGGCCAACTAGGTATGCCTACCTCGTTTACACTACCAGATGAATCTATATAGGTCATTTATAAAATTAACAGCACAAATCTTCGTTCAAGCAAAAATGCTGATTAACTGGTGGTATTTATGTAAATCAGGTTTTAAACTAAAATATTCTTGTCATAATAGGATATAGGAACGGAGGATTTTTAATGCAGAACTTAAAAAACGAACTAAGCTCTTTACGAACGAAAGAGAGAGAAGGTGTGCTATAGAGAGATAGAGACGTAGTAGGACATGGCACACAGAGGCAGAGGGCGAGAATGATGCGCAGAAAACAAATAAGACGAGAAACACGAAAGAGAATTGAAGTTTTGAGAAAAAGCGGAAGAACTAAGGAAAACGGAAGAACTAGAGAAATTAGTCACTAGGAATAAAAATTAAAACAAAACAGAGGGCTGCTTTGGTCAATATCAAGGTATGCAGCCGATTAAAATAACGTTCTGGTTCCGCTTCTGCAATATGTTTCAGTTTCGGTTTCCGAATCGTTCTTCAACATTTATAACGGTTTCGTTCTGGTTTCGGTTTCAAAATAACAAAAATTAGCACAAGTTTATGAACAAAAAAAAAAAATATTAAGTTTGTTACTCAGCCACAAAATTCAAGCGGTTAAAAATAGATCAGATTTTTTCGAATTTTTAATTTTCGGACATTATAGATTTTCTCCAATATAATAATATATATTGTTAACACCATATATGGATAAAGTTTAGCCAAAATAAGCTCTAAAAGTTAACAAATTTTTTTATTAAAAAAGTATTAAATATTTTTAGATACCTGTTTTCAGTCGATTCTATAGATATATACCTATCCATCATAAAAATTTTATCGAATTTGAATTTAAGATTTTTGAGAAATCGCAATTTGAAAGGTCACTTGAAAATTAACAAGTAAAAAAATTAATATAATACAATAATATTTATAATCGCTTTAAAAAGTTTGACTCACTAGTTTGACCTGATCTATTCGGGTCAAAATAGTTAGCCCAAAAATCGGGCGTTAGCTGGGCATGTGTTTTTAAAACTTTTTTTTTTTCAAACGATATGCAAACTCAAAAATTCACTTGTTCCTTTTTTTCCTGTTTTGTAAAGTTTATTTTTTCAATACTTCGGAAACTGCTTTAGTTAAAATATATATTTGGGAAAATTTAGAAACATAAAAAAAAATTGTTTAAAAAAAATTTTAAATTTCAAATTTTAGAAAATTTTCGATTTTTCAAAACTCGAATTTTTTTTGTACTATACTTTTGATATATCTAAAGATATCTTGAAATTCTTAAAACGGTGTTTTTTTTCTTATTTGTCAAAATATGTATTTTTAAATTAAAAATCAAAAAAAAAATATTTTATTTTTTTAACTTTCTAGTAGAGATAAATTTTTTTAGCGCTAGTGGAATATGCAAACAAAAATGTTAAAAAAAAATTTAGGATATTTTTTTTTCATTCCACTACCACGAAAATTTTTTTTCATATTTTCTATTTATTATATTCTTAATATAGATATAAAATTGTAAAATAATAAAGCTTTTACCAAAAAATAGCAAAGCCTTTCTTGAAATCAAGAAATTAATTTAATAACTAAACACTGGCAGACCATAAAAATTTGAATCCTAAAAGTTATTTAAAATACGTACAAGAAATGATACGGCCTAGCGCCCATACCATCATCAACTTCCCAACACCCCTTGGGCAGTGAAATCTAATTTCCTAACAAACATATTCATCAGAGCAGCAACCATGCTAGAGCAACAAAAAGTGGAAGCATCCATCAGGAATTTCTGCTTTTGCGGTTTTCTTATTATTTTCTTAGCAAGCTCATCTCAATAATTTTCCAATTCGTTGCGTCAGGATTAAAGCCGTCAGAAATTGAATGCAGCAGCAGCAGCAACAGCTGAAGTGGCAGCAGCTGCAAGAGCAGCAAATGAAGTTATTAGGCAGCTGACATGGTTGGCACAAAAAGACCACAAAGGGACATGAAGCAATAATGAAAACTAACCAGCTTTGCAAGCAGCTTTACTCAGCAATTTTTTAATATAAATTAAATGAGTGTGTATGCGCGTGTGCGTGTGAGTGCCAGTGTATTGGTGTCGAATGCGGTGCTAATGAAATTGCTTCTAACTAAGATGTTGTGGGTTAAAAACCTTTTAGACAATATTTATTAGCTTAAAAGTAGCTACAGTTACCAGGAACATCTGCGTTTCTAGCAATCATGAACACAACAACAACAACTACTACTTTACAACAACTCTACAACCTGTCACTGCAACATATCAAAGCAACATGTCAGCAATTTCCGCTTGATGGTGATGCGGCTTTGAGCATAAAAACATAATAATTGGATGGCTCAGGTGGAGAAAAAAAACCAAAGAAAGTGGACAC
Organism: Merzomyia westermanni; assembly: GCA_949987695.1. Lineage (NCBI taxonomy): Eukaryota > Metazoa > Arthropoda > Insecta > Diptera > Tephritidae > Merzomyia > Merzomyia westermanni. The sequence continues at coordinate 6,474,297 of OX465293.1, read as the reverse complement.
ATTGGAGGGGAGTGAGAGAGATACGTTGAAAGAACAAAAGTGTAGAATCTGCGCGCGAAAATTTGAGTAAGTTGCTGCCGATCAAAGTAGGCAAATGAGTTGCTAAAGTAGATATGGTTTGAGTTAATAAAAATTGTACAAAAATACAAGAAAACTGTTGAACTATTTCCAAAGCTACAAAGCAACAGTTTGCAACTCATGGGCGTAGATAGGTTGCAACGAAAGTAGGGGTACACCCAAAATTTGATTTTTCTCTGTATAGTTGAGGATAAATGTTTTGAAGTTACCGAACGTGGGGCTTAGGGTAAGTTTGGGACAGCTACCCCGCTAACGTGGGGTACACTCGAACGCTATTATGCTCCATTGTTATGGAGATACTGTTATATGTCTATCTAGTAGCAGCGTTGTAACGATAAACAAAGTTCCGACTCAGTCAAGCATCTACGCTCAATTAGTTATCTGAAGAGTAAATCCCTTCTAGATCAGTTTTCATTGACCTTGCAAGAGCTGGAAAACTGTACATCAAGTGACTGGACAATTTCACCTCGTCCCATATACAGTGTACATAGCTGGGACTAACAAGAATGTTGAACCAAACGGCACGGGTTCACTCAACATTTCAATCATCATTGAGAGTTGAGTCATAAAGAACCTAGGAAGCTTTGCTGAGCGCTTTACATCCATAATTCAATATAAGGATATCGACTTCTGACAGAAAACTGTTTCAAGGGTATCTTTCAGTTCGAGTCTTGGTATCGATCCTACCACCATTCAAAGCAGTTCATTATTTGAAGCCTTTTCGATATCAATGAGTAAATAAAAAAAATTTAAGTGAATATTTCTAGAGCCTTGTTTGGCGCAATGTACCCCCTTGAGACGCCTCCCCCTACATACGCTCATGGCTTGCTATTAAAACAAAACATCATAAAAAAGCAATAGGCAAATCAATTTCTAGACCAACCAATCCAATTAGATGCCTGGCCGCATTGCAAGCGAAGCAATGAAACAATTTTTTTGTAAGAAAAAAGTAGCAAAATGCTGTTCAACAAGATGCCATCGTAAACTTGAAATTGTTGCAAGCTGAAGCAATCAAATAGTAATGCGTACATTGATGCTGCAGCAACAACAATTCCAAACGTTCATGCAATACCAACATACAAAGTTATAATGCCAAGCGTAACATATTTTTATGTGCTATTTCCATTTGTTGATCCTCTACGAATTTAGCATTGCGTTTTCACATTCTGCAGAGGTCATGGCGCGTAGCAGTGATGCACAGTGGTGATGCAGATTTAAGGAGCAAAGCTGGAGCTTGGTTTTAACGACTTCGAATTGTTCAAGGACACTGAGTAGTGGCACTAGGGATGTGACTTCAAGTTGGAAAATTTATTGATTGATGCATTGATTTCTGAAAAATCGATTCTTAATGAAAATAATCAATTGATGTACATATATATCGATTTTTTATACGGAAAATGTCTATTCGATGTATAAGTAAAAATATTTAATGATTAACTAAATCAAGGAAAAATCATTTAAGATAGGTAATAAGTATAGAAAAAATTACCAAAAGCACGATTTTAAAATTAGCTGACTCACATTTAAATTATTTGCATACAAATTTTCAACAGTAAACAATAAAAGGTATAGATATAACAATTCTTTGGTTTCAAACCTAACCAAAGAAATACATCACCCGCTACAATTTGAGATAACGAAACAAATAAATATGAATGATACCATCACAAATGCTTAGTTTTCTATTTGACTAAATTGAAATGAAAATTAATTAATGAATATTAAAATAAATAAAACGCAAAAATAGTTCGTCTTAAAAGTATTCATGAAACGAGCTCAAGGCCAAGAATAATAATTTTTCCCCTATTGAATTTTTATGAAAATTATTATTGTTTTTATTTTTTAATAATAATTTTTAATTAATTTTCATAAGAATTCAAAAAGAAAAAAATTATTATTCTTGGCCTTGAGCTCGTTTCATGAATACTTAAAAATGAACAGGCCGTAAATCAACAAAAATTGTTGGTATAAAAAAAATATCCTTTAAAAACTTTTTTTTAGGTGTAGTGCGAACATAGTTTTACCAATTTCTTCATCCGTCGCATAGATGACGTTATTTAAAAAAATTTATTCAAAATGTCTAGGACTTATTAATAATAATATTTGTTTTTCATTAATAAAATCAATCAAAAAACATCAAGAATTGTAAAAAATAATCGATTAAAGTAAGCATCGTTTATTTATTTATAACCCTAAACTGCACGCAGCAATGCGCTCCTCTATTGTGCACCACTGCAGTGTCTGCCTCACTTAGTGATTTGTGGCTTTCGCTATTGAAACCAGTTTGATTTCGTTTCGATGCAATGCGCTGCAACCAAATGCCATTAAATGTGTCTACAAATTGCATATTGCCGTAAAATCGTGCCATCATAACTAACATTAAGCTTAAATAGGAAAAGCAACATATTCATATTAGCGCTGCGAAATCGAATAAAACAAGAAAAATAAAATTGAGAGCTGCTTTTGGCCCATTTATATAAATGTAGTTTTACAAAGAAAATTCCGCTAGGTGGCGCATGCATGCTGGTACTTAAAAAAACTTTTGTATGGTATCCAGATTGGTTCACAATCTGAACATATTGATAGCTAAGTAGAAGCTCGCTTTTTCCAGTTATTTAAAAAAAACGGACTATCTCAACATGTATTTAAAGAACAGAAGACCTGTTAAATAATAATTAATAATCGTAATGATTACCGTTTTAATTAATTACTTTCTTGAGAATAAATTTATTGATTGATCACCAATTATTTTCAAGTTAAAATGATTATGTTCTAATTAATTAAAAAAATAATCAAAAAAATCATGATTTTTTAACATTATTGAAAAAAATTCAAAAATAATCACAAAAAGTTGGTTTGAATACTTATGAATTCAAATTTTTTTTTTATTTATTTTTTTTATTTATTTTTTTTTTTTCAGTATTATTGTAGAAGCACATAAATATACACATCAACAATACTGAAAAAAGATTTAAAAAAAAAAATTTTCAAAAATAATGAAAAGTAATCAAAACAGCTTTTTAAATAAATAATTGATTACTAATCAAATTTAACAGGTCTGTCTTAGAGCGGGTGTAAAAAATTCCCTATCCAAAAAAAATCAATTCAAAAATTTTTTACCATTAAAAATTTAAAAAAAAAAATCAAAAATAATCACAAAAAGTTGTTTTGAATATTAAATTTTTTTTTTTTTCAGTATTACTATAGAAGCACATAAATATACACATCAACAATGCTGAAAAAAGATTTCAGAAAACCAATTTTCAAAAATAATCAAAAGTAATCAAAACAGCTTTTTCAATAAATAATTGATTACTAATTCCTACTCAAATTTAACAGGTCTGTCTTAGAGCGGTTTTCAAAAATTCCCTATCCAAAAAAAATCAATTCAAAAATTTTTTACCATTAAAAATAAAAATAAAAATAGCAAAAATAATCACAAAAAGTTGTTTTTAATATTTACTTTTTTTTCAGTATTACTATAGAAGCACATAAATATACACATAAACAATGCTGAAAAAAAATTAAAAAAAAAAAAATTTTCAAAAATAATCAAAAGTAATCAAAACAGCTTTTTAAATAAATAATTGATTACTAATTACTAACCAAATTTAACAGGTCTGTCTTAGAGTGGGTTTCAAAAATTCCCTATCCAAAAAAATTCAATACATTTCCAAATTTTTTTTTTTCTGAAATATGGCGTTTTGGAATTTAGAGGGTTTTTTAAAAATACTTTTAAATAGTGTGGTCTTCCACTCAGTCGAGAAACTAAGCCAAACTGGGTCCTACACAATAATTGTTTAGATACCGTTATGCACGTGCCACCTAGCGGAACCTTTTCTCTAATTTTTTATTTTTTTTTCAAACTTCAAGTCTCAATTTTATCGGTAAGTACTTAAACATTCTCCACTTTTGAACGAGTTTTTTATTCTTGCTCAATTGTTAAGTAAAAACTCAGCCAACACGAAAATTGCTGCAATAATTCAATATAACAAATTACTGCAAGCTGTGCCATAATCCATACAACAAGAAAGGCATTAAGAGCAGGCAAATTGCGAATATTAAGTTGCACAAGAAGTTCAAGGAAAAAAGGCAAAAAACTCAAAATACGAAACAGTTCAGAACTGCCATATAGAGCGCACTTACGAGGCTGCAGCACATTTTTGCAAAAAAAAGGAAGGCAGCAAGGAAGTGAAATCTACAAATAAAATAGAATAATAATTACCAAAACCATTAAAAACTTTCTTTTCTAACATTTCTACTCGTTTCATGAATACTTGAATTTCTACGAATATTTAGTTAACTCTGCGACTAAGCGCACATTGTGCCCGAGCTCAAAATGCCTGCATGCGCCACATCAACACACGCACACTACTGCGCTACCCCTCACGAGTGCTGTTTTGTTGTACTTTTTCTTTTGTTTTGGCACTACCCTACTTGAAGTTTTAGTCGTTAGCGGAAACTTTCTAAATGCTTCCGGAAGTACCATTATTACTGGACTTATTTACAACAAAGACGACGAAATCAACAACAACGAAATTTTGCGAGCGCAACGAGCAACGAGTTAATGGCCAACTTCTTGTATAGGCGAAAATAGAGCTTAAGCTGCAGGAACGAACGAATGGTGATAGAGCGAATGAAACTTGCAGCAAACTCGGGACGTAAAGAAAATCAAAATGGGCTTCTACAAAATTTATTTTCTCTTTTTTTTATATTTTGTATAACAAAAAGTTTTGCGCCAGAAATGTCTGCTGCTGAAAATTGCATTGAGCCAAAAAGCAAAGGATTTATTGCAGCAGCACAGCCACCTCGTTGAGATAAGCGTGAAAGGAGTGAGATAGCAACAGTTTGAAAAGGACGAAAAACGAACTGAAATTAAGTAAATCTTCAAAATAATTCGTAAGCAGCTTTATTTAGTTTGGATCTCAAAGAAACTATCGCCATCTAAGTAACGAGAAAATGAACGTCGGAATTTAAGTGAAAAATAAAAGACGGCGATTTAAAGTAGCTCAACTAGAAGCTGACAGCTTTTTGGCAGTGTTTTATAAAGTTTCAGTGAAAAAGTTTACTTTTCGATAGGATAATGGCAATTAAGTGAGGAGTATTTGAATTAGAAACATTAGAGTAGTTGCAAAAGCCTAAAAGTACTTATTTCTACCTATCTTATTCAGAGGTCTAGTATTACCAGTATAAGTGGTCTTTAAACAGCAAAGTAAGTGACCAAGGGCTGTTATATCAATGTAACCCTGTAAAACTCTACGCACCTCCCCTAGAACTGTCATCCACTGAACAGCCCGCTTTCCCGTGACCAGTTCTAGACGAGGTTCAATGCGGTCTACCATGTTTGCAGGTTGCAGTTTGAGCTATATTGTTGGTGTAGGCTATGACTAGGCAACAAGTCCTCTCCAATTTCAGAAGCAAAGTATTAGCCGTTAGGTTCCACAGCAGAAGGGATAAACACCGCTTTAAGGCATGTATCTAGATGCCTAACTTCTTCCCAGATTTTAAAACATATTTCTTCTTGTTAGAATTGCGAGCTAACAAAAACGGTATAATGGGCTTATTTAGAGGCGCCTTGGATATTACTCCAGCCAACCTTCTTTCCTTAGACGTTTTAAACTCCTCCTCTCATTCCATACCCATAATACCTTAACGAAGAAAGATTTAAGTCTTAAATTTTCCTAACTCGTTACCCCTACCTCCGACTCCATAGCCTTTGTATGAGCTTTCTAGGGCAGTTTTTGGTGCCAGTTTTTATTGCTTTGGCCATTGTTGTTATTAGCCATGATGTGGCAAATCGGTGCACACATCAGAATGTTAACTGTCAATTTGTTTGCCACATGTGGCAGCTATGTTGTTGTTATTTATCGCAACATTGTAGATATGATTGTGCTTTTGTGGTTGTTGTTGTTGTTGTTTTTTACACAACGCAGTTAGTTGTTTATGCGATTATCGACCTACAGTAAAAACGTGAGCTAACATTTTTCTTGACGAGCTAGTAGGAGTAGCAGGCTGTGCCGTAAGCGCTGAATCAGGAAGAGCAAGAGCTTCTCAAAGTGCACCAACCAACCGTTTTGCGGCTTGCAACGTGAGATAGAAACTCAATAAGAACATGCTCCAAAGTGTAGCCAGGAAATGGGTAACAAAAGTAGTAATGGTGTGATGGCAGCAACATGTTGCATGGCGTTGAGAATTGCGTGTTTGCCACAAACTTGTATGAGAAATAAAACAAAGGAAAAACGAGGGAAGTCGTATAAGTCAGGAGAACTTGCGATCATCGCGCCTCTTATATCTTCAGTTAGTGTTGCACTGTCAGCGACAGGGAGAATCATCTTGAAATGCAACGAAAATTGTTATAAACTCATTGCTATACCTAAAAGCTTTAATTAAGAACATGCGAGCTGTGAAGCGACTATATAAAGAGATATTTCCGTAGAACACAAAGAATCGATCGCTGTGCCTTGATTCCTTCAGTTGATTGGATGAAAGGAATGTGGAAGCTTGCACTTGACAATGTCACATGACATGGTCTCAGGCTTACCCCGAGATAATTGTCCTTCGAAGGAATTGTGGATGTGCCTGCTGTACCGATGTTGTGTATTGAAGACTTAGTTGAGCCTCTAGGAAGTCAAAGTAGCTTACTAACACTGCGTGGATATTGTGATTCAAACGGGCGTGCTCCATGATGCCAAACATCGCTGCCAGTGGTGATCCGTTGGTCTCTCTCTCTATGGCGCGATATACAACAGGTATAAAACCTCCTAAGAGATTTTTGCGCCAAGCTTCTCTTCCAATTTGTGGTGTGCCGATTTGAATTTTCCCTACAAATTGGTGGGACCTACAGTTTTTTGCCGACTCCGAACGGCATCTACAAAGGAGACGAATTTTTGCTGAGAAGCCTGTCATGGCAGAAATACACTCGGAGAGTTTGCCAAACCACTGCCGAGGGGCGACCACGTTTTTGAAAAACTTTTTTTTTTTCCAAATCACTTTTGATCCGTTGGTCTAGCTTAATTAAAAACCACTAGGTATACTTGGCCAATGTCTTCCGCATGTTTATACCTTCATTGATACTTAGAAGCATCTGTTTGTAAATAATAAGATGACAAAACCTTCTTCTTCGTCCTCTGTGTAAGTCAGTCAGTCGCTTCACAGCCAACCATCAAATAAACACCTTAAGAGGTGAAAATCCAATTGATGCGATTGCAAGAGTTTCCTTCATTATCTTCTCTTCGGACTTTTAAAACTGCCATCGTATTCTGTGTTCCATTAAAAGTTACGCTTACAAAAACCTTGTACTCATTGGTATTCGCCAACTCAGCATTATTAAGTTTGCCGTCTCAGATCAGTCGAACTACATATGTATCGGCCCTTGGCCATTGAACGTGCAACATGATCCGCACGACACGTTGACGCAGTCTCTGCTTGGCTATTTTTGTTTTGTCTAGCAATTAGCTCAGCATCGTGCTGGACGCCAGCATTTCGTGGTCGCCACTACATATTTGCTCGCTGGTATCTCTTGGCGCTTGCTAGTGAGTCTTCCCATGCTTATATTTGTAAGGTCAATCGCGTCCGCGGAGCTCGTGTGTTGCATAGTTTTTTTTCACAGTTTATCGCGCTATTCATGCCGCCAAGGGCTGCAGCACGTTTTAGCCAAAGCAGTCGATCTTTTGCGCCAGTCAATCGGATATTGCAGCCTTCTTGCGTGTTACAGGACGTAGTATTTACAAGCGTGCAATGCAAATTGATTTCCCGCAGATATTACCACACCGCCACGCCATTGCATCGAGTTCTTTGTTACTTTTTTCTCATGGAATTGGATTTCTATACGCAATTCATAGCGTTCCACTTGTAATCTGCCGCAAGATTGGCGCATTGATGTTTCAAGCATCACCAACATTCGCACAAATTTATTGACAGCCAAACGGACAGCGCACTTACAACGCCTCAGTGTCCGCGTGTCCGCTTGTCCCGAGTACGTGTTGTTTACTATTTTATGGCTTATCAGTTTGCTATAGACTACGCACACATACGCACATCGAGTTAGCTGCGCTTATGTTGTATATTTGTACATTGTACTCAAGTGGCATGTTGCAAGTACGAGTTAGGCGCAGTGTACTCCACCAGCATCCTTCTGCATCAGCTTCGCAGCTCAATTCAATTCAATTCTGTTTCGAGTTTTCATTTGCTGCACTAATATGAAATTATGGCAGTTTCGTAGGTGATTTGCTGCAGCGCCAAAGGCCAACTACTGGTTCAAAACGTTTAAACGTGATTAGCTGTTAAACCAGAAATGGCCTGAGGATGTGGAAAGAGGTCAAGCTGCCGCGTATATATATACATTGATGATTTCAGTCATAAATATGTTATTGTAGGTCGTTTACTGTTTATATTTCTTGTTATTTTCTTCTTCTTCTTTTTCCAGTTTATGATTGTAGGTTATTGAGGGCAGTAAAGTGGAAATTAATTTCTTTTTTTATGAAAGGTAGTTAGATGGGAATTTACTCACGTTTGTACAAATGTATACCAACGATCGCGGCCACACACTGATATCGCACGAACTGATTATATTCATATATGTACGTTTTTTATCAATAGTGTAAGAGGTATTGGATCTTCTGTCTCTCATTCCCGCCCTTCTCTCCTTTCCTCCCAATCCTCCATTTCCATCTTCCTCTACTTACTATTTTCTTTAACATTATCTTTATGCTTATCTTTATTCTTATCCCTATCCCTTTCATTATCCCTATACTTATCCTTATCTTATCGTTATCCTTATCCGTATCCTTATCTTTATTCTTATCCCTATCGTATCCTTATCCTGAACCTTCTCCTTCCCATTCTACTTCTGCTTCTCCCGTCTACCTTACCCTCATTCGCTCCTTCTCCCCCTTTCTTTGCCTCTACCTCGCCCTTTCCTACTACTTGTTCTCTTTCTTCTTCTCTTTCCCCTCCGACTCATTAGACTTATATATTTAATTTTCCATGCTGATGTTGGATATCCACTCGAAATCAATCAAAATCAATTATGACATTAAAGCCAAAGAAAAATTAATTAAAAGCTACAAATAATAGAAATTTTGTACTGTTCATATTATTCAATTAATTTGTTCTTGTTTTTTTATCAAAATTTCTTACCGTTTCCTAGAATTTGAACATTTTTGATAAATGAATTGATTTGAGCATACACCCGAGCGCCTTAGGGTATGATACACCAATTTATTGCTTGAAATCCAAGTAGTGATGCTTGAGCATTCTGTTAGGGGCTATCAAAAAAATTGGAAGAATATTTGGAGTTTGCTTCAGCATAAAACAATCTATTTTATTGTCACTTAATAAATATTTTGTCATTTTTTAGGGTTTGGGTTTTGCAACTAAATTATGGATATGGGCAGCAAATATTAGCATAACTCACTTAAATTAAAAAAGAGCGCAAATAGGTGGCAACAATTTAAAACATGCTTAGTGGCAACTCCTAGCAGAAAGTCTTAGAATGCAACAAACTATCTAAGTACCACATTTTATTCAACTCGGTTAAGACGTTTCCGTGATAGTAGAGGATGTACATGTATGTAAACATACAAGCGCCGATTTTTTTTACACGCAAGCACTTAGCGACTTATGAATAAAATAACAAATTTCCTTTGAAAAGCAAGTGGGAACTGGTCGCTTGCAAGTTTGGACACAGAAGTTTGAGCGATTTACATTTTTTCTGTTTGAATTTTTTTTTTTTTTGTTGCTATCAATTCAAAAATGTTTTTATGTAAACTCGTTGAAAGTTATAAGATATGATTTGTCCTTTATTTTAAATAGTTTCTCAAACCGTTTCTTCATTTTTTTTAACCAAACCTATTGCAGCATATCAAACTTCGAAATCCCGTGACTGTAAAAGAAAACCAAGGAACTTATGGGATATTAAAAATCCAAAAACTCCACTCATCTGATATATTCCACACTTAGTTATTATTGATGAGAAGTTCCTTCTAGCAGTCAGGCTTCATGATCACTGAGTATCGGGTGTTGATACTATTAGGAAATCGTTGCTGTCTGTTTGTAATTTGGACGTATAGCCATTTAAAAATTGAAAAAAAAACTGTTTATTTTTGAAACTCTTCAAATTTGTTTTTATATGGCGTACCTATTACTTTCTTGATATGGTCTAATGTACTTGCATGCGACAGATAGAAATATTAGTAAGTGTAGCCCAAGGTAGTTTTGTTGTATTTTGTAGTGAAGCTAGCTTTGAAAAACGTGCGGTGACAAATATTTAATTGAATACATTTAGAATTTTATGTGGTCTTGACATTAGGGTGTCTATAATTCGTAAAATTTAAGTTTTTTTACTACATTCAACAACATTTTAAAACAACTCCTAGACACAACAACCCCTTGCCCTTATTTATCAAACAAGAGCTTAAAAAGCTAATAGCGCTGGTTGACTTGGGCGCATATAAATGCAGCAATTTCGAATAGCAAAATATTGGTGTGCTGGGCCTACTGTCAATTTCGTTTTATTGGGTGTTTTCTGTACTTTAAAAACGAGCTGGAGCTCTGCATATTTTATAGTTACGTCGCTGGAACGTTACTGTTACCAGCAAATTATTTTCCTGACTGTCACTACTGTCTCAACACTTTAAAGTCACAACAACTGTCATAGCCCCACTTTAACAACAATTTGTGTTAGTTGGGTAAGATTCTCTTTTTAAGGAGAACCAGTTCTTTGCAATATAAGAGCCATCCTAATGTTGTTTACTTTTGTGCAATATCACAACTATGTTTAGGTCCCAAAAGCTTTGTACATTGAATCAAAAATGTCTCATATATTTTTTATTAATACAATGCCATGAACTATGTATTACCTATGTATATATAAACCTACATACATATATATTTACAAACCTTTACAGATATGGTAAGTTCTATTAAATGGCACTTTTGCTGATATCGAAAATTATTAAATTTTATTCTCACCGGTGTCATTGGTTTACAAAATTTTATAAATTTATGAATGTGCAAATGTACGAATGCTTGTGCGTATGAATTTCCTTTCTCTCGTATCTTGCATGACATACCAGCCCAGCCAATTCATTCTCAATGCCGAAAGCCACAAGCAGCATTTGCGGTTTTCATTGAAAGCCGTTCCCATATTTTAAAAGCTCCTAGCTATAAATACAAATATGCTTGGTGCTCAGCTGCTTTATGATTTTTATTAAAATTTATATTTGCGTTGTGGTTACAACTTATGTAACAATCGATGTACTTAATATAGATATTATAATATGTGACAGAGCTTAATTTATTAAAAATAGCTTTAAAATAAGAGCTAACCAAATCATACTAAGATAAATCTTTATTAGGAAATAAAGATTTGTAACTGAAGAGCTGTGCCAACTGCATGAAAAATAAAAATTTTGACAGAGCGTGAGCAAATTCTGACATTTATCGTGGTGAATATAAAGCTCTAGTTAGCTAATGGCGCTAGGGAAAGTTTTGACAATTACCAATGTGTACACATACTTATACATAACTGTGATAGTGGCAACAATTTTATTTGAAATGCATTTATAAGTCAACACATTATCAAAAGCGAAAAAACTATAAAAAAATACCAACAAATATAATGCCAGCAAAAGGTATTAGACATCGCACCAATTGTTAACATAATCGGTTGCATTTGGTACAATAAAATGGACACTATTTTGCACAATAGAAATTTTATTCACCTAATTTTTTCTCTGAGTAAAATGTTTCTGATTAGCACACAGCTTGAGTAATTTATTTATTACCGAGAGTTCTTTGCTTCACTCACCTTATAACTTTTATTTGGGGAATTTAAATAAAACAATTTTTTTTTATGTGGCTTTTGAACTTTTGAAGCTAAGAGAATAGGTCTGTTCAATAACAAAAAATTATTACTGTAAGTTACGAATTCTTACTAACTTCTTCTGTCAAGTGTTCATTAACTCGAAAAATTTGTAAGAGAAAAACAAATCGAGAGCGTAAGAGTTTGAGAGACTTACTAATCTTTACTGCTAAATTTCTTGCTAGTAAAAATTGGAAACTCAAAAAATTCGCTGTCAAACTCGAACTGAAATAAAATTAATAAATATATTTTTTTTCATATTTAAAAAAATATAATAAATTTTAATATTGATGGATAGAAAAGGGGAAAATAGAACACCTTTAATGCGTAAGTACTAAATTAAGTGATACAATTCAGTTTATTTGTAAAATCTTTACATGCTTGCTGGCAAAAGGACGCTATAACAAATAGAAAACGTAGCACAGTGCCAGAAGGACAATTTGTTTCCTAATCAAAAAATAAAAAGTGGTTATTTTTTTAATTAATTTTTGAAATTGTCAATCGTCTTTTTACTTACCAATTGTTGTTCATTTTTCTCTTCGAATGAAATTACTCTTTATTTCATAGTAAAACTCTTATTTAATGTATTTACTGGAAAAGTAAATGAACAAACCAAATATAACGAAAATTTTACTTCAGTTTACATGTCAACTATGAATTTATGCTTCCCATTTTTCTTTCTTTCTTTTCGCATAAATCTTTTCCATAATAACTATTTTTAAAATCATATTCCACTTCTGATTTCAACTAACTAATTGACTCATTTCATCCGGAACTCAAACATGGTGCACTTCAGTTTTACTTCATATTCACTTTCATTCATTTATTCACTCCTTAAATTCTACTCGGGTCCTGCTTCTTTTGTGTTTTGTTGATATCACAAACGCGCAAGCCAACTGAATTGAAATCAATTTTTAAGTTATGTCACACGTGTCCTGCTGTCAACAACGTTCAACGCTCATAGCTACCTTTTAATCTTCGATTCGATGTATTCACTTCATTTTGCGACTGTTAAACTTCGCATTCGATTCATTGCTCCGCTATTCGCTTTTGCTGTCGCCTTTTACTTTGTCAATCATCACTTCTTTGACGATTTATTATAGTTACCTACTAACGTTTTGTGTGAATACGAAAATTCGTTTAAGAGATTTTGGTGACAACAATAAAAATTCGAATATCAGAATGCATTGCACGTTTACAGGAATGTCTGAGAATTTTTCAGTTGTTATCCTTTTTGTTTTTTTTAACTTGTTTCCTTTACCTTCTTATACTATTTGTCTTTTTTTTTTGTTGTTGTGTAGGTGCTTTATTGTTGTCACTACATTTAGCTACATAAAATCTGTTAGTCTTTTTTTGCTGTTATTTCTAAATAGTATGGCAGTTGTTGTTGTAACGTTCATAGCAGCATTGCCATTTCACAATTTTGCTATAACATTGATAGTCGCTGTGGGTGCATCAGGCTGTAATGTCATACGTTCGTATGGCTGCTGTCACATAGTCAACGTGTTTATTTGACATGCTTGACATAGCTCAACATTTTGTGCCAAAAAGAAGAACGTGGAGTGGTGAATAAATACTGATAGAAGTTGATTTTTTTGTTTGTTTTTGACTACTTATAGATACATATGTAGCAGAATACGTGTAGAGAAGACGTCGAAGACTGAGAGGGCAAAGTGAGGAAAGTGGAAATAGTTGGAAGTGGAGATGACGATTTATATGGAGATGTAGGAGGAGAGTGAGATGGATATGGAGACGGAAGCTGAGGTAGAGGTGAAAAGGAGATGGATATAGAGGTGGAAATGGAGATAAAAGATGGAAATGGAGATGAAAATTCATATGGAGACGGAGCTGGGGTTTGAAATGGGGGTGGAATAGAGAAAAAGATGGTCATAAAGATGGATGTGAAGATGGATATGGAGATAGAGATGAAGTTGGAGATGGAAATGGAAATGGAGATAGAGATGAAGGTGGAAGTGGAGATGAAGATGGAGATGGAGATTAAGATGAAGATGGAATGAAGACGATATAGATGTGAATAGAGATGGAGGTGGAGCAAAGTAAGCAAATACATTTATTGGGCAGGAAAACGTAGTAGTAGTAGTTTATCTTTAACTCTTCGCAGCGCAACGACACATTGCTCGCAAATATAACTCATGCTCAGCTACTGCAACTAAAAAGATATAAATATCTGAGCAAATCTTCGGGCCCGCCATCCTACATTTTTCAGAGACACTACCAACGTCATGTTGGTACAAAGCGCCAAAAGCTACATACAACTTTCTCTACCTGAAAATATTGCTTTCTTATTCCAGGTGCTTCCTGTACCCGTAAAAATCTTAAAAGCCTCCTAGTTAGTGAATACTTTGTATTGCAATAACTTGTTATCTAAACCAGAATTATATAACAGTTTCTTTGTGGCCTCAATTCAAATACCAGACTGCGAACCCCTTGTTGCCGATTGGGATGGCGAACCTTTGATAAAAATATGAACTGATAGCATATTCTAAAGAAGATTCGGACCTGAAATCCTATGAAAGACAAACAAAGTAAGAGACGATGATGCCAAGAAAGTATTCCTATTGAACCTTAGACCTGCATACCAGGAATCACTGTCTAGAAATTTCATTTCTGTAGTCGCGAGACACTGAACATAAGCTGTATTTCACTGGAAAAACTAACCAGAACACAAGCGTAAGAACCCATTTAATTCATATTTAGCTCTTAAATTTCAGAAACAGCTGACTCCTACTTAAAGTAGAAATGTAAATTGAATGGGACGAAGACCGCAAAATAGCAAAAAAAAAAAAAAACACTGCCAACAAAATAATTTTCCAAGCATTTCATTAACTAAACTACGAACCCTTGTCAATACCTACAAATAGGACGCAAAGTGTAATTATGATTTAATTTGATGTTGGCAAACGCACATTACAGGCACTTTTACTCGCATTAACCCAGAACAAACTGTGCTCAGATACACGCAATAGCACAAAGACTACCATCAACCTAGGGACGCACATGTGCACGAAGCAGTCTGGCTGCGGTTTGTTGGGCTCATTATTTAGCAAACACGAGGGCTTGCATGCATTTCCTTACCAAAAGCGGTAGAATAACAATTGAAACAAAGCAAAAAGAAGGAAAGGAGTGAGGCAGTGAAAAGTTGAAATTGTAAAAGTTGGAAAAGACAATGAAAAAGTATTTTGTTGCAATATAAGTATGTTTGCGAGGATAATAGCAGCAACAGCAGGTCGTTCTTTTGGTGGTAAGAAACAATGGGAGGCCGGAGTAAGCCACATTACCACAATATTATCGACTACTGAGTGGAAGATCACCCTATTTGAAAATATTTTTCAAAAATGCCCTATCTCAGAATTTCTTTAAAGAACGCCCCACCTCAAAAGTTTTTTCAATAACACCCTATTTCAAAATTTGGTTTAAGAACACTCTATCTCAGAATCAGTTTCAAAAACGCCCTATCTGAACGCAAATTCAATACATTTTTAGCTGAGATAGGGCGTTT
The DNA here is from genome assembly GCA_949987695.1 of Merzomyia westermanni. Lineage (NCBI taxonomy): Eukaryota > Metazoa > Arthropoda > Insecta > Diptera > Tephritidae > Merzomyia > Merzomyia westermanni. The sequence goes on along the minus strand of OX465293.1, from coordinate 6,458,836 downwards.
TTGAATGAAATTCTCAGAAATATTGAAACAAATATTATTATATTATTTCTGAAAAAGATTTTGGAATAGGGTGATCTTCCACTCAGCAGTCATTATATGCGTATGAGATAAAGCTTACTCTTCAATATCAAGCCGGAACCGAAACCTGAATCAGAACTAGTATAAAACCGAAACTAAAACCAAAGTAGGAACCGAAGCTTGAACCGATCCCAAATTAAAACCAGACCCGCAACCAAAACTTAGGCAGAAACGAAAATTACAAACAAAAATTTTAACACGAAACCGAGTTCAAAATTATAGTTCAAACTACAACTTCAGAAGGAACCTTAACCGAACTTGAAACCGAAACTTGAACCGAACCTTGAATAAAACTCACAACTGAAACTGAAACCTTAAACAGATTCGGATCTGATAACGGGATTAGAACAGAAACCTCAACCGGAACTGCCGAAATCTAAATGAAGCCCGAAATAAAACCTAAACTGAAACCGAGGTCGACACCGCAACTTCAACCGATTCTTGAATTAAAACCGAAATCGAAACTGAAACCGGAATAGGAACAGAAATCTCAACTAAATAAGAAGCAAATCTTTAATCGAACCCGTATTAAACCGGAACTAAAACCTGAAAAGGAATTGAAAGCCATATTCAAATCCAATCCTGGATCAATTTCTGGGGCCGGAGTTAGATCCTAAAATAAAACCAAACCCGTACTTGAAATAAGATCCACTAATAGAATCGTATTCAAAACCATCAGACGATCCATTACTGAAACTAGAACTAGTCGTAAAACATTACCGGTAGCGAAACCGCATTAGAAAATGAATCTGAAAATCGAAGTTAATCGAGCCAAAACTGTGGGTGAAACCGGATCCACGAACGGAATCTATGACGAAACAAACTTGTCACCGGGCTTACGGCCGGAACAGGAATTAAAAAGACTGATATTCGAAGCAAAACAAGAACTAGAGGAAAAACAAAACTCAAAATCGAAAATAAGTCAAACCAAAACCCGGAACTGTAATCAGCTCCTTAATTGGGACTTTAGGGCGTGATATCTCCATTTATTTCCGAAACTTGATGTCACTACCCATACATGTGCGCGTTTGAGAACAGTTCAAAGAGCGCATTCATGACATTAACGTCTTCATTTTGCTATACATTTAATGCCAGAAGAGTTTATTCTTGAGCACCCGCATAGTATTACCGCGATTGAATATCCCTCTACCCCTTCTCTTGCTAATTAATAGATCGCATGTGCGTCCATAAACTATATCGCAAGTAATAGCACACACAGTAGCAGTACACTTTATGGGCTGCGAGTATTGTCGCACCTACTTGCATACTTGAGTCTCCTTAATGGGTTGGAGCTAAAGTCGGCCAGCCAGTCTGTGCTCGTTTTTATGAGGTCACATTGGAGCAAAGGGAGTTATGCTGTTTAAAAGTTGAACAATTGAACTATCAAACAGAAATATTTTTTGCGCGCTTGTGGTTTGCACCGCATCGTACTTCAAACTAGCTGCCATTGTCAGTCGGTCACCTGCTGCATACAAGCTCATTAGCTTGCAACCGCAAAATGCGATCCATCGAAACACAAATAGTTATGGAGTGTGGGCGTTTTTCTGCAGCATAGTGAAATATTTGGTCGCATTTATTTCGTGAAGCCGACAGCGGGTAGCTCGTATATATGTATGTCTCTTTCAATAGATTCGTCCAAATTATTTAATATTCTTTATTTATGCTGATAGAGTTGCGTGAGTCTGTTTATTTTCTGTTTGTTCATTATCATTTTCTACCAGCTGATTCATGGAAACTCCATTCGCTTTAATTAAATTTAAATTTTCATTATGTTTGGTGTAATTTTTTTGTTTGCAGGAACGTAAAAAATATCCATAATTTACCAACCGCACTAATAGCCAATAGAGGGTGCTGCCATACTTCTTTATGTAATTTGAGGGATGGATTGTTTAAAACGTATCTGGTTGGAATGCTTCCTAGTTCTACTTAAGATCTATTTGGTTTACTTCAAAAATTTTGGTTAATTTTAACGAGAATGGAAATTACTTACTTTGATCACCAAAAGACGGAAAGAAGTGTTGATCCGAGGGTATAATGGCAGGCCCTCAATAACATCCATACAGAGTCGGTGAACTCCTTTCAGGCAAAAGCACCACCTATCGCTGCAGAGTAAAAACAGTCAATCTGGCTCAACTTCAATCTGGATACTGTAACCGGTTAAACTCTGACTTCACCAGAGCTCAGACTTATCGAATGTTTGCCTGGCATGTGGCGTGTTCCCACACGATACCAGTCATTACTTTACATGCTCGGCATAGCAGACTTTTCCAACAGCAATTTTAGTTTGGTACAACACTATTGACCCTCTAGGACTTCTGTTAGCCCTGCGGGTTAGGGGGTTACAATATGCCGAGTTATGTATGCTGGTCGTAGGACTCGACTAACATCTACAAAGGGTAATGACGTGCAACTTGATGGTTGGTTTACGGATATTATGCCTCTCACAACTCATTACCCGTCTTCTCCTTCCTTATGGAAGGAGGTGGTGAGGTGACCTAGAAGGTTTCACTCGTCACACCAAATCGCTCCCACGACAGTCGCGCATATACCGCAAGGGAGTACCGGAGCATAGCGGGTTCATAGCCCTCTTGTCATTCTTAGCTACCATAAACCAATCCATGGACAGGCGTCTATGTAAACTAACACCACAGAAGCAGACTTATAAATAACAGGCATCAGAGCCAAGCAACACTAACCGAGTTGCATTGCAATTGTCGTCTCTGCTCGAGTTGTATGACCTCACATTCGAGGGTAACATTTGTACATACTATGATGAAAATCGATTAAAAATAATTGTTAAGTACACCACACGTGGAGAACAAAAAAGGGCATAGTAGCCATTTTGAATGCGAATGACAGAGCACCCACTCGCCCAACACGAACCCTACGTACATTGAACAATTCGAGTTTTGGGGTTCAACGAACTGCGTAACAACTGGAATGTAATACCAGCAATTCTACACACAAATGCTTACACACATACACACATACATATGTGAAAAATATGTGCCACATTTGGCATGATTGTAAAACCATTAAACTCTGCCATCGAAAGCCAAATGTGTCCGCTTAAGCCATTTGGCGCATTGACGTTATGCTGAGCCTTAATGTACTTTTATGTGTCATGCCAAATGGGTTTCCGGTTTTCTGCAATGGAATTGGCCAACATGTGTGCCAGCATGTGAGAAGATGTCGAACGGCAGGAAGAGCGGAGCTTGTGAACGGCATTAGTCATAATATAATATCAAATAATATATGCCCAGGTTGGCCGTGAGGTATTGAGAGAGGAACACAAACTCGCATGCAGTTTGAACTCGTGGAAGCTTTGACGCCGATTTGTTTTTTTCTTTATTCAATATTTTCGTCACTTCTTTTTATAACCTGAACATTCCATAATAAGGAAACCAACCTACCGCCAATTCATATTCCCCTTATGTTAAAATGTAGTGAGGATCGAATCTTTGCCTGCTTCGACTCACAGTTCTCTTTGTGCTAATTCATAACATGAACAGTGTCGTCATTAGACTCCATAACTACATCAAGCTCGAGAGGTTTTGCCAGTGCGCAGGTTGGACCCTACACCAAGAATTACTGCTCCCCTTGGTACTTGCGCTGAAGTACCAACCTACTCGGTGTAAAACCTCTTAAAACTTATGCGCACCAGAATATTTCCACGAGCCCAATATTAGATTCCGTCTCGTAAACATCGCTCACGCACAGGCATTCAACATTTCCACGGGATTTCTTTTAAACTGACTTACCTGCTATCCTATTCACTGTCAGGTTGGACCATCTTTTCAATATTCTTTCTAACTACGGGCCTGAGCAATGGATAACTCTCTGTGAGGGTGAATAAAGTCCTCTTATGGTGCCTGATTCTCTCCTCCAACGAGACGCTAGCATGCTTAATTCTAAAGGGTACCCGGTAATGCTAAGTAGACAGTTACTGAGCTGCCATCAACTTAGTTATTCAAACAGACATGTGAAATCTCCACAGGAGTAAAGATCCAAAGGGTGCTTTATTCAGTTCATAGAAAAATAGCTAATTAACAATTGTCCTGAGCCTTCTATTAGACTTCTTTTAAGTTGGCCATGACAGACTTTACATTCATAAAGACAAAAAATTAAGTTTCCCCCCAGCCATCCTTGATTCCTTGGTCATCTCTTAGTAGACCAAGAACCCGCTGTCAGTAAGCCATTCAACCGAGCATCTCAAAGTAGTTCCACTTAAAGAAATATTCAATGCCCCGCATATTCCAAAGTGTAATAAATAAATGGCGTTGCAATTTGCTAAAACTCTAAAAAGCTGCTGAAATGGCAAAAAGAGCCAACAACAACAACAAATAAATATATAAATTGAATTAAATGCATTGTCAACATAGTGTTATCAGCAATTTTGTTGAAAGATTGTAGGCATTTTTATTTGCATTGACATACCGCAAGACAACGCTGTCGTCCACAATTCAAAAAGCCACATACCAGAAAAGCAACAACTCCAACGACATAAATTTATAGTCTTGCTATTGTGTTTTTGGTATAAGTACGGTGACCAACTGGTTTGAATAAGAAAAAGGAATACACATTTTTAGTGGAGTTTTAGCTGTGTTTCTTTGTTTTTTTTGTCGAACTGAGGGGCACCATAGTGAACGCAGACTCTGGGTTTGAAAATCAGGCCTGAAGCCGCTAATACCAGAACCTCACGGATATGAGCTGATAAAGGATGTTCACTATAACTGTGGCAAACACAACAACAGCAACAAATAAGGAATAAAGGCAACCAATAGTTGCGTTCCAATCAGCTATCCAGATCAGTATCACGATCAAGATCTCACGAGGATGATACGGATCAGTTGTATGGCTGTGCTACCAAGCAAATAAGGGTTGGCTGTCAAAAAATCTACTACAAAAACAAAAAACTAAACGAACAGAGCTTCTATACGGATCCGAAATTGATTCAGATTGTTGTTGCATTACATGCAAAATTTCTACCTGAATCTGGATCACTCCTGTTTGGAACACGCCTAATATAATGGAAAGTATTCTTAACTAGAGTAACTCGAAATATATACATAAAAGAGGGCAGATGGTCACCGTAGCCATAAGAAGTATATGCTAGCACCTGAATGCATAAATGGCTATGTAAATATATACCGATGTATGTATGTAAAAGCATAGGAAATTGAATACCTAAACTAGCGATGCAGGAAGATCTTTGATATCCACAACAAAAAGCAAGTGACAAAACAACAAAAAATATTTGAGAAAAAAAAAAGATACTAAATATTTACTGCACGAACTCAAACAATAGCATTCCACGAATAATCACAACTTCAGAGTACAAAAGTGATTTTAGGCAAACGTTTAAAGAAGCAATTTTGTCATATTCTAGCCTTTGTATCAAGTAAAGTAAGTTTAGCGAGGGATTAATAAAAGTTCGAAAAAGTTTAAAACCGAAACAAATCTATTAAAAGAATTCTCTCATTGTTAAATGTGGAAGCAGAGGCTAGATAAACCCGTTGATGGAATTGGAGACGATTGGGTTTAAGACATATATGAGTTTTGAGAAGTAGGATCGCTGCTGAAACACAACAAAACATATTTTGAGTTACCTCTTGTTTACTAACTTTAAGTTGGGCATTTAACAACACAACGCTGAGATATCCCTTCAATTCTATGCAGCCGGTTATGAGTGATGCGCGAACAAACATACAGACAGACAGTTAAAACTTGTAAAAACTGTTTGTTTGATTTCTTCTACTCTAATAGAGACCAGCTTACAAATTAAAATATTTTTATTGATTTCAGAACACCTAATCGTTTTCAAAAATAGCACAAAAATGTGCTGCGCCACGCCTATTCTACAAAATTTATTTGTAATCAAACTTTTTCTTTTTTTTATATAAACTGCATAATTAAAGAAATATAGCTTGCAAACACATAGTACAAGACTACTCTAAAAAAGTGGGCATGGCTCTCGACCGATTTCGGTGTTTATCACGAGAAACAGAACCTTTATAAAATTTCATTTTCAAAATAATTCATTACAACAACGCACTTTTGCTCTAGTCATGGAATCAAAAGTATTGTAGAATTATCTACTTTAAAAGTGGCCCTGCCACGCCCATATTCGAAAAATTATATTTTGTCGCATTTTTGTTTACAACGACACTTTTTAAGTGAAATAGCTTTGATATAAAACTAATTTTGAACAGCGTTTTTGCCTATTACATTCGTCTATTATGTTTTTAAAAATATTTGATATAAAAGTGGGCGTGGGACCGATTTCGTGTATTTTTCTAAGAACAATTCATTGTAATAAAGAATTTAAATATAATAGCTGCACAATGTTTTAATTTAAGTTCAATAATACTTGTAAAAATTAATAAGTCAAAAGTGGGCGGTGCCACGCCTTATTTTAAACTTTTTTTAAAAATTTAATTGGATGCCGTAGTTTTAATGTACACATCAAATTTTGTCTCTATAAGTATTTTGCTTTGTTTTTTCGAAAATCTTCGATGCATCAAAAATGGGCTTGGCTATTAACTGTACGACATAGCCCATTTTAAATGGGTTTGGGAGATGGTTGCCAGGGATGCTGTGTACCAAACTTCGATAAGATATCTTAAAATTTAGCTGAAGTTATTGTGTTGACAGACGGGCGGACAGAGAGGATGAACAGGCATGGCGTAATCAATCTTTTTTTTCCTCCTGATAACTTTTATTCTATATCTATCTCGATCTGTATACGCCGTCAAGCCCACCGTTAGCCGTACAAAATTAGTTAGCTTTAAAAGCGACTGAATTACTTCACTGTTGAGCGTCTAAACCAAAGTGAATAATGCCCTAACCTCGAGAAATGTCTAACAAAGCTCACACACCCCTCAGGTACTGAAACCTTAGAGTCTTGAGAGAGAATTTAGCCCTCTTTCAAGATACACCGCGTTTGTTCCGGTTTAAAAGGTTGGGTGATACTAAGCTACTACTCTCATTGAAACTCTGATTGACACAACTCATCTCATTTCGCAAGCTCTCCACAACTACCTTGAAAAGCGATCCACAACAAATAAAATAATTTATGATAATAAATACTGCCTTATATGTGCTTCCTCCGCAACAATAACTTAAGACAATATTGAATTCTGTAGTTTGCGCTTAACATTAAAATATTTATTTAAATAAAAATACCCACTAGGGCATAATGAAAATTCTTTTTGAAACCTGGCAAATCCCAAGCTATTCAAGTGGCATTTAAAGTATTGTGCTGAGATTCTGAGATTACAAAGTATTCTTTATATTGACATTCCAAACCACAAAAACTAGCAAAATAGCAGCTACTCATTTTAGGAATAACTTTGCTATCGATTGAATGTGTTTAATGCAGCATGCCCAGAGCTTCATTACTACACGCTCAATTGGCGGTGCAAGGTTTTCATGGCAGCAAAAAAACCAGATAAGTTGCACTTTGGACGAAGACCAGCTGAAGCAGCGACAGCGATTAAAAGATCAATGAGATAATAATATGAAGGCAGCAGGTCTGGGTTGAAGTCAAAACGCGCACGCAGCTGAATACGGAATTATATGAAGCGCAGCAGATGAGCCCTGAAGCGCATGCGTACTGAAGTATTTATGCAAGAACAATTCATACTTGGCAGCACTGCCACTTGCAACTAACTAACGATTTATTTGCGCTGGTATGCATATGAATTATAAGATAGCAATCACGGCTGTAGAGTGCGAAAGGGCAGCAACGCATGCGCGTACGATCAAAATGTAAACATGTGTGCACAAGAATGCTATCGATTTGCAGCAAGAGCTGAAGGTTAATCGCAGCAAATGCTGGCCAAAGAAGCCATTCAAGTTTATGTAGAGTGAGAAAATGAGTACCTTGTGAAGCGGGTCTAAGCTATAAAGTGGAAAGGAAATCAAAATAAGATAGTGGAGCGTTATGACGTGGAGGTAAACAGCGTTGCTGAAGCATAAAATTTCTGTCGAATTAAGTGGAGATGAGTTCATTTTCTATGGAAAGTGTTAACTTAGTTTATAGCCTAGTCGAGCTAAACTCCTGAAAAGAGGGTGGTTAGTACATATATATATATCTAGAAGGGGGTTAGACAGAGGTATAGGGCTAGTAATAGCAATAGAAAATGGGATAAAAACAGAAATACCATATAAAAGTTGAAAAGGGCGAGGAACAGGTAGATAGAGCGTTAGAAACCATACATGAGGAGGGTGCCAGCAACTATTTTTAGATCCAACCAACTACATTTTTGAGCAGGACAATGTCTAAAGGTACCTCTAGCAGACTTATGTACATCAAAGTGTTCAAGGGAGAAAAAAAAAATTGATTAAGTCATGTCCGCCCAGACGAAACAAAAATTAAGGATACGGGTAAAAGCCACGCCCACATTGATATACAAGATTTTTTAAATGGTCATCGATGAATTTAATAGGCAAAATCTCTGCCAAAAAATAATATTATAGCAATTCTTTTGTGCTTCCAAAGCGTCATTTCCTGGAACTTAAAAACTTTTTTAAAATGGGCGAAATCCGATGATAGCCATGCCCACTTTTTATACATCGAATATTTTGGGAAGCACAAAAAAGTTATTATTCAGTACTTAATAACCAAATTTGGTGTGCGATAACCAAAAGGGTGTGGCACCGCCCACTTTCGATTTAGTCATTTTGTAAAATAGAATGCATAAATTAAAAAAAAAGTTACAACAAAATTCATAGTTTACTCCTATTACAAGAACGCACCAGAGTAATATAAGGCAATGTCGCTGCGAAAAAAAATTGTGTATCTACTCGACCACGCCCACTTTAACAATAGTCTAAAAAAGTGCCTCCTAGTCTTGAAAATTTCACCTCTCTGAAACCAACCATCCTCTGCGGGAGGATGGGGCCGTGTGCAGAAGTCCACGCAAGTGGGGAAAGTTTCTGATGGACCTGGGAATGGCCAGAGCGATTCTTTTGCATGCGGTTCAAGCAGCTCACTACTTCCGGGTTTTGCGCCCAAGTATCCTCTGGGTAACCACCGAACACCCGTTTGGTGGTGAGCTAAACGTGAGAAGGCGACAACCTGGTAAGGCCACTCCGACATAATCGGTTTAAGGGCTTGCTGGGGGTTCAAACAGCAGCGTCTGATCACCATGTGGTGCGGCTGCAAGCGGGCGTCTGTCTTGGATCAAGCGGCTCGCTATACAAACGTGTAATAGAATTCAACATCCCGCGAAACGGGTTGTGCGTTGGGTTTGGGACCCACCACATAAAACAACGTTCCAATGAAATTCAACAACAAAGCCTCGGATATGAGAAAAAAAAAAAACGGTCAAAATCGCCCAGGCGGTTGGATGACCATTTAAAGAACTCCAGCATTGAAATTTTTCAAAAAAAAAATTAATTCGAGATCAGCCAGTATGTGGTGAGGATATTTGAAGCCGTGCTCCAGCCATAGTACTATGCAGGCGTGGGGGCTCTTTTTCGATAAACAAAAGTGTGTGCCCACTAATGACAAACCTATGGTAGTACTCTAGCCTAGGGACATGGCTTTGCAATACCAGTAAGCTATTCAGCCAAAGGACGCTCATCTGTTTACAGCATTAAAAGAGTACCGATTAAATGGTTTGGAATTTTGTGGCCTAACTAAAGTCCGAAATTCTTTTTATCACGAGAAAATACAATTTCTAAGTTCAGGCCGTTCTCGACTTCCGACTTTTATAACGGTTGAGTCCTTTATATAGCTTGAGTATACGCAACTTCCAAGCAGATGTTATTTATGAAGTTAAGTCTCCGGATGTTGTATTTGCCAAGAGATCCCAGCATAAGTTGTTAAATTTTTTATTTACCCAGGTTAAAAGATTTAATTAACTAACAGTCCGAGTGACAAATAAGATTTTTCCCAACCTCTGTGCTATTTCAATTTAAGTAACTGCAGACTAATATTAATTGCATACTTTCAGGCGCTTACAAAATTCTCTTTTTTGGCATGAGCCGAACTAACATGACGACATCAACCGCACATATTCAAGTTATTATTATCTCAACGCAATCTCTAAATATCCCCCTCCACTCCATTTCCTTGCATGGCCATTCGCGCCACCACATTGCGACGCATCTTCTGTTATCTGTCATTGTCGATCTGAATGCTCGCTGTTGCAAGTTAATGCTCCATCATTACAACTTTACAACATTTTTTCGACATTTAATTAAATGCCCCACCATAGCGCAGTTGGGTACATTAGCAGCGTTTTTGCTAGCTACGCCATTGAGGGTTGGTCAGATCAACCGTTGGCGATATTTGTAATTACTGCGTGCAACAAGCGCTAATTAGGGTGGTGCAGCTAAATGAAGTTGGACGGAGTTGCAAAATAAGAAAAAAAGGAAATTAATTTTTTATAAACTTAATGAGAAGGAGTCAGCTGGGGATAAAATGAGCTTAATGATTTAAGATTTATCTTCCAAAAATAGGTTTTTAATAGTCAAGCGGTGCATTCAGTACACTAAAGCATATCCATGCATCGTTCAAAATGAGCGAAATTTATCGAATGCCAAGTCTAATTTACCTCATTCTGAAGCGCCCACTAACCACAACGCTGTAGACTACTTATCCTGTTGAGAGCATATTCATACTTCCCAGTGTTGAGGTGTACTTTGTTGTAGAGGCTTAAGGATCTGGAAGGTATTTTGCTGGAATAAATCCGGCATAGTCTGAAAAGAATTTGTTTGACCACGCCGAACCTTTGGGTCGTGACAACCGACTACCATTTTTTGCTACTAGAAAGGTTTCGTTAGATAGAATGGATACAAACCTCACTCTCCACATATTGATTTATACGGTTGCACGCACTGAGTGCAACAATCTTTGCAAGACTTTTGGTTGCTCTGTAACTGTGAGTGTCCAAAGTTTAGAGAGCGAAGGCGGAAGTAGCCAGGAATAGGAAATCCACCTCTTAAACTACTAAGAAGCTCCTATGGTGAGTGAGTCACTGGTCTAGCTGGTCGTAAAGTGAGGTGTCGCATCAGGGTAACATACAAGATGATGAGATGACCGAAGCGCTTTCATGACCAGTATTTTTATTTCCAGTTGTGATATCAAGACGGTTCATCAGGGCTAGGTGTAGTAATTTTCGCGTGCTTTGCATAGCTTTTTACTACCTCACCTCTTCTCGCGCTCAAAAACCAGCATTTACCTGCTTACTCGTGAGTAGCTTCACTCTCCATTCAGCCTAATTAAAAGTACAACACAGTCCAGTTCAGATCCGCCGTCAAAAACATCACTCGCGTCGCCTTACTTGTATTCTCACGGCTTTCGCATGGACTGCACCAACTCGTGGCTGTTTAATGCAACTTAATCAGTGACTTACTACTTTTTTTCTGCCCAACAACAACTTCAAGTTCATTTCCGCACTTTTTCGTTTGGTTTCTCGTGCAACTTGCAACTTACAACTGACACTTTGTCTGTGACACTGACACCGCTGGCACTTAATTCATCATCGTTCGTGTTGACATTTCGTACGTGCTTCCAATTTTAATTGCAATTTTACACTCATTGAGATCCGAAATGCTGATGGCTCGCAAGCATGCCAACGTCTTAGAGCCTATGAGACCAACCAGCGCTGGTCACTAATTTTCCGGCTGGTGTAGGGCTAGGTCTCATTGCGCTTGATGCTCATTTATTTTTTCTTTGTATGTTATTGTTGTTTTTTTCTTTTTTCTTGCTTAGATTCTGCAACTTGATCTTAATTCCCACGTCCCCCTTCTGTTTCCTTGTTCGAAATTGGAAATCTGTTGTTGAAGCTTCTGGCGTCGCTTTGTTTGTCACTTTACTTTATTCGATTTACGTAATGTAACCAAGGCGGGTCAACAACAACTGCCGCTCTTTTTGTTGGCAGTTTTTTCTTGCGCTTTTCCGTTTCCTTCGATTTATATTTTTGCCTTATCAGCAATCAAGAACTTTCCTTATCTCAAAAAGGCCACATATTGTACAAGTGCTCACTCGCTAACTATGTCGAATCCGCTTTACCACAACACCGCTCAGCTGTTGCTACGCCGTTCTCACTTTTGCTCTCCGCTCTGGCGTACTATGACCGTTGGTTACTCTCAGCCACTCACAGGTTACGGTTACTAAACCGTATACCAACGCTCAGCTGCCTCGCCCTTGCTGCTGTTTTGCTCCACTGCCATCTCTCAGTTGTATGCGGCTCTCAAAGTGAGCTGCTGCTTCTCAACCGTTGCTGTGTCTGCCCACTTCACCGCACTGGCTACTCCACTGTGTGGATTTTCCATACCATCCGCTCCCAACTATTCCGTTCATGGCCATACACCTGCCCCTCTGGACTTCTCACTCTCCGTTGACGGAAAGTTGTTGCCCTCCTAAAGCCTCAGGCTTTGTGTGTTCTATAGGAGTTTATGGGACCTCTACTTGACCTAGAACAGATTGAGCTTAACCTCAGCCTTGGACAAAAACTCATATCTCCTTTCATCGATTTCTATAAGAAAATACGTAGTTTATTCGCTGGTTTCATTAACTCTGGTGAAATTCACGTCGTCGGGGTGGCAAACAGACCCGATTTAACAAAATTTCAAGCACTTGAAATAGGCCTATACAAAACTTCCAAGGTTCTAATTTTCTGAGCAGCCAAAGCAATGTTATGGAGTGCTGAAAGCTTGAGGGCATCAATTGTTTTGAGTCTTCCATCACGTACTTTTCCAGGGTTTGCTTAATAGAGCGACACTGAATTACTTTCTTGCCACTCTCTATCCTTTAGTACTGAGGTAGTTGAACTCTTACAAATAAAGCGGATACTTTTATTAAGTTATTTTATGGAAATGGATAAAGACTTCCGATGTTCTATAACTACTAATATCTGGAACAGGTATCAGACGCGGATTATGTTATCTCTAGAGTTCGTATTTTAAGCAAAAAAAAAACGCCTAAAAGTATGCTTCATACTATTTATAAGTAAAAGCAATTGACAAGTAGAATGTTTCGGGGCCGATTTTTCTGACTTATTTCAATGAAGATTTAGAAGATGAAATATCGTTACAAAAACAACAGTTATTTTGTTGAATTCAACCAAAATCGTTCATATCATGCAGCGTGAAACAAGAAAAGGAATATAATTACGCTCCCACATTTTACACGGGCACAAGTCGAATTTGTATATAGCCCGGAATAGGCAGAGCATAGCGTACAAAGTTGTACGGTTTAAGCTGCTACAAAACATCAACAAGCTTTTTTTGTTCAATAACAAAATACAGCCAGTTAGTAAAAAAATGGTAAACTAGCAGTTTTCTGCCTAAAACTATGCAACAAATTTGGCAGGCGATTTTTATGTAGCTGTTGTGAGCTGAAAAGGATTCGAAATGAGATGATAAATCAAAAATTGCCAGTTTTTCGCACAAAAAGTGCTAATGCTAACAATTTGCTGAACTGCTATCGAAATTTTAGTCTCAAAGCTCAGCTTCAACCATCCACACCCTTAAAGTATGCAATCGAAATTATTTACAACAAAATTGAAAAAATTTCAATAAAGACATTCGAAAAGGGAAAAAAACTGCAAAAACGAAGTCAAAATCATGCATGTATATTGCTATTTGTTTGTTTTTGTTTTTCTTTTTATTTGTATTTGTTGTATCAACTCTACTACAACATGTTGCTGCAGCAATTTCGCAAATATCACTGCCTTGTTTGCATGTCCGTGGTTTTGTATAAAATGTTTTTTCTGCAGATTTTCACTCAAATATTGTTTATTTGCAAAAATTGTTGTGCCATGAAATTTGTTCATGCTCACCCACACATGCACACATATTTACAGCAACAATTTTCAAATTTACAAATTTTCTATTTCGCATGTGTGGACATTGTAGGATTTATTGTGATAATTACATTTGCGTCCTTGTTGTATGTTGCAAGCGCTCATGTTTTGTTGCCATGACAATTGTTGTTGTTCCTTTTTTGTATTTTCTTTTTGTTTTTTATCGTATTTTTGTTGTTGTTTTTACATGTATGTATGCAGGTCTCTCTGTTTTATAAAGTATTAGTTTTGTTCATATTTTTTTGGCCATGCCGGCCTTGTTACTGTTTCCAGTATTGCTTCTTTTTTACTTTCGCTTGCAGTCCAGCTGTTGCAGTTATCGTGGTGGTGTTGTATATGTAAAATATTGTGCATGTCAAAGTTTTTAATGCCATTGTGGCAAATCGAATCTAACTAAAAAGTTTTGCTAAAATGGTCCTACAGTGATTTTTTGTTGTTTGCTTTTTTTTTTGTGTGTTTTAGTTGTCTTCCCTCTAGTGCTGGTTTTACATTGTTATTATTTTACCATTGGTTTATTTTTTTGTTGTAAATTTTCTAACTTGCGAAACTGTCTAATCTAAGGAAGCAATAGCATATAAAAAAATTAATAAAAATTAAATTTTATGACTGTGAAAAAAGGATATGGGGCTCTATACATATATCAGTTTTTAAAAAGCAACGCATACGTTTTTCCTACGAATTAAATTGTTAAAATCAATAAACAAATTGAATAACTACGACCAAACACCATATAAAAAAAAGTTTCCAAAAATCCACAAAATAGTCTTTAGACCTACCTGTGAGACTAGATTTTAATAGCCTACAAAACTGCGCACTCAGAAATCAAGTTGAAATTCTCGAGGCAAAAATCTAAACTCGTTTTATTAAATTTTAAAAATTTGTGTCGGTATGTCTGTATCTTTGTGCGCGTGTCACTCAAAAACCACTTAATAGAATTAAATGAAATTTTCACGGTTATGCTACTAGATGTCTTACTTAAAATTCGGGAAGTCCGTTATTTCGATAACGCTACCGCTTTCGGAGTTAGCGACCATTATGTGCACCAGTGGCGACCCAAAATATGTTAGTACAAAATGGGTATCAAACGAAAGGTGCTTATAAGTGCTGCAATTAGCAATGCCATTAAGTTCCATATCTCAACTAGTTTCGAAATAGTTTATGATTAAAATGGAACTCAGTCTATTATATGTTCAGAGACGCAGCGAAGCGTGGGCGGGTTTTTTAGCAATCCTGTCCTGCTTATTCGTGCTCTTCTCTTTCAATTTCTTTTACTTTTCTGCTTTCTTCTCCATTTTACCTCCCTTCAATTCTGGTTTCGTTTATGTGCACTCAACGAGCCCTCTCTTATTGTCTAATTACATATCAACTGACCCATGTGCCAGATCATTATCGTCTCTCATCAAACCTACGCTCATGTACGGCACGAAATCATGGACAGTGCGGAAAGAAGATGCGATGGCCCTTGAAGTATTCCAGAGAAAAGTTCTCCGGAAAACGTATATCCCATTATGCCAAGTACGAGTATCGACGGAAATTTAAATGAGCTGTATAAGCTTTGCCCAGATCTGTTCATAGTGGAGCGAATAAAAGCCCAAAGGCTCCGCTGGCTGGGTAATGTTATGTGAATGGACAAAGAAGCTTCAGCCCAGAAGGTTTTGCTATCGTGTTGGAAAAAACTCGTGGAGAATGACTTTAACTGCCTTGGTGTTTTCAATTGGCGTCAGTTATCGATGAAAGGGGCTGACTGGCGTGCTGAATGATGTTGAGTCATGATATACGAGATAGTTACAGGTAACGAGTTACACGTGACAAAGTGAAACCAAACAAATTTTTAATCATAAAATAACACATTACATCAAATTTTTGTACAACAATTTTACAATTAATTCATATTTTGCAGCATTCACGCCTCCTACAGCAGTTGCCATGCCAATAACTCAAACAACGCATGACTTATTGTATTTCATTATGTAACTACAAAATTAAGCACATTAACCACATTTACCGCAGTCATAAGCAGCCAAAGACCGCAGCACCAACCATAAGCGCGACACTCATCAACAGGGCTACAAACTCACAAACAACAACAAACTACGAACAACAAGTCCCCATATATGAATCGCGTGTTCATAGTTCGCTGCCACAGGTCAGCCCAAAGATGCTGTGACTGTCAGCAGTGATTGCGCAAGCGCAACAATAAACCATTCACCCATTTAAACAGTTTTTGGCTTGGCATACAAAAGATGGTGGGTGACGTCATTGGGCACAGAAGCCAGGCGCAAACGTTATCGCATCTGCAAGGCAAGTGGTGGCACTTTGATGCGCTGCGATTGTAAAATTTAAAAGCCTCAATGTGCAATATTTGTTGTAAATATACAGATACAGTTGTGTTCAATACAAACGTAGTGAAATGAATTTGGATATCGTTCGACGAAATAAAATGAAGCTGTGTTTTTAATAATTTTCATTTTGCGAATTCCATAACAAAATAAATTTAGTACAACATTGTGCAAGTAAGAACTCTATCAAAAATTTCCCTGAATTTTTATAAACTCATTCGTCAAGGATTTTGGGTATTTTTTCTATACAAAATTAATTATTTTTCACGCGTTTTTTAGAAGAAATTCTGAATAATACTATTCGAATAAATACTATTCGAATTTTTTGAAGCGAATATTTTTATTCGTTTATTCGAATAGTATTTATTCGAATATTATTCGAAACTAGTCCCACTACTACTGCATACTCATTTTTCTAGAAATTCTGCCAAAAAATTTTTAGATTTTGATCGCCATTTTTTTTAAACTTTAATTAACTTTCCTGAACTTTGTGTAACCTTAGAAATTTCTTTTTATGTGGCTTCTGTTATGGAATTCGCTATATTTTAATTTAAAATTACTAAAACCGCAGCTTCTTCTTATTTCGTCGAACAATATCCATTTTTAATTCACTACTATTATATTGAACACAACTGTACAGACCAAGTTAGTTTTATTCTTTTTGTTGTTGCTTACGACATCACTAAACAAGACTTTTGCGCTTTTATTTATTTATTTTGTTGTTCATTTTTTTTTTTTGTTTTTTTTTAACAAAAATTAAATATTTGTTAACACTTTTGCCATTCCATTTTATCGGCGCTGCAGTAGCACCAGCTGAGGCATCTTCCAGCCACATTCAGCGCTCAATAGCGAGTATAGTTTTTGTTGCTCTGTTCATTGCATTGACGCCTTCGGCAATTGACTTGCGCTGTCATTGTTTTTGCTATTGTTTTTCATTGTTGTTGTTGCTCTTGTACAACAATAATTTTTGGCTCCAACCGCCAAAGTGAATGAAGCTTTTCTTAACCTCCACTTACATCATTCGTCTGTTTACCACCCTGTATCGTTCCCACTGTCATGTCACTCGAATTGCGCCTTCTTTGACTACCGTTTTTATAATTAATTGCGCTTGGAAAACAACATATTATATTTTCGTTGGCACGAAAGTTGGCTGCAAGGGCCAGAACGGAACAAAGTGCTAAAGACTTTCACTTCCGTTTCCTCATCGAAAACGATTGAGCCATGTGTTCGGGGAATGAAGAGATATTCAGCCAGCCAGATAATTATGTGATAAAGAAAGTGGAATCCGAAAATGTAATGGCCCCAGAGCATAGGTCAGCTTTCTTACAATACTTTTCATTTTCTAATTCACGAGCTATCGTATCAAAACGGTGAACTGCCGCTCATTGGAATCTATGGGGTCGCCAGACCAACCAACCACAACTTGCTACCAAAATCAATACTAATTTGATTTTCCCGGCTGACACTACATTTCTGAACTGAACTGTACCCAATTTGGTCTGTGTACCTGCGCCTGTGGGACCCCTCAATATCTCACAACTGGGTATATAGTATTCGGTTTCACCCGAACATAGACTTCCTTACTTTTTATTTTGGTTTTGTTAATTTGGAAATTCATCTTCACAGCATTTGTCTCTGTGCATGCTACAACAGGTTCCACTGCAATTTCATCTTTATTTTGTTGTTTTGTATGAAAGTCCTCCTCTTTGCCTATTTGGTATATTGCATAAGCCACAGCTGAGGGTATGGGTAGCGCAAAGTTGAGAACCATAACGTGATGTATGGGTGCAGCAGCTTTAGTCTCATCTTTAATGTTTAATTTAGGCGCTTTTACTTTGTAAGCAATAAACATAGTTGGGCATAGTGCACTCAGCAAAACACCAAAACTACAATTTGGTGCACTATGCCCAACTATGCGCTTAGGCTAACGACCACGTGCTTGCTCAGATAGCCAAGAAGTCATACTTTCTTTTACATTTCTTAAACTTCAAGCACGTCTAGCAGTTTGAAAATGCTTTTCCGCCAATGAAAAATTAGTGTGATGTGCCCAACTCTGCTTTTAAATGAAGGTACTTTCGGAAATTACCCTACGTAATAACGGTTATTACTTTCACTTTGGTGTTTAAGTTGTGTCCTACTATTTCTAATTGTTCATAAAAACTTATGGGATATCTAAATACTTTTATGTAGCGGTGTGAGTAAATAATCGATTTTTATTTTAATCGATTATTTTTCCAACTGTCAACTTTTTTATTGATTTTTAGTTTATATTTTTTTGTATTTATTTTACTGCAATAAAATATTGAAGAGTATTGAAAATTTGCATGTGAATGACTAGAATTTGAATTTAAAAAATCTGAAAATCTCTCATTTGGTAATTTCCATACTTCATACTTGTTACCTTAACGGCTTTCTCTTGATTTAGTCATACATAATGTATTTTTGCGCCATCGATCAAATTGATATTTTTTGTATACAAAATCGATTTATGAATTGAATCGATTATTTTCTTTAAACATCGTTGTTCTTCAAATCCATTTATCTCGAAACAAAACAAAATCGATTGTTGAGATATCAATAATCGACTTAAGGTCACATCCTTAGTCTTAAGGTCTTCTAACCAGTTAGTTGAACTTTTATATCAGACTTTCCCAAATGACAGTGTGCGGGACTGCCTTTCTGATGGATTGGGCAGAGCAATCTTAAATTCAAGCCATCAGCAATGCTTTTTTTCCTGTCGTATTCTGACTAAGCCCTATTTGTTGTTGTTTAAACCGCAAAAACACACCCCACAGGCTTAGACAAGACATACGAATGTGAGCAGTACTTTACCGGAATGAATTCGTGACGACCCGGTACTAACAACCGGCTGGCGACGAACGATTTGCTTGAACCATCGTACCTTCAGATCGTGGTTTAAGTCGACCCGCCAGACAAATTCTATAGTTTTTAAGTGGGGTATCGGGTGTTTTAGCTACATCATGTGAACTGGGTATTGGGTTGGTGGATCCCTTGTATGTGGCAACCTGGTATAACAAATGTCACATATGTCTATATATTCGGGCCCAGCGGAGTCTTTAGGGCTGAATTTTGCTGTTGAACCCGAAAACGTTGCGCTGCCCGAAAATTACCTTGACTCGGGTTCACATATCTCTTTCTGCACCTCTTAAGTTACACTCGCTTCATACAAATCCATGGCTAAACTAACTTAAGTTGAGTTGAAAAACGAGTCCTAGATTTGTTTAAGCTCCGTTCTCTTCAAGTGAGTTTCTCCGTTTGATTGAAATATGTTATTAATATTAATTCCAGAATACTAATATTTGAGTGTACTAAAATAATTTCATTTATTTCATTATATGTACTCGTAAATTACTAATACAAACACACAAAAAAACTTACATACATACATGATACTTGCCAAGTCTTCTATATACTCCATAGAGATATCGGCAACCACACAACTTTTAAAATACCAAATACATACAGAGCTCCAGCACCATACACATACACCCTGTTCCTCTTACCCACCGACTCTTGCCTTCCCTTTTGCCGTCCTACAGATTTTCGTAGTAGATAGAAGATAAGAAGCACCAGCTCTTTCGTACTTTCTGCTTTCGCACAAAGTCTAATCCATAAAATATTCACTGAGATATCTAATTAATATCGTCACCTGCAAGGCATTTGAGAGCTGCAAAGTTTGTATGAAACCGATGAGAGATGCACACTCGCATACATATTTGCATATCCACATAGTGAAATCAGGAAACTGTTGGCCGCAATGTCTGGCTTAGGAACTAGTTCTGTCTTAAGGTTACTTTTCTGGCAAAGGCACACAAGACCTCTTAATGAGTACAGATCTCTCTCTGACCTCAATCAATCAGTTTCTCGCCATTTCTTCTAAAAAGTGCTAGTACTCCCTAGCCGAATATCTATTAAATTATCATTAGGATAAATAACTGATTATGTGATTCTTCTAATTAGCAATGATTATTTTAATTGTTATTACAGCATTACAATAAATAATTGATTAACTTAAAAATATCAACAAAAAAAATGATCGAAGATAATCAAAACTAATAAAAAATTACGAGGAAAAAATTTAATCAACTATTCATTACCAAAAAAAATTGTGGAAAGAACCAAAAAAAAAGTTTATTGTAAAAAATCACGTTTTCTAAATTTTTTTAACAATTTCAAAATAATAATTTAAAAAGAACAAAAATAAGAGCCTATATAATCAAAAAATTTTCAAGAATATAACTAAACTCAAAAATATCTTTGTAAGATTTTTTAAAATTTAAAAATGTTTTTTAAATTAAAATATTCATTTATAAAAAGAAAATTGTCAATAGAAATAAAAAAAAATTAATTGTAAAAAATCACGTTTTCCCCATTTTTTTGAAAAATTTAAAAAGAAAAAACAAGATCCAAAATAAACAAAAAAAATCAAAAATATAATTAACATCAAAAATATCTTTGTTAGATTTTTTCAAATTTTTAAGTTTTTTTAATAAAATATTCAATTATAAAAAAAAATTGTCAATAGAAATAAGAAAATTAAGCACTTTTTTCCATTTTTTTTTAACAATTTAAAAAGAAAAAACAAGATCCAAAATAAACAAAAGAAATCAAAAATATAATTAACATCAAAAATATCTTTGTTAGATTTTTTCAAATTTTTAAGTTTTTTTAATAAAATATTCAATTATAAAAAAAAATTGTCAATAGAAATAAGAAAATTAATCACTTTTTTTCCATTTTTTTTTTTAACAATTTAAAAAGAAAAAACAAGATCCAAAATAAACAAAAAAAATCAAAAATATAATTAACATCAAAAATATCTTTGTTAGATTTTTTCAAATTTTTAAGTTTTTTTAATAAAATATTCAATTATAAAAAAAAATTGTCAATAGAAATAAGAAAATTAATCACTTTTTTTCCATTTTTTTTTTAACAATTTAAAAAGAAAAAACAAGATCCAAAATAAACAAAAAAAATCAAAAATATAATTAACATCAAAAATATCTTTGTTAGATTTTTTTTAAATTTTTAAGTCTTTTTAATAAAATATTCAATTATAAAAAAAAATTGTCAATAGAAATAAGAAAATTAATCACTTTTTTCCATTTTTTTTAACAATTTTAAAATAATAATTTATAAAGAGAAAAAAACAAGAGATCCAAAATAATCAAAAGAAAATCAAGAATGTAGTTAAAATCAAAAATATCTTTGTTAGATTTTTTAAAATTTAACAATCAAAAAATTCATTTATAAAAAATTTAAAAAACTGAAAAGTAGTCAAAGCTTTGTACTTGTTTTTTATAGAAATTATTTTAAGTTTTATTAGTAGATTAATATTAATTATTTCTGTTTTAGTTAGAGTTGCTTTTTTAACTCTTTTGGAACGAAAAATTTGAGGTTATATTCAGATTCGAAAAGGTCCAAATAAAGTTGGTATCATGCAAAAGAGATTTATGTATGACCAACTAGAAGTGGTGCCAAATGCACTAGTAAAGCACCCACTCAGCACCACAGATTTCCCCTACAGGGTGTGATATGCAGTATGAACAAACATCTTCAACAAGCCACCAGTGTAAGAAAATAAATTCATAGAAAATATTTATCATCATCATTAGAGTAGTAGAATATAAATTTGAGTTGCATAATAAATCCATGCATATGTATATATGTATGAAGTGACTTCATGATATATATGCGTTTGTGATATTTGAGAGTATATGATATTGCTATGCATTACCATGATGCATAGTCACATTTGCATGACTGCAGTTAAACGCATCAGCAAGCCACATGAGACATAAGTTTAAGTTGCAAATGCACTGAAATTCTGAAACCCTGAGTATATGAAATGTTTCTTTTCTACGAAATTTACTTACTTGCATTTATACTAAGCCTAAGGCAATATTTTATTTGATTTAAGGTAGTGGATATCATCAACCCAATAAACATTTCTGTAAAGGTTTTTAAAAATAGCTTACAGTAAGTAGGCTTGCTATAATAAGCGATTTGTAAGGGTTTATAGTATTTGCTTATTTAAATTAAGCTTTTTAAAAAACATCCATAACTTTTTTTATACATTTTTTTTTTTTGTAAGTTTAACGAGCTCAAGACCAGTTGATAATAATTCTTAGTTAATTATTATTATTTTTGATTAGAGGAAAAATTGAAATACGCAGCTTGCAAAACTACACACAGCATAGCCTATAGGTTAGACAGCTGCGCTTGCAATCAGAGTGAGTTGGTTCGATTATCCACAAGATCCTCTGAAATAGCAAAACTATACGAATTAGTCTGACGAGAAATCGTGGCTGTTTTCGAAATAGTACTATAACTATAGCCTGTATATGTTTGTTGCTTTAAATTTTTCCTCTAATCAAAAATGATAATAATTAACTAAGAATTATTATCAACTGGTCTTGAGCTCGTTAAACTTACAAAAATATGTAAAAATGACCATAAAAAAACCAACAAAAATAAATTTTTTTATAAATCTTTACATTTCACAAGTGAAGTGCAAATGTTTACAAAAAATCCAGAGAAAAGAGATATTTGAAAATTTATTTTTAATCGAAAAACATTTGGGCAATCTTTTCCAACTTGTCAACTTCTTCTTTAAATGGTCATCTAACCGCCTGGGCGATTTTGACCGTCCAACATAGCTCGCCAGCCGTTTCTTCGTTGCGCCAACTGGCGCCAATTGGAAACACCGCGGGATCGCAAATCGGTCTCCACTTGGTCCTTCCATCGGAGTGGTGGTCTCCCTCTTCCTCTGCTTCCACCGGCGGGTGCCGATAAGAATACATTGTCAACAGTTTTTTTGAAATTGCAGCATTCAGCGCGTTGTTCAAAATATTTTTTTTTGTATAATTTTTTTTTTTATTGCAATGGCTAAAAGAATCAAAAACATCGGCCAAAAAGAAAGGTGTTGAAAAACATTTATAAGAACTTTTACTTGAAAATCTTTTTTTAAGTTTAACGAGCTCAAGACCAGTTTACTATTGTTCAATTATTATTGAAAATGTTTTTTTTAGGTTTACATTCAGAATTTTGTACTCATTGTGATGTTCGATTATAAAACGCTTACTTTTGCAAACGTTTTGTGTATGAAAAATCAGCGTTTTGTAAGCTAAATGTTTATTTAAAAAAGCAACGATAGACCTGTAAAAATTGATATTGAGCTCTAAAACTTTTACAGCAATTTTTTTCTCCATTCTAAAAAATTAGTCTCAATATAATAAAAAAAATTTTTTCTGGCCTAGTCTAATGTGGATTAATTTTATGGTCTAAAACTTTTAGAGTAATTCTTTTTTACATAGAAAAATAATAACAAAATGATATAAAAAAAAATAAAAATTCTGGACCAGTCTAATGTGCATGTGTTATTTCGTTCTGACTGCGAGAGGCAACTTAATTGAAAGTGTAAAAGTTTTCCTTCCTTGAAAAGTAAAAACAAAGTGAACTTTTGTATGTGGCAGCATAAATAATTAAAGGACTCTATTCTGTAAGAATAATGAATTCTTGAAATAACATTTCGAAAGTAAAATAATCAAGACACCAAACGCAGAAAAGGCCGAGCTGAAGGCAGAAGTTTACTAGGCAAATTGGAGATCCACGTATTGCTCAAGAGTGCAATTTTGAAGTTCTTCTTTCTCAAGTCTTTGAAGGCTCAGAACTTAAAAATATTCGTACCGCTTGTGCCACGAAAAGCTAGCAAAACTCGTATCACAGTGCGCCCGCACTCAGTGCCAACTTTCGCAGTTCAAAGCATCATCTTCGCTATAATGGCTTTCTGGGCGATTGCGACACGCAAAACCGAATCACCGCCAATGAAAATCACGCCCGTACTCAATCCCAATCAACGTGAGTTTCTCGAAGATGAGCTCTTGTACCGTGAAAAATTGGAAATACTCGCCCAACACAATCAGATTAGCACCGATTTATTTGTGCGTAAATTTGAAGATATCGACGATCCCATTCTATTGGATAAACACGACTCATTCTATCATACCACCAAGAGCTTACTGGTGCTATTTCAAATAATGGGCGTCATGCCAATCCATCGTAATCCACCGAAACCGGGTTTGTCTCGCACTGGCTACTCATGGACTTCGAAGCAGGTCTTTTGGGCCATCATTGTATTTACTGCACAGACTACGGTGGTTGTGCTTGTGCTGCGTGAGCGCGTGAAGACGTTTTTGAATGACACCGATCGACGCTTCGATGAGGCCATCTACAATGTGATTTTCATAAGTTTGCTTTTCACGAATTTCTTGCTACCCGTGGCTAGTTGGCGTCACGGTCCACAAGTGGCAATTTTCAAAAATATGTGGACCAATTATCAGTTGAAGTTTTTAAAAGTAACCGGCTCACCAATTGTGTTTCCGAATCTCTATCCGCTCACTTGGGGTTTGTGTTTCTTTTCGTGGGGTGTTAGCATTGGGATCAATTTGTCGCAGTACTACTTGCAGCCGGATTTCAAGTTATGGTACACTTTTGCGTATTATCCGATTATTGCGATGTTGAATGGATTTTGTAGTTTGTGGTGAGATTTGGTAATTTTTGGAGTGTGATTTTGTCCACTTATTTCAATTTCTCTGTTAGGTACATCAACTGCACCGCATTCGGCACCGCAAGTCGTGCTCTTTCTGCCTCGCTTGAGGTTACTCTGATGAGCGATAAACCGGCCAAGAAACTAACGGAATATCGTCATCTGTGGGTGGATCTGAGTCAAATGATGCAGCAATTAGGTAATACTAAATTCTTTTGAAGTTTGTACTCAATAAGTGGAATCGAAGGTAGTTGGGATGTGGAAGATCATTAGCATAAAATAGAAAAGGCCCCACTTTGTGTCCACTTCTAAGCTCTTTAGTAAACGAGTCTCCCCCAAATGCTCCGTGTATGCTTTCCTTATTCGGTGAATAGATTTGGCTTACTATAATTTCTGTGAGTTACCATTAAAAAATTTACCAATTGGTAAACGAAATTGATTCATTCAAACTTTGGTGAGTTGGTGAATTAATAAAATTGAACTGAAAGAATTCACCATACGGTAATTAAATTTCACTCAATAAAATTTTTGTAAGTAGGTGAATTACCTAAAAGCAGTTGCAGGAATTCAACATACGGGGAAAAAAAATTTATTCAATATAAATTTGGCAAATTGTTCAAATTAGTGGTAGAAATTCACCGCTTAGTAAAAAAAATTGATCAAATAAACCAAAATTGTAAAGAAATTCGATTTAAACAAATTTTTTGGTTAATTACCTCAAAAGAGTTGTAGGAATTCATCATACGGCAATTTAAATTGATTCAATAAAATTGTGGTGAGTTGGTGAATTGGTGGATTACCTAAAAAGGTTTGTAGGAGTTCAACATGCGGAAAATTAGTTTATTTAATAAGATATTGTTGAGTTGGTGAATTGTTTACATCGGGTTATAGGATTCCACCATTTAGTAAATAAATGCAACAAGGAATACACCTCGCTGTAAAGTTGATCTCAAACAATTCTTATGGAGTTGGCGTATGGTGAATTCTTTACCCGACAATTCATAGCATGAGATGGGTGGCGTTGGCTCCTCTTCTTATTAGATATTTTTTGGGTGAGTCGGTGACTTCGTAAATTACCTATACTGAGTTGTTTTTTATGCTTTTGAATAGCATTTGAGCTACTTTCTTACGTTAGAGTAGTATGGGAGAGTATTGTGCTTCATTCGACGAAATTGAATTAAAGTTCTGACCTCTGTAAAGTCTAAAAAAGGTTGTCGCTTTACCCAGCGGTTATTAATCCTTGTTTTTCTAGACCCCAAGGCCTTCGCCTACAAAGTAACCACTATTTATACCTTTCCAATTCACGTCTTCTCCCTTTATCCCCACTCAGGGCGCGCCTACTCCAACATGTATGGTATGTATTGCCTTGTCGTCTTTTTCACCACAATCATTGCCACGTACGGTTCACTCAGCGAGATTATGGATCATGGTGCCACCTATAAAGAAGTTGGTCTCTTCGTTATCGTTTTCTATTGCATGAGCTTGCTGTATATCATTTGCAATGAGGCACATTATGCTACACAAAGTGTGGGTTTAGATTTCCAAACAAAGCTCTTGAATGTGGATTTGACAGCAGTGGATAGCGCTACTCAGAAGGAGGTCGAGATGTTTCTCATGGCAATCACGAAAAATCCACCAATTATGAATTTGGATGGTTATGCGAATATTAATAGACAACTGATAACATCGGTGAGTTGGTGAAGTTAAATTTTCTTCTGCGACATTTTTCAGTTAAATTGTTTCTTTTAGAATGTTTCATTTATGGCCACTTATTTGGTTGTGTTGCTACAGTTCAAAATCACTGAGCAGCGTAATTATACACTGAAGGAGCGAAGAGGACAACTATGATGCATATTTTTATCTCTTTTTTCATATAAATTGTTTCATTAATTGAAAACATACATTAAAATCATATATGAAGGGGCCAGTAGCAAACAGATATAAGTGAAATTTTTTTTTAAATTTGAGTTATACCCATATTAGTATAGTTAAAGAGATCCAAGCCATTTTGGACATTCTAGTGCCATCTATTGGCCGTGCAATAAGCGCACTACTCAGAATTTTAAATATAATTTACAATAAGTAACCATTTTTAAACTTGAATATCTCGAAACAATGTCAGACCTACTTAGATCCGTTTGCCTCTAACCCTTTCATTTATGAAAGAGATTTCAATGGGTATGGATACTCTGACGGCGCATACTTCTATAGTCAAACCCGGCATTCACCAGGAGAAGTAGACTCCATGCGAAGCTGCCTAACATAAATAAAATTTAAGAATCATATACGAATTTCTGCCAGTGTACACAATTTCATAGCAAAATCGACGAAATTTTGACTACTCTGGAATGCAAAATCAATTAAAAACTTATCAATTAGTATTCAGCACGAAGAAGAAGTATGTATTTGATGGTGAAAAAACACTAAAATATTTATTAAGGTGGGTTGGAACAATTTTTTTTCCACATAGCATGAGGGTAGAAATTGTTCTTTATAAAAAACTGAAAGTTTAAAAGAAAAAAAAAATGGTTGTTTCTTACTCTATATTTTGATGCGAACTCCTAGATTTAAAAAAAAAAAAGCTTTAACGAAAAAAAAATTCTGTTTAAAAATCGAAAGTCGAAAGTAATTTTTTTAGTCCTCTTTCATTGTAATACAAAAAAGTGCATATCGTTTTTGAATTTTATACTTGATTTAAAAAAGTTAACCAAATTTTTTTTTTTTTTTTGACTTTCCATTAACATTTGATGAGACTACAGATTCGAGAAAACTTTTGCAAATTTTTATTTTTTTTTTGGTACTACCTTATTTGGTGGTTGACACCTCAAAATGTTGAGTATAAATTTTTTTCATTATTTTTTATCCAAGCAAAAAGGAAAAAAAATGTCAGCATACCCTCATATTTATAAACCCAATTTTTTGTAGTAGCAAAACAGCCAATCTACTTGGTCGATTTCTCTAAATCAAATTTTAAAATGACACATTTATGCCACTTAAGGATATATATTTATTATGAAAGTGACAAGGGAGACGAAAAAAGAGAGAGAGCAAGGAAAACGATGACAAAGATAAGGCGAACGTAACGTAAAAGTGAAAGTGGAAGAAGAATATCAAGAAGTAGAGATTTATATGAGTAGTGAAAGGCGAACAAATATAGGAAGAAGAAGAGCAAGTGAGAGATTCTAACTATTCGGAAAGTGTTCTATATTCGATTACAGAGTTTTTTTTTTCTTCAAAAAAGAAAAAATTAATTAGATGTGCTGATAAATTATGCGTTTTAGACATATCAGACCTGATTTAATCTTAGTAAATTGTTCACTTAAGACTTTAATTACGTATGATGAAAATGAACTTATACTATAAATACTAAATTATCTTTTGTTTGAAAGAACAACTGATTCCAATATTGAAATCATAGGCTATTTCAACATTGAAATACCCACTTTGTATATTTCCGATTCATTTTCGGACCACCCTAATATGAATGTGAGTACATTTTATGAGAGATTTTGTTGTCAATGCATATTGTGATAAGTATATCTGGAACTGATGGAGTGGAATTAGCAATAATGACATGCAGGAAGAGAGAAAAGGAGTTGCGAAGGAGTTTAAAAGAGCAGTGAATTTTGATGAATAAGAGGATAACTCGAGAATAGGTTCCATACAAATCCAAAATGGTACACGAAAGAGCATAGGAAATCAGTTTACATAAGCTAAGCATATCAATGTAGTAATCACATAAGATATTCAAAGTGAAGCAAAATAACACAACCAAACAGCATACCACATAGCATCAAACTATATGGCATTAACGTAACATGACAGAACAAAACACAAAAACATGCCTTTGCATAATAGAATATTACACATAGAGCCTAACCTGACTTGGCATAAAAAATATCTTAAGTTTTTGCTAGGATAGCATAGCACAACATAACATAACATAGGATACACAGCATAACTCAACGTGAAATCGCATAACATAACACAACAACATATCAGCAGATAAACTACTTTTGCATAACATAACATAACATCAAACACAAAATAAAATAACTTAACATAAGATCATACCTCAATACAACCAAACACAAAAGCTTTCGCTTTTCCTACAGGGTCACCGCATTAATCTGATGCAAGTGCATTCCAACACATTTGTTCTTTTGTAGTCTCGATACGATATTTACCCAAGGTACATATGTACCATTTCCACATGTCATCCCAGTAATGTTTGATGTTATTTGAAAGCAAAGTGTAGCCCACTATCCAGCTGGCTGTTTACATTGTAGCTTTTGTTCAAGTTTAACGACTTCTAATCGTTTGAAAATGGTTTTAAATTGATCTGTAAAATGGTCGTCGGCACTTAGGAAGCTCTTTGCTATGCAAATGCTTTGGTCATTTTTCAAACAAAAACTTGATTGATTTTAAAATTGTTTGTTGTTCAGATAAGCTCGAGCGGAAGGCTTAGTTTGCAAACTTAATAGGATAGAGGATGTTTCCTTAAAACGGTAGCACGTACGGCCGCCACCATAGTGGTAGTGTATTGGCCTACCACACGGTAGTTCCCAGATTCAAGTAAAGGGACAGGTTATATCAAAATGTTTTGAAAAACGGGATCGCCCCTGAGCCGAATATATTTTTGAGATACCCTTCGGAGATGGAACAGAACACATCACAAAATGGAAGAAAAGTTGGGCCCTAACTTTTCGGAGGTATATATTTTTTCATACCCCAGTGTTTTCCAAACTGTAAACAGCGACGTAAGATGTAACAACACAAACCACGATGAGGAGTTGACTGAAATCAGAAAAGCGCACTTTTTTATATCCGATAAAGGCAAGATTCTTCAGTAGATCGTGTATTTCTTTTTTTTTATTTTATTCTATTTTATTTTATAAATTCTGCTTAATCGACCTTTTTCAACTTTATTTCATAAAATTTTTTTTATTAGTTTTATTTTATTTTATTGTAAATAATTTATTTTGTTGCTGGTTTTATGGTCTGTTGATTTTACATATTTTTGTAAGTTTAACGAGCTCAAGACCAGTTGTTAATAATTCTTAATAATAATTACTAAGAAATAATTTAATTTGATTTAATTTAATTTAATTTAATTTAATTTAATTTAATTTAATTTAATTTAATTAAATTTAATGTAATATAATATAATCTAATTTAATTTGTTTAATTTTATTTTATACCATAGTAAATTCCCCCATCAAAGTCCTCCATCAACATGTTGCTTCATTACCAGCAATCATATCTAGCAACATCTATAAAACATGTTGTAGCAACACAGGGAAGTCCCCCAATCGAACCAAAAAGCGAGTAGCATCTAGCAGCGCTGCTAACGTCAACGGCTCTGCCTAAACAGCAGCGCATTACTCACTAGCTGCGCAAAGTAAAAGAGAGTGAGAAAGCAAAGAAATGCAAAAACAAAGTAACAGAACAGCGCATGGAGTAGATAAGCAAGGTGGTGAAAAGGCAAAAAACATGTAGCCGGTAGATGAAATGTGGCCAAAACATGGCTACACCAACAACAATGCTGTGTGTGCCGTTATCGACAAAACAGGTATTTGATTATTTTATTATTGTTTTTTCCTTTTTTGCTACAACAACAATATCGGTAGTGATTTGGAGAGTGTTTATGAATTTTCAGTGGCTGGTAAACAAGTGCAATGTGCGTGTGTGTGATAGGCGCATGTGCGTAGTGTTAATGAAGCAGGAGTAAAAAACTGCAACGGAGAAAAAGATTAGTATTGTTGTTTCGAAATTTTTTTATTATTTATATCGCATTAATGAATTATTATTTTCGCAGAACTATGAGTTAATTTGTGGATTCGGATAAGCGTGAAAGTGAAGCACATCTAAAGGGGTTTTTGTGTTTGAATAAGCATACCCTGCAGTAATACACCAAATTAGTAAGAAAAAATACCAAGTCACAACTAGATTTGGTTTAACTCAACTCAAACTAGTCCAAAAAGGTCCAGTTTTAACCAACAACAATAAAAACACCGGCACACAAAAAAAATTAAGTGGAATGTGCATTTGACCGGATGTACCTACGGGTACGTATTTTGGTCCGCTGAATCCGAATTCGAGGTCAGTTTGACCCGTTTATCTTCAAATTTCGAGAAAACTTCGAAAAACCGTAAAAATTATGAAAATCGGCAGTTTTATGTTAAAAAATTTTTTGGAACTAAACTAAGCGTAATTTTCATGTATTTCCATCCGCTGAATATGAATCGAAACTTTACTGAGACCACGAGCCGTTTTAAATGTGAAAAAATCACACAAAACTCTCGAAAATTCCCAAAAAATATAGTTTTCATGATAAAAAAAAAAAATCTTCTGGTCCAATTCAGACAAAAGTTTTCTCGAAATTTGAAGATAAACGGGTCAAACTGACCTCGAATTCGGATTCAGCGGACCAAAATACGTACCCGTAGGTACATCCGGTCAAATGCACATTCCACTTAATTTTTTTTGTGTGCCGGTGAAATTATTGGAGAGTACTGGAGTGCCCAGAGCTGGAAAAAAACCAGCAGAATTTATTTTTTATATTTAATGCAGCAAGCACCAAATCTCGAACCTGTGAGCTGTGGAACACGTACTACTATGAAAATCGAAAGATAAAAAAAATTATTAAGCCTACTTTTAAATTTAGACAGAGAGCAACAGACAAATTTTTCTCCAGTAAAATCTACAAATCTATGTTCACCATTAATAAAATCGATTCAAAAAACTCCACAATAAAGAAATACTCGATAAAAAATGGATTGTTTACTCAGTTCCCTGAAATGCGCATACCGAAATGAGCTTGAGAAGTAGTATTACAGCAACAACAACGTGTATATTTGCTGTCATAATTACCTTCAATTTACTTTTCAATTAATTTCATACATGTTTAAGTACACATATACTCAAATGTATCTACCCGTGCGTCGCGCCATTCCCAACAAAAGAACCCTCAACAAACTCTAATATGCGTCTATATAACTCCCTTAATTACTTCGCAAAAAAACGTGTGGCACATCCATTCATGCCTACCTACTACCAACAACAAAAACAATCATAAAGCATGCCTACAATAACAAAAGCAAAGCAAGCCAGTAGCAACAACAACAAGAAGACCAACTAAGAAAAGTCAAGCCGGTGCATAAACACGAAGGCACGAATATGTGTAAACAACAAACAAAAGAAACAGTCACAACATCAACAACAAGAAAAAAAAATGAAGCAAACAACTTGTCAAAATGATGCACACCTGCCAACGCGTTGGTGGTTATTGGCTTCGTCGGTTGACGCCTGATCCCATCCAATGACGCCAACCATTCTGAGCTGTCGCTACTTGCAGTCTGTTAGGTCTTTTGAGTGTACGAGTGTGTCATGCGAATGTTTACTTGTTTTATGTTGTTATTGTTTTTAATTTTGTGGTTTTTTTTTTAATTTTTTGTTCTTGTGTTTTTGTCTTTTATTTTTATTTTGTTGCAATTTTCGTTCAACATTTTGCAACAATTGTTCTTTCATTGTTGTCTCATATATTTAGCTGTCACTGACGCCTACCTGTCTGACAGTCCATTACAATTATGTAATCTTCGCTTATGCCCAGCTGTCATTGAAATTGCATACCCAACAAACATTTAGCCCAAAAATTTGGAAAATCAATGTTGAATGTATTTTTTGCTAAACGTTTTTAACTTGAAAATTTATTTTTTCTTCAATTTTTAATAAAAAAAATTTTTTTTCTTACATTTTTATTAACAATTTTTTTTTTTTTTTTTATTTTACAATATTATTATTGCATTTTTTCCGGCTACGTAAAATTAAAAACAATTAAAGTGTGAGATATGCATGT
This sequence comes from Merzomyia westermanni, assembly GCA_949987695.1. Classification (NCBI taxonomy): domain Eukaryota; kingdom Metazoa; phylum Arthropoda; class Insecta; order Diptera; family Tephritidae; genus Merzomyia; species Merzomyia westermanni. The sequence continues at coordinate 6,426,172 of OX465293.1, read as the reverse complement.
AACATAAACAACCAATAAATAGTGATATTAAAAAAAAATTTGAAATTAAATAATAATTAAAATTAAAAATATAAAGTAAAAACTAAAAAAACCAAAAGAGCACTATACTACTATCAGTTGGGGAAGGAAATAACCTGACTTTCTCAGTGTCTTTTCTAGGGATTTTCTCTCACAGAATTATCTCAAGTTACCAAAAATATTTTTAATAAAAAATCTAAAATTAACGGGTCCATCAGCTATTCCGGTGCAGCTGCCGGTGGAGAATAATTGTAATAGAGTTATATTATCTTTATCGAATTTCACTGCCTGATGCCGATTAATTCGATTGAATTCTCTAATGACCTATTACATTTCTCCCGTAGGCAGCTCCGTCGGAATAATTGATAGTAATTTGATATGAAATTGAAGATTTTGTAAAGATAGCATAAAAGATCACCGACAATTTGAAAGTCAGTGCTCAAATTAGAAAAATTCTAACACAAAAAAGATTTTAACTCAAAACTCATTGCGACTTAAAAAAATAAAACCAATTCACTTCATACGAAAAAAAATTTGAGGCCAAACTTCATTCAGCAAAATTATTACTAGATCGAAAACTCAATTGATTGAAAATTAACTTTACAAAATGTCGACAAAATGCAGCTTTTAAAAAAAATTTTTTTTTTTTTTTTAAGTTAGCAGATTTTTTCTTTAACCAGTTCTTGCGATTCTGAACATTGAACCTATCATTTTCTTCAACACCCAGCGCACGAAACTTTTCGGTAGTATGAGAAAGTCACTTCTCGACTTGGAGCTTTTATTCACTTTCTTTATTTATTCTGTGCTACATTCAACTCCATGCCCTCTCAAGCTTTTACAAAATAAATGTCTTTCTTTCTTTATTTCTTCCATCCATCATCTAAGTGGAATTCCCCGCCAAATGCCACCTGCCCTCATTGCGAGCGCACAACCTAGTAATTACGCGCTTCCTTTTGAAATAATTTAGCTAAATCGCTTTACGAGAATTTACTGCAAATCTCGTCTCCTTTGAACTGAATCGTATTTTGCATCCAAACTAAGTTAAGTTTAACCTCATTGGCGTTAAGCCAAATTTTCATGAAGGCAACTATTTGCATTTGCTTTTCAGCTGTTTTGTGAGCGCATGAATGCAACCGACAGTGAAACAGGAAATACTGGTGAGAACTTAGACTAGTCTAAAAGTAGTTTCTTGTGACCGAAATCGGCATATGTCAATAAAGAGCAGACTTCTGCCGAATCCAAACATAAATTTTTGAGGAATACTTGAGTGAGCAGTGTATTGGCACGTTTTTATTCAACTCTCTAGCGATCGAACTCAAGGGAAAGTAAGCGAGGTTTTGTCAAGTTCGTCACAATATTGGCTCTGGTATGATTTTACTTTATTCTTTGATAGTTCCGAGGTTTCATATATACCAAAAACACAATTTAAAAGTACCTGAACTGCCTGTTTTTAAATTGGCTAAGAGTATAACACCTATTGAGTTCATAAAACGATCTGGTTACTATCGAACTAGTTCCTATTTGGCACTGTAGCTCTCTCCCTTTAAATCAAATATTTCGATCCCTATTGACTTTTTACAGAGGTTGCTATACAAACACTAACTTACACGCAGAACATTCCTTGCTTTCTTTTTAATTAGTAACTAGTAACCTAACTTTCTGGTTAAGAATTATACAAGGTGGCGCAAAAGTAAGCTTCCGATGTTCAGCATATCGGTTGTGGCACGTGCAGTGTGTGCTGTTGCACCGTCTTGTTGGAACCACATGTTTTCCAATCCCAATTCATCAAGTTGCGGCAAAAAGAACTCGTTGATCATTGCTCTGTAGCGCTCACCATTCACAGTAACCGTTTCGACCCGACCGATTATTGGTCAAATAAATAGTCAGCAATATTCCGCGTTCTGGAGCAGTGTAGCGTAACATTTTTTATTAACGTGTATTTCGCATGTGTTTACTACACAAATGTCAAAACAGAACTGACTTTAGGGGCCAATCGCAAAATTTATAGCATTTTCTGATAGGAGGATGACTTTTGCGCCACCTCCACGGCCGCCGTGGTGTGGAGGTAGTGTTGCCGGCCTACCACACCGAAGGTCCATGGTTCGAGCCCTGGTACAGGTAACATCAAAAGTGATTTGAAAAAAGGTTTTCAAAACGGGGTCGCTCTCGGCAGTGGTTTGGCAAACTCTCCGAGTGTATTTCTGCCATGACACGCTTCTCAGCAAAAATTCGTCTCCTTTGTAGATGCCGTTCGGAGTGGGCAAAAACTGTAGGTCCCACCAATTTGTAGGGAAAAATTCAAATCGGCACACCACAAATTGGAAGAGAAGCTTGGCGCAAAAATCTCTTAGGAGGTTTATGATGATATACCTGTTGTATATCGCGCCATAAAGAGAAAGAGTATAAGCAAAGTGTCAAACAGGAACTAGTTCTATAGTAGCAAGGTCGTTACTAGTTCAGAAAACGGGAATTAAGTTACCATCAGATAACAGTTTTTACTATCCTCCAGGATTGCTGTAGTAGAACGTTCTATATTTAGATGCATCGGTTCGGAATCAGCGAAATACTGGTAGTAGCGATAAAGGGACTAGTTCTCAACCAGTTCGGAAGTGTAGTAAAGACATTGTATCGAAAGACAATTTTCACCCGCTAGGACACCTCTTCCGTAAATTCGCCAGTTGATTGCATGCAAAAGCGATGTGTCAAGAACTAGTAGTAGTTCCAAAAGCAGTAGTATCACACCAGTACCGCACCAGATATTTTCTTCATAGTCTTGCTTTCGCAAATCTAATGAACAGGCAAAACGTGAAAATGGAATGGTAACTTAAGGTTGCTACACATTAGTAGTAAACAACTCAAATTGCGAGATGAAGAACGACAACAACAACAACAAAGTGACAGTGCAGCAGCAGCGCCAAAAATTACTACAGCGATGATTCCCTTGAGTGCTAACCCAGACTTTCAAGCAAACTCTTATCAAATTTGATTATTTCGCTGAGCAAATAATATTTTGCAAATGCCCTAAGCTAGAGCGCTTGCCGCGAAAGGTGAGGCAGAGAGTTGTGACAACTTGAAGCGTTTATTTGTAAACATGGCTGGCGCAGAAGTAGAACGACGGTGGAATATCTTTTAATGGGAAACTTAATGTGGCTAATGAGCTTATAAGAATGTACTTAGTTATTGTGATTATTTTAATAACTTTAAATAGAAACGAGGGGGTTGATAAGGCGTACATCGAAACTTACATCCTAACAAGTCGCTTAAAGTGCTTACAAGGTTTACTCTATTGAGAGACGGGAGCTTGTGTCTATGGACCGAATATCAAAAATTCGGTAGCAATATCATTGGGCATTGGAACGGCTGGGTCTGGTACGCAATGCCTCGTACGGCAGCTGCAACCCTTTTGAGGCCGAAGTCTGGAATATCCACTGGAAAACCCTAAATACCCAACTGAGCAAGGTCTTTCACATCGGCAGCGTTCCTAAAATTTTGAAGTACACGCCGAGCTTTCTCTTGCTAACCGATTGCGTATAAATTTAGAATCTCTTCTCTCAAATCTTTCTTTCTCATAGATGACACCCAGCTTCTAACAAAACCGTCGTCCATGTGACCTCGGTAAGACCACAAAACTGTCATCATTCAATTCACAGCAAAAAGCAACAACTTTTCAAGTAAACTAAGAAAACTGAAAAGAAATCCAAAGAAAGTTATTTTTAGCTCAAATCATTTTACCATTCGCAATAGAAAACGCAGAAGTGTGGCTCACAAATGAAAAGTTGTTAAGAGGATTTCGCATTTGGCTGCATTTGTTGTTGGGAAAGTGTTTGAGCTAGTTGTTATTACTTGATGCGGCGTATTTACACTTTTCTTTGAATTTAATGAGGCAAACAACGCCAATACGACACAGCGACATAACATACAACAACAACTGTCTATTGGACGTAAATGAAGATTGAAATGAAAAGTCCATTTAATGGCATTCAAGAGGGAATAAAATATTTTCGCAATTGGAAATGCATTGTTGTTAGTGGGGCTATGGCGAAGGTGGAGGATGAAAGTAGTGAAGGGACATGGATTGGGCACAAATACTGCAGATATGTAAAGGGTTGCTCATATAGAGTTTTTATCATTTTTAACTCAAGTTTAGGAGTTACCTCGAGTTTGAGATAGCTCCGGTTTTGCACTACAAACCGGTTTCGCAACCGACACCTCTCTCGCACAAGAATAAAGTTACGAGCTACAATTCGGTTCCGGTTTCGCATCAGATTTCAGTTCCGCTTGGGTTTCTAGTTTTGAATGTGTTTTCGTTTTCCATTTGAAATTCTGTTTGTGACATGTTTATGGTCCCGGCTTCGATTTCGGTTCTTAATTCGAAAAGTGTTTATATTTTGCTCCGGGTTGTGCATTGCTATCCGTTCTAGTACAGTTTTAACTCCGGTTTCGATTTTCGGTTATTCTGTACTGGTTACGTTTTACGCTTTTGGCTTCATTCTATCTAATTCCATTAATATTCCGGTTTTTATTTTAGTTTCTGTTCTGCTTGCTGTTTTCGATTCCTTTTCGGTTCAATGTTCATTTCAGTGGTTTTTCTGCTAGGTTTCAGTTTTCTCTTCGGTCCTCCGTTTAGTCTCGGTAGCAGCTTTGTTTTCAATTTCAGTTTTACTTACTACTCTGTTTTCAGTCTAGATTTCTTTCCGGTTTTAGTTGCATTTTCTATCCGGTTTCGGTCACCGATTCGGTCCATGTTTAGTTCCAGTTTAGTTTTCATCTTTAGAGTCGGTTAGTATTTCGGTATTGAGGTTTAAGTTTCGTTTTGAACTTTGGTTCTAAATTCGGTTAATATTCCGGGTTAGGTTTTAATTTCTGCGTCGCTTCTAATTTCGGCACTTACGTTCGATTTCAATTTAAGCGTGAACTTTCTGTTGGTTTGAGGGTCGATCCCCTACATGTACATCCATCCGATTGTGTTTAGCCACCTACGAAGCTCTGAAGGCTTGCTATTCGCGGGTTCAGAAATCGTATCGGAAAAGCATTCGCCTTAGTGATCTCAACTACGGGAATCGTTGATCCTTTTCACCTCTAATGAGGCACAAGGGTTTGTGTAACTTGATTATCTTTACGGACCGAAAGAAACCACTATATGGATCACCCTAATATATACAGCCAGATATCTATTAGCAACAACACTCAAAATGTCTATTAATGGGTTTTCTGAAGAAAAATTTTAAATATAAAAGTTTGGGATAATGAAAGCAGGAGAAAATAAAGAAAATAATAGGAAGAAAGTGTTTTTAAAGAAAGCTCAACGATTTACCAAATGGAACTTATGCTAATGAGTTCCCGTTTTCATTGAAATTTTAATTGTGATTGCTTTTGATTGCTTTCTGTTGTGTCTTTCGCCTTCCTTTAAAACTTGTCTCGTTATCGAATTTTAATAATGAATGTCCTTGTTGCTCGATACTCAATAATTGTTATGAGAATTTCATTAATGTTATTTATTGATGCTCCACCGTCTAAGGCATTTTGGTATGGTATTTCCTTTCCTTTTTATCTAAAACTTTAGCCTGTTGAAAACTGTTTGCAACTCGGCGGCGTATGTAGGAAAGACGAATGAGCTGGTACATCTTCAGCTATTCGGATGTCATTATCTAACTAGCAAAGAACTTTAAATCGCTACATTCGAGTTTTAGCTACCTAAACTTGTGAGGCTAGCACATCATTTAAACATATATATTATGGGGAACGCTTCTCTTAAATGCTCCAATGGTCATCTCATCTGCTATTTACTACGTCCATCCGAGCCATACATCAGGACGGGTATGGCGAAGAACATACCCAGAGGGACCTTCTTCACTGAGCGAGGTATTTGGTTATCAATTGCCTACATAGGTAAGGTAGCACTTGTTGGTGAGAGTAACTCCATGGGATTTCTAGGCTGAAAAGTCGAGCAAGTATCACAACGTGACTTCCAAAAATTACTTAGATGTAAAGCTAAATTCGCCTTCCCATCATTGAGTTCAAGTGACTTTGATGTTTTTCGGCATTTGAGTATTAGTTGCAGACTTTTTTTTGTTTGGTTTGTAAGGTTAGCTTTAATTAACCCTTGGCTAAGCTACAGCTGACATCAAATACCAACTTTACTGCGTCAAACTACGATGAGCTCTTTGCAACACAATGAACGTCCTACCGCAGTTTTCCATGCATTTGCATTGCCAGCATTGCTTGATTTGATGACCCATTTCGGTGGTGCGATGACTGGTAGTGAAGAGGAGCGAAAATGATGGATTTCGACAAGCGATTATTTAAGCAGAGTTGCATGTTAGTTCAGCTGCTGCCAAGAGTTAGATAAATAAGAATTTTGTGTGCGTTTTGGTTTACTTTTTTCTTCATTACTGAAACCGCCAGTTCACATTTTACTTTTTAATCCTTTTATCTTATTTAACCAAATATTTCACTAATAATTCCTTCACCCAGCAAACATTTGGAGTCATAATTAGGATTCCGAAATGAAAGTATCTCCATTGTTATGCTAGCGGTGCAATATCAGCTTTTTTCACACATCTTTTCGGACCTAACAAGAAAATTGTATTTTATTTCATTTGTGAAACTAATTTTTTTTTTTAATTTTTCTTAATAAAATTGGTTTATAAATGTCATTTTTTAAATAAACAAATTTTGAATTAAATTTTTTTTATTTTTAATCACCTCATTTCATTCAAAAATCGATAAAACGTAACAAAAAAAATTTCATTTGTGAAACCAATTTAAAAAAAAAATTTTTTTTTCTAACTACCCTATTCATTCAAAAATCGAAAAAAATACCTAACAAAAAAAAATTTTTTTTCATTTCTGAAACAATTTTTTTTTCAAGAATTTTTTTTTTTTTGATAAAGTTGTCTTCTTTATATGTAATTGAAATATTCTGCCTCCGATAAAATTTTTTTTTTATAATTTTTTTTAATTTTTTATAACTCAATTTTTTTTGCTTTTTTGGAAAGTATTTAAATATTATACCTCCAAAAAACTTTTTTTAACCACCCCATTTCATTAAAAAAATCGAGAAAACCACCTAACAAAAATATTTTTTTTTCATTTGTGAAACTAATCCAAAAATGAAAAAAGTCATATCGAAATCGTTTTCGTTCGTTTTTAAAATGAGAATTTCTTATTACGTAAATATCTACCCCTAAAAAAAATTTTATTTTTTGGACTTCATTTTTTCCCCCTTTTTTAAAGTATCTAAATATTCTAACTACAAAAAAAATTTTTTTTTAATTATTCAAGTATTCATGAAACGAGCTCAAGGCCAAGAATAATAATTTTTCACTTTTTGAATTTTTATGAAAATTATTGAAAAAATTTTTTTTTCCTTTTTTTATAACTCAAATTTTCTGCTTTTTTGAGAAGTATCTAAATATTACACTTCAAAAAAAAATTTTTTTTTTTAACTACCCCATTTCATTCAAAAATCGAAAAAACCCCTAGCAAAAAAATTTTTTTTTCATTTGTGAAACAAATTTTTTTTTTTCAAAATTTTTTTTTTTTTTAATAAAGTTGTTTTCTTTCTATGTAATTGAAATATTCTGCCTCTGAGAAAATAAAATTTTTTTTAACCCACTCTAATATAAATGTTCAATTAAACATCTAAAAATCGAAAAAGCCATCTCGAATTTTTTTTTTATGTTTGAAATTAGACCTTTTTGTTAAGTAAATATTCTACGCCTAAAAAAATATATTTTTTAAGCCCAATATTGTTTTTTCCTTCTTTTAAAGTATCTAAATAGTATTTAACCTTTTTTTCTTTTTTATAACTAAAATTGTCTGCTTTTTTGAAAAGTAGCTGAGTATTATACCTCCAAAAAACTATTTTTTCCCAACCCACTCTAACGTACATGTTTTACAGATTGGCATATACATACATGCATACAAACACACAAGCCACATCTCATCCTGAGCAGCTGGACTTGGCTCAATCTCCATACAGCCATAGCTTCATTGTCCGTATTTCCGTTTGGAATTTGGGTCGTTAGTGTTGACAATGTCATTAAAATTGTATGAAAAACCATAGCTAAAAGCTTACATTTTTTTCCTGCCAACTTGTTGTATTTCTCTCCATGTCTGAGTTTGTCTAAGTGCGTGTGTCCTTTGCTGACAACGACAATCGAGTGGATGTCAGTGGCATGTGCTCTGTTTACTGTCGTGAGTTGAAAGGACATTATTTTAATCAGGCGTTCTGTTAAGTATGAAAGTTGCATGTGTCACACACAAATAAAATTAAAATGTATATACTATAGTTTATACTTTTTTATGTATTAAAAATTAAAAACGAAATTTTCATAAGAGCAAAACAAGCAATCTAAAGGGCTGAATTGTCTAATTCAAATTTTAAAATGACATTTTCGTGCCACATAAGGACATAAAGCTATTTTTGAATGCAAATCTATACTTTATATAAAACTGAAGCAAGCATAATGAAAACCAAAATCTTTGTTGTAGCAAAGCAACTGATCCACTGGTCGGATGTCTCCCATTAAAATTTCAAAAAAACTTATTTATGCAATGTGAAATCTATGTATTTCTAAAATCCATAACTATTTATTATTGTAACGTACACGTATAAATACGTGGATCCAACCCCTGGTGTCGCTTCAATGTGGTATGCGCGGTTCTTAACCCTTGGCCACATTGAAGCAGGGTTGATGTTACAATCGTCCCGGATTCGGTCGTCATACGAATTCTTGGAAGCCCACGCAAGCTTGGATCGCTTATTTTAGCTGCAGTCATCATTTCCCCCACCCCAACCAGATTATTTAGCACACCATATTATTTCGTTTCGATTTCACATTAAACTATTTAATTGCAAATTCCTTTGTTTGAATTTATACTGAACAGAAAAAAAAATTTACGAATATCTACAACATCCTACTGATATCTACATATATTATTTGAACTCTCTAAAAACTACTTACATATCAAAAAAACTCAACAAATATTACTTAACTATATTGGGGACTTCTGTCTTCAAAAAAATAACCAAACCTTCATACTCTCAATTCGAGTCGCCGTATACTTATATCTAGACCTTCCAAACCCTACCTTAAAAATATACACTCGGCCGATGTCTCTTATTCAATTTTTAAAATAATATATTCATTCCACCGAAGGAAATAGGGGTTATTCTGATGTGAAGTGTCTTCTTTTATATTCATAAAATAAAATCCAAAATCTTTGTTCAAGCAAAACAACAGACCCACTGGTTCTAGGTCTCTCACTCAAGTTTAAAGATAACACATTCGTGTCACATAAGGACATAGAAGTAAATTATAAGTGAAGTGTTAATGACAATTATCGTTTACTGAGGTATTAAAATGATCATTAATTATATGCATGTCTAGATAGTGGCGGGAGAAGGTAAGGAGAGTGAGAATAGGAAAGGGAGAGCTTATTTGTGATTAGCTAAGCCATACGACTACAAAGTACATTTTCCATGCTTCATAAAATTTAGGACTATGCCAAGTTGTGACTCATTCCAAAGTCCAACACATATTCAGCCTCAGCTGCAGCTCTTCAAATACATCACACAGAATATTAGAAAATTTTTTTACCACAGGAAGAGAAAATAAAATCACAGCAAAGGCGCTTACAAAATGAAAATAGAAAAATTTCAAATGCCATTGCAGTGCTTGAAAATATGGATAACTGCAGGTCTTATAGAAACGGACAGAGTTGCACTCACCCGGTGCATTAAAGCTGTACAAACATTTTTTAGCCTCCAACACCAGAACTACGATGAACAGAAGCGCAAAAGAGGATAAACCGCAAAAAATCGTGATGAGCCGTCGATGGCGTTGCTGTGACCAAACGTGCAATACATAAAAATCTACTTGGACTGGACTAGGTTGACTGGTTAGATACAACAAAGCCAGCCACAAAAATTGACTATGACAGTCCAGCAAAGCAAAAGAAAATTGAGAGCGTGCAGCTTGGAAAAACCAACTCACAACGCAACCAAGCTGAGCAAGGATATGATGAAGAGTGACGAGGGAGCAGGCAGGAAACAGAAATATGAAAATCTCTGCACTTCAAATCCGCATATTACAAACACAATTTGAAGGGGTGCGGTGCGCGAGCTTGGCACAAAAGTAGCGCAGCATTAAATTACTAACAAAATTCCAGTTCAACGCTAGAAGAAGAAAAAGCAGCAGCAGCAACAATCACTGGACTCGGTAGTTTATCTGTTGCCTATTGCGCTGCCTAAGTATGTCAGCATGTCCATGTTACAGTCCAACTTGTTGTTGTTGTACGCCGCTTTTCGGTGCACGCGCGAATAATTCAACGAAATCATGTTTTAAGGCACAAATATTGCCACATAGATCATTTTTGAATTTATGCCACTAAGCGGATGATGTTGCATTCTTCACTGCTGCCGCGACGGCTCAATGTGGCGAGGTCTTGTCTTGTCTATCGTTCATTGGGCTCATCCTGAGGCTGCAACATTTTAAGGCTTCAATGCCAATGCAACGGTTTTTCGATTAGCGCTTGATTGGTCGTCTTGGTGTTGTTGGAGTTATTAGCTTTTGTTGTTATTGTACACTGTTGCAATTGTGGCCTTGTTGTTTTTGTTGTCGTACGCTGCAATGTCAGTTCAGTTGATTGCAGCCGCAACGAATTTGCCTTGCAACGAACAAATTGCAAGCAAATTACAAGCAAACTCACACACACACACACACACATCACTTTGTTGCTCACATGATATAGATCAATGCTCTCTAAATTATGACATGCCAATTTCTTAAATTATTCAATAAGTTGAAACTATTTTACAGTTAATTGATTGAAATGAGTTTTTGTTTGTTCGCAAGTTCAATGCCGGAAGTGCAAATTCAGTAAATCGGGCGCATCAGATTTTATGATCGATACGATTGATTTGGCGACATCTAGCGGCTGGATGTTCAAGCACTTATCGAGAGTATCAAACTGATCGATCAGAGAAATATTTACCTTAAGAGTCCAGTTCCAGTTAGTGGCAAGCGTAACTAAACTATCGTTTTAAGGGAATGAAGTAGAGGCCATATTTTAAGGAAACCAGTCATGCTTCCCAACTAGTTCAAATGATGAGTGGTCTTCTAGAAGCCCGCTATCTTTTTCTTTCAGTCTCTGTGAGTCCTCTGATCGAGGACTCTTATGAGTTGAGATTCCGAGCACGAAAAGTCATTTATTTTGAATGTGGAATCTAATGATCTTACGATGTTGTGATCTCATGATTTGTATTTTTTGAAATCTGCTTAGATTATACGGCCTTATAATCTAATCATTAGTTGATCTTCTGACCTAGCCAACATTTTTCTAATGACTTTAAAATTTGATTTTATGCTCCAATCATTAGCCACACCTTTGATGGCCTAACAATTAAGTCATCTCAAAATTCAACATTTGTTATGAAAATTATCAATGTGATCGTAGCTTGATGATCATATGATCTTTCGACCATCATCCTGACATCAAATTATACAACTCACTTTATTGTCTGTAATGAAATAAATAGTTATTTGTTGAAATTGTAATATAAGAATTCTGTAACTGCTCCAATTATTAGATATATAGCTGATCTTATAATTTGATTATCATATGATCTGGTGATCATCACAAAAAAAAGTCACAACTCTTCATCGATCCCCAGTATAAATAGCCGAAAGCGTAACCATATTCTAATATACTCATTTTCGCTTCTATTTCCTTCTACACAAACTAGTCTAATAATGCTCCATGGTTTGCCATAAAGCCCAAGGACAAACCTTAGTCCGGTGTACTCGCCTTCCGCTCCATTTCCTTCTGGGCTATGATGATCGCTTTGATCTTATTATTTGATGATCATATGATCTGGTCATCTGGTGATCATCATTTAAAGTAAACTATAGTCAGAAAATAGTATATCGATTGCGTTATATAGCTGAAGGCCAACCCATTGTATTCGCCCTTCACTGAATTTTCATTCTGTTGGAAGAAATTGTCTTGTAACTACCAAACGAAGTATTAAAATCTTAGAATGTTTTTTTTTTCGACGGCACTCTTCTGCCACTCAAAACAAAAAACATATATTTCAACTGAGAAACTTTTTTCCACTTTCTTAGTCACATAGTGTCGTGCATCTCTGTCCTATTTTAAACAGATTTAATAAAGTTTTTCCTGTTGCTTAAAAAAGAATTACGCTCAAGTGTATACCCCTTGCCTCTGTTATTGCTGCTTCTATCGCGAAATTCCCCAAGTACAAGTTTGCTTCTTTTTCTCTTCTGTACGATATTCGTTTAGTTTTATCTCTATTAGCCCAAAAGCTAAATCTTTTTTCATCTTCATTTTCATTCTCAACTACAACTGCTGCCGTTTAACTATTCCGAATCTCCCCTAAATTACTTGAGAAAATTTGCAGCACTTCCGCGCGCGGAAAGTCCGAACTCTTCTGCATTTGCAATGCCTGGCATTTTTGTTAGTATTCGCGCACGCTGCTTGTAAATGCTTTTGTGTTGCATTCTTTAAGCCTCTTCATTCAGCTTCTTTTCATTACTAGCTTTCTTTGCTGTTTTAATGAAACGCGGAATGCTATAAAAAATTTAGTACGGTTGCTTTCTACGACGTATCGCCTCAACCACCGTATCACTCCCACTGTTGCAAAACTTTATAGGAGCAATCAAGTTTAGTTGAGCTAGGAAATGAGAGAGCGTGTGACGACGTCTATAACATTGTGTGCTTGTGACGGAACAGTGAGGGTGTGAGTTTTATGAAGTATGGGGAAAACTTTGTGCATTTTGTGTTGTTAGCAGGAGCTCAGATTACAAAACTTTGACGACGAGACTTTTAATGACAGATTAATTTTTGTGCAAAAATTAAATGATCTAATTACTTTTACTTAAAACAGGAAGGGGATTACGTTACGAGATGAGAGAAATTAAGAATTCTAAAATGAGATTATGAAATAAATAAGCAGAGGAAGATAAGTTGCGCTTGAGTAAGCAGGGATTCAGTTGAGGGTAATCGTAATCTGGTGAAGTATAATGAATAGTCTCTTCACAAATGTGAGAGGAAACAGTGCACACCAGAGATGCGAAATTAAGTTAAATTTGATACGAGGAAGTCCCTAATTATGTCACAGCCGTAAGTCTTTTTAAAGAAAAAACCGCGCCTGGCAGATTTATTTAAGCCTTTGCAACTTGCTTTCCCAATTCCGTTCTATGATCGGAGCGCACCAACTACGACTTCAGCCCTTAATTACTTCTACCTTTTTCGTCTAGGTACTTAGGTATCTTTAGGATGACCTTCATAATTTCAAAAAATCACAAACAACAAATATGTATTTGAATTTGACTTATTTCTTTTTCAAATCGCATTATCTGTGCTTCAGTATCTTTTTTTTTACCGCATTTACTCGCAAAACCAACAACAAATCATCTATCAATGGTAGAAGGTCAATATTTGTTAGCAAAAATCATTAAAATAATCGCCTTGGTGCTCGCATTTTTGTTGTTGGTCAAAACATTTTTATGTTTTCTACTATCATTTGCCATTATTGAGGAGCCACCGCAGAATTGGCCGCAAAGGCTTAAAGGTAAGCATGATAAAGCTGGGGTGAAAGAAAGTACTAATTAACAACTGACTGTCAGGTTTTCGCACACTTTCGTAATTACAAATGTTTACATACAAAATTATTAAATAAATTTTGAAAGACATAAAAATAAATTAAAAAAAAAAAAGATATACTACTTGCTTTAATCAAAATTTTCAATATCCACTTACCGGCTGCAAAGTGTAGTAGTAATGGGTAATAAAGATTGCGTAATCATAATTACAGTAATCGTAATTTCATATTAAATTTTAAAGTACTTATATTATAATGTACAATAAGGGTACCGATTACAAAACAGTTGTGATCATAGCCAAAGTAATTGTAAACCTAATTACAGTAATTTAATTTTAGCTTTTTTATAATACTATTATAATAATGATAATCGTTTGAAAAATGGTAAAGATTGCGGCAATTGTAACAAAAAAAAATTTTAGTGCTATAGCTGTAATTGTAATTCAAAGTACCTACATTACCGATTGCAGTATTTGTTGTTCATAGAAAAGCTTAATTACTATTAATCATACAAATAATAGTAACATTAACTGCAATTTCTATTTTTTTAAAATACAGTAGCGATAATCGCTTGAATAAACACAATTATTGCAGAAATCTTAATAAAAACATTTTATTACAATTACTGTAATTATAATCGTGAGCACTTACACTACCGGTTACAGTAATTTAAATTTTAATAATTATGAAATTACTACTAAGTAATCATATAATTATGTAGAATCTACCACCCATAAGGGTTAAGACTACCAGGCAGAGTTATCGTAATTAGAGTAATCGTAATTACAGTAATCTAAAGAATCCGAACTGCGATTGCAGGCTCTAATCATTATTAGGATTGGAACAACCGTTGAAAACTTTACACTTCTATTACTGAACTTCTAATCGCAGGTACTTAAAATTACGAATACAACAATCTTTATGAAAGGAAACCTGAAACTACAATGAATTTAGTAGGAAATATCAGTCTAAATCGTTTTTGAAAAAGTTCTATGATAGCGGGTTTTCGAACCGAACACCGCTTCAAAGGAATCTATTTTCTATACTTCAGTAAAAACTCGAAAGCCCCCGTGTTTTGAATAATTTTGTTTTTTTTTTAATATTGTATACTATTATTTTCAAAAACACTCCCTCTAAGCAGAAAGTATAGAATTTATATATAGAACAGACAAAATTCGGGTGTAAGGCATTTTTGAAATAAAAAATCTTAAATACGACTATCTCTACTGATTGGAATCTATTTTGAACCTGACGTTTTTGTAAAAAAATTCTGAGACAGGGTGACTGATGTTGAGAACAATACATGTTCAGATTGAGCGTATTTGAAACAAATTATCACTTTATGAAGCTCTGAGACAGGGTGTTTTAAATAAAAAATTCTGAAACAGGGCGCTTAGAAAAAAAATTATGAGACAGGGTGATCTCAGCTGAGTAGCAATTTTTTTTTTAAATTGGGCATTCTTGAAACAGATTTTGAGAAAATATGAGCTTCAGTATAATAAAATAAAAACTTTCTTCAAACTTTTCCTAAGATAGAGAATTTTGAACCATTAGAAACTACCATTCCTTCATTTATAATTCCAGACGACTGCTATCCCAGATGGTATGCCTGGTTCTCACTGATCCTTAACGCAGCTGGTGTTGTCGTCTATTCTTACATGTATTTTGGTATACTAAATGTAAGTATATCTCAAACATCAAAACGAAAACAAGCAGGACATAACCTAAAAATATACCTTCAAGACATATAAGCAAAATTTATTTATTGGACTTGTGGGCGTGACTATTTATCTGACCATAGCCGTATTCACTCATATCATCATGTGGGCGCATGGTTTGAAGACTCATACAATGCTCAAATTAAATTGGCTTGGAACTGGTAAGCGAAGTTTGCAGAAATCTTTTGTTGCATAAGTGAGTTTAAAAAAATGTTTGTTTACAGCGATTTCGGTAGTCTGCAGTCCGTTGTCTTGCGTCCATTACAAACAAATGATTGTAATTGAACAAGTTGAGCTGGAAAGAAGCAGAGTGTCACTTAATAAAAGAGACATATAATGGACTTATGTAAATGAAATCAATTTAAGTAATATAATAAAATGTATCACAATTTTTAGATCATTCTAGCTTATTCTATATGGAGCAAGCTTTAATCTACGCAGCATGACATCAGCATCGTCCTTAAACTAGCCTAACTAAGTTTAAGCTAGGCTTAAGCTAGTTTATTTGCCAGGTAACCCAGCTGTAAAGGGTAGCTTACTTGGAAACATTTGTTTGACATCGATCTTCTATATATCCTCCGTAGAGTCAAAAACATCCACACCGAAAATTGTGCACCTTGTCCTAGCAAGATCTGAATAGCTTAGTATCAAGTGACTTGATAATTCAGCCTTTTCACACTGAACTATAATATGTTGAATAGTCGCTTAGCGTCCACAACTGGTCGGAAGAGCAGCGACACCCGACAGGAGGAGATATTACACCAGCGTTTGCTTAGTTGGCTCGAAGCCTCCTGCCCAGAAGTGAGCTGCATGTAACCATAGTCGTACAGTCAGCCACATCCAGTTCACGAGTACCGGTTTTGGCCAAGTGGTCAGCACAAAATTTTCCAGAGATTTCGTAATGCCCTATCACCAGTTGTGCACCAAACTCTCTGACAATAAGGCAACAACCTCCACTTAGAAGACACTGTTTACAGAAAACTTCCCACTTTAGCGCCCTTCTAAGATTCAGCCTCAGTTTCACAATCAGTCCGTCCATTCTCAGTTTCAGCGACGGCCTTAGTTTCAGTTTAAGCTTCAAATTCAGCCTCAGAGAAAACTTCAAGCCTAGTCTCAGCTTCAGATTCAGTTCCAGACTATGTCTGAACCTCAGTTTCAGTCCTAGTGTCAGCCTAGAATAAAACCAGTAGTTACATTAACGACTATTTCGGTCATTGGCTCAGGTTCAGCCTCAGTATGCGCCCTCAATATCTCTCTCAGCTTATGCCCAGCTTGTGGCCCAATATCAGTTCTAGAGTACATGTCAGAGCTGTTCCAGTCTCCGCTTCAGTATTTGGTTGAGCCTTAGTCTCATTCTGAGTATTAACCTAAATTTTAATCACCGTCTCAGCTCAGCATAGAATACAAGAGCTCCATAAACAACCATTTACTCTATAGACCGGTACACCGAAGAGCTAAAGGTGCTAGATTTTCGATGTTTTTCTACCCTAAAGAGATTAATTTGGCAGATATTTTCCTTTATTTGTACTCTCTTCCCTACCTCCAACTCGACCTTTCCTTTCCCCCTCTTCAACCCCCTTAACCGCTTTCTCCTTGGGTTTACAACTAGTCAGCACTAGAATCAAGCACACGCACACCATTACAACAAATGTGTTTGCATAGCAATTTTGGAATGCATTACATTTCGAGAACTCAATTTCAAGCAACACATATTAACATTCGAGTATAGGTGTGTGTGCACATTCAAATTCGTACAACAAATTACCATGCGGTTACATTAGTAACCATATTAATGTTGCGTATTTGAATTTGAAAACTTAAATATATGTACATATGTGTGTTTGGGTTATAAGCTACTACATCTATGCCGTACACCACATTCGCCTGAGGTAATATTTGATTTTGGTGGTGAAAATGAAAAAGCTAGGCAAACAAAATGCAATAACAACATGTTAATGAGACGATTGTGCAGTTATAGAAATGATCCGACGTGGGTACCACAATATATGCAAAGCAGAGTCACTTATTCGATAGCCCGTGGGCGCAGCCGTTCAACGCTTTTGCACGGATTAACGCGCGCACATGTGGCAAAAGCTCTATGAGCGCGATGAATAACAAATATGTTTGTTAGTCACTTCATGCATTGAATCGGTGTATGTGGTGCAGTAGGTACACAAAGGCAGTGGTAAAGATCCTAAGCTAGCAGCACACCACCACTTGGAAGAGGAGCTCGGTCTTAATTTTTTTAAAATCGTCGCCATCATTGATTGTCGCTGAATTGACTCGCCTAGCTGATTTCGGCAGTTGCCTAAAAAAGTACGCCAGACATAAATTTGTATCGTATTGTAAATAAAAACGTCACTCAAACGCCAGGGCATACATCGCCAATAGCCTCTCACCTTCGCATGTGAGAATATGAATTTGGCAGTAAATCGCAAATTAAAGAGTATCCTCATGCGAATATGCGCCACATTTCCACCTTAAATATTCAATTCTTCCTTTGTTCCTTTGGCTCTTAAGCACGAAATCGACGACTTTGTTTAAGCATCACTTAGTATGTATACATATATATCTATATGTCAGTCCACAAAACCTCAATATATATGCTTTATCGAATTTTCAAAATTTAGTTACGAGTTTCTAAGCTCCTATACGCATATATATACGAGTATATGCTTATGAAAGTGTATGTGTGTGTGTGACAGAAAGACAAACTTTATCAAACGAAAAGAAAAAGTTGATGAAAATTTAGCGCCAACGGAAGATTATCGACAATTTGGCAGCGTAAAAGAGAAAACACTAAAGCCGGATGAAAATGTTTGAAACTGCAGTTTTTTTAGAAGCAATCGAATTGCAATACCAAGCACAAAGGAAAAGTTACATATTGGACATGTGATCCGATGATGTGACAAGGATGTTTGGTGCTTTTAAGTTCACGAATGTGCATGTGAGGGTCTGTGAAGTGAGTCATCCCAGATAGCTTTTGACTAGGAATAGTTGGGCAATGCAAACAAAAGTAAACAAATAAATTTAAACATGAGAAAGAAAATAAACGAATATAAAAAAATAAAAAATACGAATATAAATTTAAAAAAAAAAATTCTAAAAAAATTCCTTGACAAAGATTAAAAAAGTAACAAAACCAAAAATGAAATAAATAAAAATATTAAAAAAAAAAAAACAATAAAAAATATTGTAAACAAATTTAACTGAAACAAATTTAATTGAAAAAAAAGAAATTAAAGAGAATAAACTAATTGATGAAAAAAAAAAAGAAAACGAAAAAAATAGATTTAAAAAAGCAAAATTCTCAAAAAGTTAATTAAAAAATTTAAATTTTTAATTGTAAAAAATTCAAAATTAAACTTATTAATTAAAATATTAAAAAAATAAATAACTTTAAACAAATATGATAAAAAATATTAAATTTAATTTAATAAATGTTCTTAAAAAATCTCTTCACAAAAAAAAGTTAAAAAAAAATTACAAAACTAAAAATAAAAAGTAGTTCAAGAACAAAAATTTATAAAGTAAAAATAAAATTTGTGAAATATGAAGCAAACAAAAAAAATTGCTTTAAAAAATAAAATTAAATAATATGAAACTGTAAAGAATAATTACAAAATAAAATAAGTAAAAACGTTAAATTAAATTTAAAAAAAACGCGTCTAAAAAATGTTCTTGACTGCAAAACATGATTTAAAAAAAGTAACAAAACTAAGAACAAAAAAATTAATTGAAGAACAAAAATTGTATTAAGTAAAATTTAATTGAAAAAAAAAAATAAACAAAACAAAATAAATAAAAAATTTAATTGAATTTAAAAATCCGTTTTAAAAAATTTCTTGACAAAAAAAATTCAAAAAACAACAAAACTAAGAGCAAAAAAAATTAATTGAAAAACAAAAATTTAAAAGAGGAAAAAATTTAAAAAAAAATTGTAAAGTATTAAACAAACAATATAAAAATACCTTTAACAAAAATTGCATTAAGTAACAATAAATTGAAATAAGATAAATCAAATAAAAAGATAAATCTAAATTTGCAAGAGAGCTCGTTTCATGAATACTTGAAGAGAAAAAACTGTTCTAAAATTATTTATTGAAACAAAAACAACAAGTAGACATTGTTGCCGAAAATCTTAGCCACGTGTTCTTGCCGTTAACAGAACAAGGACGTAAAGAAAGAAACGGATATGAATATAGAGGAAGGAGTCGGAATAACTTACTTGATTTAGGTACTAAAATAAAATAAGAAGCTGGAAATCAAAGAAAACTTATAACAAATTTTTTACAAAACTAAAGCGACCTACTTAGCCTCCTTAAACAGAAACACACCTACACAATAAAACATATAAACAAAGTACAGTTAGTTTAAAATTTTGCACGAGAACTTTAAAACTACTTACCAAAATATCGAGCCATTCAAACATTCAAAGTCGAGCGACCTACTACTTTTTGACCCTTACAAATGTTGACTTTTCACATTTCCTTACGCTCTGTTTGTGTTGCTTGGTCAAGCGTATTTCAATTTACACCAGCAAATGAATTTGTATTTGTATTTGTATTTGCATTGTTGGTTATTGATTGTTGCAGTTTTCGAACTACTTCTACTAAAATTTTCGTACAACTTTTGCAGGAGCTTGCATTTCATAGACTTTTGCACTTTTGGTCGATTTTACCTCAATGAGCGTCTTTCAAACGTTCCAGTTATACTTGCTATTTGTTGTTGCTGCCAATTTCATTTCGTACATTACTGTGTGCACGAATCTTAGTCACTGAAGAAAATTTCTAGCTTTTTTTACAATTTCACACATCCACACCTCAGCGTCAATATTGGACTTTTGAGAATGTTAAGCAACCGGACGAAGACAAACAAATTTGTGAAATGGAATGTTGGAGGGAAATGAGTTTGGGATATGGTTGGAGAGTCCCTTACCGATGGCAGCTCAACTTTTGACATTACACTCAAATAAAAATTCCAAACTGTAATTATTGATACAAAAACAAACATTATTTTCGATTTCCATTGCCCGTTTCGATTTTGAGAACACGCAAAAAAAAATCCAAAAAATTTTCCAAAACTTTTTTTTTTGAATTTTTGGAAATTTTATTTATTTTTTTTTTGATAATATGTAAAAAAAAACCTGTCGAAACTTTTTCAAATTTTTTTTTTTTTCAAACAGCAAATTTTTTCAACTCAAAATTTTGTGTCCAGAATAAAATTAAAAACATTTCTTCTAGATTTTGAAACTATCTAAAAAAAATTTGAATTATGAAGAAAAAATTTCAACTTATAAGTATTTTAAAAATTATAATTGAATATTATCTGAACTTTGAGTACATACTCATATACAATTTTTTTTTTAACTCTTAAACAATTTTTTAAAAGTTATTTTAGCAAAATTTTAAAACTTAGTGAAATCAAACTTTAAATGCATAATTGTTAAAGCAAAAGAAATATTTCTATAATCATATTTTGAAAGTATGTAAAAAACTCAAAAAAATCAAAGATTTCAAAACATTTCCAAAAACTTTTGTAAAATTTTTTGCACTAAAATTTTAGAAAAAGAATTTTAAAAAATTAGTCCATTTACTATAAAAAAAAACCACACATTTAGAACTCTTGTTTTTTGATAGATTTTTGGAATATTTAAAAATATAAAGAGCAATTTCGAAAAAAATTTAAAAAATGCAACAAAATTTTAATTTTTTTCACTTTGAAACTTTGTTCAATGTACGATCTCTCAAAAATCGAAATAAGCATTTCATAGCTTCTTAAGTGCGCCATTTTATTTCTGAATATCTAAAAAAAAATTTAAAAAAAACATTTTTCAAAAATTTTCGGACATTTGTTTTTAATTTGAAACTTTTCCAATAAGCATTTCAAAACCTTTTGGTTTCTTCATTTTATCGCTAAATATTTAAAAGGGTTTCAAACATTTTTCAAAATTCAAAAAACTAGCCACTAAACCGTTGCCACAGCTTCAGAGTTTGATTTGGAAACTCAACAGTTATTCTCAAGTTACTTCTTTAGAACTCAGCACACTCAGTACTTAGCACCTGAAAGTTCATTACAACGCTCAAGTTGTGCTACCCACACTGCACCCGGACAAATATCACTTACCTTGGCGCGCTTGATTTCGAAATTTGAGTACTTAGTAAATAGCCAGCCACTTTAGCAACACAACCGCACACATACAGATGCAAATGCAAACACAACATACACGTCGCTGTGGAAAGCGTTAAAGTGGAAGAAATTCAACTGCAAATCTCTTGTGCAACAACACTTTACTTTTACTTGAGCTACACAAGCACCACACAGTAGCCATTTACATGCATGCGAGTCCGAACTCGAGGTCGGGATGGAGGGATGTGCATACTAAATTTTGGCAGATTCCAGCGATTGCATTCGAATATCTCTGCTTTTCATCGCTTTACTTACACATTCGTATTGTTAGCGCATTGCAGTGGGCACAGCAGGTGAGAAATAGTCAGCACCGCACCCCACATATGCTCCGAGGTTGTATTTACATTCAGCAGAAACTTGGCAACTTAACAAATTGCTGAAACTTGAAATATGTTACAGCTATTTAAATGGAAATTTCTCTGCACAACAACAAAAACACCACCACCACCACCCTCGATCATTATGGATGGGTTAGCTGTCGTCGGTATGTCGGCAATAATAAGAAACAGAGTCGAGTAACTGTTAAATGAAATGTAGTGCAACAACTACTCCAGCACGAGGTAGCTGCGGTGCAGTGCGTTGCAAAGGTGCATCACTGCGCGCCAATTTATTTTGCCAGGACTTTCTGCTCGAATTGCTGAGTTCTGCAAACAAATTTACGGTAAAAGATATCAATTCAGAAATACAGTTATTTTCGTGTGTGTATGTGTGTGTGGTTAAGTGCAAAAGGCAGGTATACGACGATGGCTGCTCATTTAAATGGAAAATAATACTTTATAGCAGAAGAAAAATGTGAAAATTTGTGAAAAGTGTCATGGCGATAATAATAAAGCAGAAGAGAAAAGCAAGCGGAAATGTCTGAGATGGCTAACTGAGTGTAAAAATACGCTAGTCTTGAAAAGAAAATAGCTAAAACAGCTGTATGCTCGTGGTATATGCTTGAACATCGCCATGAATTAAGAAATGAGGCTAATAAAATAGTGCAAGGTGCTACGATGAGGTGAATTTGGGGGACGATCCCACAGGGCACTGGAAAACATTAAAGAAAATTGCTAAAAAAAAAAAAAAAAAAAAAAAACTTGGCCACTTTTGAAATGTCATACTTATAGGTACAAACAAAAAAAATTTTCAAAAAAAGATTTTACTTTTCAAATTTTAAAAAATGTTCGATTTATAAAAATCTAAAATATTTAAACTGGCCATTTAATTTTGGACAAAAATTTTTTTTGTACAATACCTAGGATGTATCTAAAGATATAATTAATCCATTAACTTCAACATTGTGCTGTTTGCTTTTTCAGAAATATGAATTTTAATTTTTTCCTAAATTTTTGTTTTTATTTCTTTTTTTTACTTTCTAATCAAGTTCCTTTGGGTAAACACAAAATTACTCCGTTGTGATGACTTAAAAATTGTTTCGTGGTAGTGGAATGTGAAAACAAAAATATGCTTAAATTGCTTTGGTTACCTTTTTTTAGCTTGAAAATCTAAATTTTCTAAAACTAGAATTTTTTCAACTTTTTCCAAAAAAATTTTTTTTTTTTTATTTTTAACGTTCTAATCAAGGCAATTTAGGTAAACACAGAATTACTCAATTTAGATGCCTGAAAATTTTTTTCGTGGTTTGTAAAAACAAAAATGTGCTTAAATTTTTTTTTAATTTTTTGATTTTGAAAAATTTTAAATTTTCTAAAACTAGAAGTTTTAAAATTTTTTTTTTCAAAACTTTTTTTTTTATGCCTCTATGTGCCCCCATTGAAACTGCCAAATTTTTTTTTTAACTACAAAAGTTTGAAAAATATTGAAAAAATATGTTTCACAAAACAGGAAAAAAATGAAATTTAAAAATTGCATAACTTTGGAAAAAAAAAATAATTTTTTTGATTTATGATGCCACTCCAGCAATACTTCAGTGCAATCTTTAGGCTATCCTTTCAGCCTTTGCACTAGCAAACAACCTTAACATGCAACGGCAATATGTGTGAATACTTGCCGCCCCATCTCTGTGCTGAGCCACATAAAAGCGAGGGAGTTAAAATCGTGTGCGAACATTACCTTCATACATTATCAGCGTGAAAGCTTCAGTTTCTTAACAAATACGAATCTCACTCACACATGCTTGCACACCTTATACCAACACCAGTCTGTTGTGTGGCGTGTTTGTTTACTTTTGCACATAAAAGCCTTTCAAATATTTATTCTCTGAATTTATGCTATCCATTAAGATTTCATTTCATAAAAATGGCACACACAGAAACACGCACTTCCGCACAGAACCTGCTCTTGAATGAAAGTAGAAACACCTAGCGAACTGAAAGTTACTTGAGCAACTCTGAAACATACCACGAGAGCTTCTCGAAACGAACACAAAAAAACGCGACTTGTGAACAGACTTTGGTCCACGAAGTGCAGAGGATAACATACTTTTCTAGCGGACTTAAGAGAGAGCGCTTTCTTTTCAGACCAAGTCTCAATCATATTCAAATTGGATTGAGCTTTCCTACAAACTTCTGCAAAAAAAGAGTCTTAAATAAGACACAACGTTTGCATGGGATTAAATATAGCCACCGTACTTATTAATAGGCAACAAAAGTAAGTCAACTACAATTATTCAAAGTAGGAGAGAAAGCTCCATGACCCCCAATGAAACTCAGGTTTACCTTTCTGCGAATATATTCTTAGCCCTTTTTCCCGGTCGTGGACAATTTAGACAATAGACAATTTTGTCTGGAATAAGGCAGTTCTAGGAAAGTTTTGCAACGAAATCTGAGATGTACTCAGTTAAAAGTTTAAAACATTCATTCAACAACATGAACTCGCCTCATCACATGCCTACTTCCTCCGGCCATGTGAGGTGCTACAGTTTACAGAAACGCAAATGAAATCTGGTGAATGATTCTTAGAAGTAATCAATTTATACTTGGTGCAAGATACTTTCATTTCAAAAGATGTTTCGAAGCAGGTATGTTATGGGCGAAGATCGAACATTCGGTTTGAAATTTGATTTATTAGACGCGTAAAAGTAATCGATTAAGAAAGAGAAGGTCATAACATAGTATAAAAGATTTATATACAGACACTAGTAGTACCAGCAGACGTTAACTATAAAAAGCGCTCTCCTCATTTTTCGCTTACTTTTAATCTGCCTATATATTTTCATCTCTTTCTTCTTCGCCCTCTAATTCATCCTCTCTTCACATATATTATAAAGCTTCTTTTCTCTCTTTATGTTCTTACTGGTGCTGGAAAATTTGAACGTACATCGATATTTCTATATTTTTTCTCAAAACTTCAATATATCCAAATTCAAGCAAAATTATCGATTTATCAATATAACAGCGATGTTTCTTCCAGCACTACTTGCTTCTAACTCACTTTACCTTATTAATAATATCTCTCTTTAAACAATACCCCTATGTCTTTTAGCGGCACGAATACGCTATTTTAAAAGTTGAATTAGATAAATCGGATCAGTGGATCGCCTGCTTTGCTCATACAAAAATTTTTGATTTAATTTAATAAAATTTATAGATATGCAAAACATATGAATTTATGCAGTAGCTCTTGAGACATCAATAAAGGTTCAGGACTGCAACAAGATTTTCGTTATAGCGCCAACTTAAAGCAATCGGCAGTGAAATCGGAAACAGAAGTCTAAATGAATCGGAGGTTTGACTTTTCGAAATCGGAATCGAAGCTCTACGACATCTCTACTTCCAAAGACAACAAAACTGCTGATGCACTTGCTGTTAGTATTGCCTTTGCTTGTTTTTGTTTGTTTCTGTAGAACTTTGATGTTGTTCACAATTTTAAACAAGATTGACTACTAGGAGCTATAGCTTTAACCAGCACAAGTAGCAATTACTAAAGAAAAATTGACGACAGCTTTGCTAATAATGAGCCACATTTGCATGCAACATACACCAATACATACATATAATTTCAAATTGCTGCTGCTTGTGAGCCCTAAACATCGATTTGGTAGCAACTTACTCCAAGTATTTTGCATCATCGCCTTTTGAATTCGTTTATAAGCGCCAGCAATGGGAAACAGTCAAGAGGTAGGCTGATAAATTCACATATCCACTAGCTTAATTGGAGAACTAGCCAGCTCGGTATCCTCTTTTATTCGAGCTATATGCATTTGAGCTTTCGGTAGGCATATATGAGACACAACACGAAATTGAGGTATTTTTATTTGGGTTGAAAGAGCTGCCCTCGGTTTAAAACAGCATGGGACACTTGCTCTCTAGTATCCGTAGAGCTTATGGCCTCTCCGAGGGCCTATGCATTTATTGCTTTGTAATCAACTTGACTTTTCTACATATTGTAAACGAAAAAGCAATTGGGAATCCCTTTAATGATTGATGAACATTACTTTCAATTTATAATGATTATTTTC
The DNA here is from genome assembly GCA_949987695.1 of Merzomyia westermanni. Lineage (NCBI taxonomy): Eukaryota > Metazoa > Arthropoda > Insecta > Diptera > Tephritidae > Merzomyia > Merzomyia westermanni. The sequence goes on along the minus strand of OX465293.1, from coordinate 6,400,215 downwards.
CAATTATTGAAACAAAGTTGCTTGGATTACTTTTGATTTTTTTTTTTTGATAATTTTTGATTTTTTTTAGAATTGTTGTAGAAACACATAAATATACTCATCAAGAATACTGAAAAAATCAAAAATAGTCAAAAATAATAAAAAAAAGAAGTCCAAATTAATCAAAAGTAATCAAACCCAATTTTTTTGATTCTTTGTTTTTAATTATTTTTAATTCTTTCTAATCGTAATCAATTAAATTTCATAAAAAGCAATTAAAATATTCATTACCAATTAATTAATTGATTACTAACTACTAATCGAATTTAACAGGTCTGATTTCAGTAAGACTTTTGAAAATTTATTTTTAAGTTTATTCTGTTTGTCGAGAATTAGCAAAGTGCCTGTTTCTAAATAAAAGTTGTAAACATACTTACGAATGCGCCATCTCTCCCTCCACACCTTTTCGCCACCCCATTATCCCTTTCCACATAAATATTTACTTTTCCAATATTCTGTTAATTCAACTCAAAAACTTTTGACGCTTTACGGCTCTTTAGGAAGTTCAAATCCCAAACAATGTATTTATATATTTCTGTGGGTGGAGAAGTTCTAAAGAACCTTCCCGTCTGTATAACTTTTGTGTACACACCAATATATTTGGTTTGGCTCTTCGTTTATTAGAATTTGTCAATAGCTCGTTTATTTATTGGGTATCGCTTTCACGGCAGGAAGTAGCCTATTTAAAACTTTGCTTGCGAGTTCTCTTAGTGTTTTTGTTGGTTTCCAATTTATTTATTTCCTATTTTCGTTGGCATCGGAATTAATGTGATTTACGAGCGTATAGGTATTCGGATGTACAACTGCTGGCTTGGTGAATTTGGCGAAGCTAGCAATAAACGGTGGGCTTTCTCGCAAATATGTTTTATTTGAAAAAAAAAAAAAATTGTAAATATTGCCCACTGCGTTAAGTTCTTTCATTCAACATCTTTGCTCACGGAGAAAAATGTTCATTCGAAAAAGTGGGACTTGGGAAATATGGAACGACGGCCTGAAAAAAAAACGAAACTGGTCCCGGAGTGGGCTACGGTTCCAAAATTTCGGGAAGTTTATTAGTCCACGGGTACACGATTGGTGCGACGCAAAAAAAGGGCAGAAAATAATTAGTTTCTAACTATATTCCAGATATCAGTTGCGCCTGAAGGTATACTCCTACATGTTACGTACGCCATACATATGAATAAGCAATGCATACTTTTAGGCAGTTTCAAAAGCTGACTCAAGCGCTCTGTTCCTTATACAATTCGCAAACTTTTCAACATTTCATTTCGTATGCAAAACTAATGTGCACACAAATATTATTTTACAACAGAATTATTTGTTTGAAACCCAACAAACAAACAAAAAGTTTAGCATGCACACCGCTGCCAAGCGTTAAGACAAAATTTGGCTATCTAAAAACAAAGTTAAAGCTCAGAGGTCGTCGAATGTAAGCAAACTTCCAGCTACTTTTTGGCGTTGATAATTTATGGTGGTATGCACGACTAGTAACTTTGTTAAAAGCGATTCAATACAGGGACTAGTAACTCAAAGTGCTTGGTTCTCAGAGGATATCCAGCAAGAGAACCCAGCATTTCTAAAAATTATTATTAAAATAACTTAAAATAAGCTTGCATTTGTAAGCCATATACAAGCTTTTTCGGTATTAACTTATTTCCAAATTTAAAGTAAACTTTTAATAAATAAAATGAATAAAACCCAATTTTTATAAGTAATTTAATTTAAAAATTTAAATGCTTATGAAATATCCAAAAAAAAAATAATAAACTTTTTTTACACCTTAAGAATTTTTTTCGAAGAAACAGAAAAACTTTCTCTCAGAACCAAAATTTGCTGTAAGCTTAGAAACAAAAAAAAATTCAGTCAAACAAACATATGTACGAATCGAGTTACAAAAAAGTCCGAAAATTTTTTTTTTTTTTTTGTTATAAGACTATGTACTTACCATTTGAAAAGCTCATTCACGCCGCAGTAATTTTTTACGGAACACATATACACACGAATTTTTCATTTTAAGTGAAAAAGTTATATTCCAAGTTTGAATTAAGATATTTCCCGCAGGGCACTCAAAGCAAGTTTTTGCGCAGGGTAAATTTGAAAACTTTATTCTGAGATAAGTCTAAAAGTTATTGGTTACAGTAGCCAGAGGACTTACTTACAAATAACTTGCATACATTTTTTTATGAACATGCATGCAAGCGTACAAATACACATTAGAGTGGGTTCAAAAAAAAAATGTTTCTAAAAAAATTAAATAAATTTAAAAAATTTGTATACAACATTTTCAAGTGACCCACACTATGTTTAGATAATAACTGATCCATTAGAAGTTTAAACAAAATCTTACTTACTACATTTGTAATTTCAATAAAAAATTTAACAAAAATTTTCCGTGGAAACCGATATCTTATTTAAACATCGTGTGCACCTCCAATTTTATACTACAAAGAAAAGAAATAAAAATATAAACTAAACAATTAAAAAAAATTGGAAAAAAAAAATTTTTCTAAGAAAAAAAAAAACAAAAATTTTTATAAGAAAAAAAAATAAAACAAAAATTTTTTTAAAGGAAAAAAACAAAATTTTTTTAAAGAAAAAAAAACAAAATTTTTTAAATATTTTTTTTTTTTTCTTTAAAAAAAATGTTTTTTTCACCTTGTCTTAAATTTTTTCATATTTTTTTAATTTCTTTCTTTTAAAACAAACTTTTTTTTCAATTTAATACGAATCTATCCACACTCTCATACATACATATGTATGTATATATGGGCATATATTCAAAAGAACAAAAATGCAAGGAAATATTGATTTTTGTGCTCAAACTTCTAATAACCAAAAAAAATTTTATTGTCTGCAGGCATAGAACATAGCTGTATTGTGCAGCATTGTTATTATTGCAAAATTAAATATTTCGGCAGCACATAGAATTTATTTTGAATTTGAAAATTTTCAATAACTTTATTGAAAAGAAAAAAATTAATTATCCAACTACAACAGGTCGTTGCAGCTCGACAAACATACAAATACACAAAAATTTTCCATGTATTTTGTTTTTGTCATTTGTGAGTTTAACGTCAAAATCGTACTGAGAAATGAGTGTAATGTCAAAATTCGAGCCAAAAGTAAAGATCAGCTGGTCTATTAACACGACCTGTATTATTGGATCATGGCTAAGTGGAACATCACCCTATTTCAAATGTTTCTTCAAACTTACTTTCAGATAGGACATTTTTGAAACTCATCACAGCTGCATTGCTGAAGATTTATCTTTAAATATAGAATTAATAAGTTTTTCACAATATTATTTCCTTTAAGATGTTGTCAGTATTTTGCCCCGTCAGCCAACTTTATACCCCTAATTTGATTTTTTTTTTGTGTGTAAAATTACGCCTTTTATTCAAGACTCACTGCAGCTTTCAAGACTCCTTTCATGAAAACTCCTTTTTTTTAATTTTTTTTTCATCAACTTTAGTCCAATTTTCGAAACTTAAGCAGTTGCCTGTTCGTTAGTGGTTCTAATGATGGGACGCAGACTTTGATGCAGAACTTGTTCTGGATTGAGATCATCGAAATGCTTACAGGTGCGATAAACAATGTACATACAGGAAGCAAAGAAGGCTGGAGAAAAGGAGAAATTGTTGTGTTAAAGAAAACTTTTTTCTTTTTCAAAAAATAATATATAAAAAATTAAGAACAAAATTTTCGTTAGGGTAAAACAGCCAAACTAGGGAGCCGATTTCTCTAACCCAAATCTTTAATGATATACACCTGCCATACAAGGTTATATGATACTCTTAAAGTAAAATATTAATACCAAATTTCCGTGAGAGCAAAACAGCGTGATGATAGACTTATTTCTCTCATTCAAAAGTTAAAATGGCATATTAATTCCTTACAGGGTTATAGGGGTATTTTTACATAAAAAAATAAAAGTGTATTTTTCTTGAGAGCAAAACAGCCAATCTACTAGGCCAACTTCTCCAATTCTAATTTTAAAATTATATACTTGTGCCACTGAAGGCATCCTTTAGGATTTTAGTAACAGCTATGTTTATTTGTCAAGTTAACAAACGAAGTAAACAGTTTTAACTAAACATAACTCACCTGACGTGCAAAAATTAAATATCATCAAAGCATGGAAGGAATCCGCTATGAAAACCAAAATGAAGTGCAATAACAAATCAATTAAAAGGAAAAACAAAGTTCCGATAAGTGCTGGTGAGAAAAAGGAAAATAAATTCTAAAACAGAAAGACAAAACAAATGAATTTAATTTAAAAAAAAAGTAAGAAGAATAGTAATATATCTCTCTTACCTCACAAAGTCCGGCGAATAACCAAAAACCCGCCATCAAAGCAAACACATTCATTAAAAATGTGGCCCATAGGTATATTGCTGGGTGGGCGTACGCTGGAAAGTACAAAAACAAAATTACTAGAAATCAAGTAGCGAATGGTAAGTAGATACGGGTGAAATAGAATATTACTTATATATACCCAGTTGTGAGACAAATTTTAAAAATTTCAGGAGAAAATATTGCTCAATTAAAGCTGCAGGTAAGCCTGGCTTGTACCAAAATTGAAGCAGTTCTCGTAAAACCTGAAGCGAATCTTGTTAGAGCTACCGGTGTGTGAAAAGGAAGTGGCTTGATCTTGTTATAAAGGAAAATGGTTCAATTAGGTTTCGCGAGTAATTTTTTTTTCTACTTATCGACAGCTGAGTGGAAGAACGCACTATTTAAAATTTTTACTGAGCAATGTCATATTTCAAAATAGGTTGGAGAATGTACTATCCCTCAGAACTTTTTGCAACAACGCGAAATTCGAATTTTGGTTCAGATAGGGCGTTTTAAAAACTCTTTTTGCGATAGTGAGTGCATGAACCAAATTTTAAATAAAATGCTAGTCTTGTCGATAGTTTCTCACCTCCTAAAACACCACTCTTCAGCAATCACCATAAACGTACGAAATATCTTTAAACCTACACATATTTTCAATGTTTTCTCTCCCTCTATTTACATTTCACTTACCGCTTATTTGTATTTCAAGTAAATAGCTATGTGGATATATGCTTAGCGCATAAAATGCTGTAAAGAATGTTTTCAAACAAAACAGCACAGAAATTATGAAAGCGAGCGCTTTAATTAATTTTTGCATAATTAACTATTTTTGTAAACCAAAAAAGGAGGAATTGTTATTTACAATTAAAGTTTTGAAATTTTGATAATTATCAATTTGACATTTGCTAGCTACAAACAAACGTAACAAAGCACAGGCACATACAAAAAATTAAAAACTTAAAACTGTTTGACTTTACAAGTCATATGAAGCACCCTGTGTTTGGCAAAAACCAGCTACTTCGATTAGTAATCGCACAGCTTTAAAGCCCTAAATATATATTCTCTAATTTATTAAATCGACAAATCTATTTTTAGCCATAAGTTCTTGTTTATTTTATATTAAACAACATTAAGCTAAGCAAAATTGCTATCAATGACAGCAGACCTCAACGCACGCACAACTGAATTATGCAAATTCAATGATAAGGATATCCAACTAAGGCGTAAGAGAAAGCACAACAACAACAACAAAAAGCACAGTAGAAAAGTAAATAAAGCATCGCGATAAATTTAGTTGGATGCATAGAAGTATGGCTACCACGGCGTGAAATATCAAGCTAAGCAAAGAAGTACTAGTCTACAACCCTACTTTTTTAGACTGTTATCGAAGTAAACCAAAATGGCGGGACTTGGGATTGCATGGAATTTTGCAATAATTTTTGCATTAACTTAGTTTTTCCTTACAGACGATAGGACATTTAAATAAATAGTGGAATAATCAATAAATAAACTCACGATAGTGAGTCCGCTAGACGCACAGCTTCTTGCTAGTTGCTAGAAAGAAAAGTTAAATATGATAGACATCGGCAAAAAACAAGTAAGAAAAGGGCTGTCTTCGACTGTGCCGAATACTTTATAGCTTTCACTGAATACGCATCACGGTTTTAAGTGTCCGATGCTTCCTCACAATTAGTACAAACTCTGCAAAACTGTTAATTTAAAGATAAATACATAGCCCAAATACCATTTATCGGAACAATCGATTGTATGGACGCTATATGTTATGTAGGTCCGATGCTTTACAAAATGGCGGCCTTTTAGCAAAATTTCAGCGAGATATCTCAAAAACTGAGGAAAGATTTTGCGTTTAAACAGACAGACAGACAGACAGACGGACAGGCGGGCATGGCTAAATCGTCTCAGCTCATCGCCCTGATCATTTCAGTATACTAATTGGTGGGTCTATCTCTTTTTCTGCTCATACTTACAAACATCGGACGAAAGTTATAATAAAGGGTGTTTTTTTTAGGGGTATAGAACTTCGAATTGAAATAAAATACAAGAAAATCGTTTTAAGGTCCATCAATTTGGCTTTATTGGAAGGATAATTTTATGCCATTAATGTTTAAATATGACTTCGGCCATGTGGCCGCCGCGGCTGGCTCGAATAAAGCCAATTCTACAGGTCCAATTTTCAACCACTTTTTCCAGCATATGGGGCCGTATGTCGGCAATAACGCCACGAATGTTGGCTTCCAATTCCCCTAACGTTTCTGGTTTGTTGGTGTAGACGAGCGACTTCACATATCCCCAAAGAAAATAATCCAATGGTGTCAAATCACACGACCTTGGTGGCCAATTGACAGGTCCATTCCGCGAAATTATGCGCTCATCGAATGTTTCCTTCAATAAATCGATTGTGACGTGCGCTGTGTGGCATGTAGCGCCGTCTTGTTGGAACCACAACTCATCCACATTCATGCCATCCAATTCGGGAACAAAATAGTCGGTTATCATGGCTCTATACCGGTCTCCATTAACGGTAGCTGCCTCTCCAGCATTATTGCGGAAGAAGTATGGCCCAATGACTCCACCAGCCCATAGAGCACACCAAACAGTCAGTTTTTGTGGATGTAATGGCGTTTCAAGGGTCTCATGTGGATTCTCTTCACTCCAAATGCGGCAATTTTGCTTGTTGACGTAGCCATTCAACCAAAAATGAGCCTCATCACTGAACAAAATTTTGCGATGAAAATCAGCATCGAAATCAATCTCATTTTCGGCCCATACACCAAAATCACGACGCATTGCATGGTCTCGCGGCTTTAATTCTTGCACAAGCTGGATCTTGTAAGGTCGCAAGCCAAGATCTTTGCGCAAAATCTTCCATAAAGTTGATGGACAAAGCTCCAATTGCTGTGCACGGTGGCGAATCGATTCATTCGGGTCCTCTTCAACACTTTGCTCTACAGCGGCAATTGTTTCTTCGGTGCGCACTGTTCGACGTCTCTGCGGATGCGTATTATCACATAGAGTAAACGTAGTGCGAAAACGATCCATGGTTAACCGAATTAATTGCTCTGATGGACGATTATGTCGACCATAAAATGGACGGAGCTCACGGTAAACTTCGCGAACTGAACCATTATTTTCGAAATAAATTTGCAAGCGTTGTTCTTTTGTCAACCTGTTCATGATGAAATGGCAAACCAAACTGAACATAAATGACATTAGAGTTGCCAGATTTGACCACAAAATGCCAGTTTTATCTCTATTCGAAAAAAAAACACCCTGTAGTACGCCATAGATCAGTAAGGCAATTCCAACAACAATGACTGATAACAAATGAGGCGATAACTAGGATTTAGGTGAAAAATAGACTACCCTAGCATTCACGAGATGTGTAGAAGCTTCAAGCGAGGTAACTCACGCTCTGACAGGTTATAAAAGGCGGTGAACAAGTGAGTCAGGAAAACTAGTTCAATCTTAAGCATTGTACGGGGAACTTAAAGATAAATTACATTTTGTGAATAACGTTGTTCGTCAGCGTTTTTTTAACTTTTCATCTAACGAACCCCAGAGTGTCTAAGTAATCAAGAAATTATCATTTTTATCACAACATTTAATAATGCATAAAGAATTTCAGTTAATTGGTTGAGTAACTGTTAATATGCAACACTAACTAGAATTGAAACCGTTTTTGTGACAATAACCATAACTGCAACCTTAGCTATAACCGTAACCATAACTAAGTGTTGCCATATCCGTAACCGTTAACGTACGATTACCAAGTTCTTGGGAATCTTGTTGTGTAAATGTTCGAGATTGTGACTCAAAAACTATTGTCTAACTTTAGCCATATCCGTAAACGTTAGCGTAACTGCAAATCTTACCGTAACAATGCCATAACTATAACCAAAACTACAGGAAATAAACCCTTATACCGCTGAGTCGCTTTGCAGCTTTAATAAATGCTACAGTTACACCTGCTCATACCACGGCTTTCGCTTATTGCTGCAGTTTAGCCCATGGACATGGTTACCGTTACTTTAAGAGTTAAGCTATACTTATGGTTACGTTTAAGTTGGAAGTTACCTTAACGGTTAAACTTGTGGTTACGGCTGGCGTAATGCTAATTGTTATCTCCACGTTGAAGTTCATAAAACGGCACTTTTATAGTGAGGCTTATGTTTACGGTTACGGTTTGTATTATGGTTACTGTAAATATCTGAGTTATGGCTGTAGTTGTTTTCATCTTCATCATCGTTTAATGTTGTTGCAACCGCAAAACACTCGCGAAGGTTTGAGGAATCTTCATCTCAGTATTCGTCTTCTCTTCATCATTATCACTCACGTCTTTGGCATTTTAATTTAATTTTAATTAATAATTTTGAAGTCATATAACTACTTGCTTTCCTAATAAGTATCATAAATCTGGCGTAAGTTTGAATGCTCCTTTTTACTATAATATTGCGAAAGTGTATTTAACTAACTTACACTACATTTGGCTTAGAGGTCTGCACTCAAAATGAATTGAGACTCTACGATTATATTTTCATTTCGTCTTAAGTTGCTGCTGCTTCTTCAGCTTCAATCTTTTTTTTTTTTTCTTTGTTTTGAACAACTTACATATTTGCTCAAGCATGTTGGTTTTGTTGGAAAAGCTATGTTTGTCTTGATATTCTACACAAAGAGACAGACTCATGTTGATTCATTGCATTGCTGACGCTGCGTAAATCTTTTCTATGGACTTTCTTTCTTTCTTTCCTCTTCATTCACTCACTACATTTATGTATGCGCATTACTCACAGACACGGAAAAAGTGTGGTTTTTCAATCTCGTAAATGTGTCGTAAACTCTGCGTAAATGTCACTTGTTACGCATAAATCCATGTTATATTTATTAGTTCGATACACAAGCATGGTGTGTTGTACGATAAAATTGTAGTTTTGATGAGTAGTAAGTACTACGTGGCGTATGAGTGATGCTCGTTTGTGGAGTGTAACGCACGAGAGCGGAGTTACTAATAATAAAAAAGTTATCCAAAAAAGTTATGGGTTTTACTGCATATTGAAATGAAAGTGGAAAATTGAAAGCGTCTAAAATCTAGAAATGTTTGAAAAAGCCCTTTCATTCTTTAACACCAATATCAGACACAATTATGATGCCTTACACATATGTATGTACATCATATCCGTTACTAAGCCAGTATACGTCTAAGAATACAAAATTGTGAGTGAACTGTTGATTTGTATTCAAAAAATTTAGTATGTATATGTAAAACATCCAGTTCATTTAGTTTTATTTGTTCAAATCGCATTAAAACCGAAACCATAACCATAGCCGTAACCATAACCGTAACTGTAACCATAACTGTAACTTAATTGCAACCATAACCGCAACCCAAGTCGTAACTATGTCCATAAAGCTAAGATTTATTTAACCATTACCGTAAAGGTATCAGTAACCATAGCTATAGCCTGAGCCTCAACTGTTGATTTAACCGCAACCATAACAATGTCACCACAAACGAAACAGTGACAAAGTCTATAAGTCAACCAAAATCATGCCGTAACTGTACCCAGTTATATAGGTTGTATAGGTTTAGCCTTGCAACTGCGGCCAAGGCCACGGTTAAGATAACTGTTGCATTGAACTTTCTGTAAGGGGCTGTGATAGCGATAGCGGTCTTCAACTTCGTGCCCGCTCTTGTTTAAATTTTCATCTTCTCTTCATCATTTTCCTCCCAATTGTCGACATCATAAGTATCATAACTATAATTCAGCAGTAACTCCTTTTTCCTCTCCTTCTTCTCTTCCAACTTCTATTACCTTTCTTTTTGTTTATATTTTGCTTTACGTTTTCCAATTTCACCTACCGTTTTCCTTTCCTTTTCTTATCTCTTTTCTATTTTTTTTTCGATTCATAACAATAATGGAGTCGTTGTTGGTTTTCCTTTCGGTTCTGGAATTAGTACTGCTACTGATACTGGTAATGGTATTTCTGTTAGTATTGATTGCTATTAGTGTTGGTATTGCCTTATTAGTGGTATTTGTATTGGTAATATTTTTGGAATAGGTATTGATACTGGAATGGATAGCATTAGTATTTATATTGATATCAGTATTGGTATTTGTATTGGTATTTTTATTGCCCATTTTACTGTATTGAACTGGTATTGGTACTGGTTATGGTATTTTAATTACTATGCCTTTATTAATATTTGTATTTACAAATTATTTTGTATACATATTGATACTGCAACGGGTATTTTTAGTTTTTCTATTAATATTGGTATTGCAATTGGTTTATGCATTAATACTGGGAATGGTAGATTTATTAGAACTGCTATTAGTATTTGTATTTCCAATTGTGTCGAATTTTTACTGGTAATTTTAATTTAATTATTTTTAGCTTTAGCGATGATATCGGCATTTGTAGTGTAATTGGTATTTGACTTGGTAATAGTAATGGTAGTTGTATAAACGGACTGGCTATTGTGCATAATCAGCACATTCAATCAATAATAAGTATTTTAATTATTTTCGAAAATTGCAATATATAGTAATAATAATTGATTACCATTGGAAAAATGAGAAAAAAAATCAAGAGTATCAAAATTAGTAAAGGGTGTTTTTTTAGGGGTATAGAACTTCGAATTGAAATAAAACACAAGAAAATCGTTTCAAGGTCCATCAATTTGGCTTTATTGGAAGGATAATTTTATGCCATTAATGTTTAAATATGATTTCGGGCATTTGGTCGCCGCGGCTGGCTCGAATAAAGCCAATTCTACAGGTCCAATTTTCAACCACTTTTTCGAGCATATGGGGCCGTATGTCGGCAATAACGCCACGAATGTTGGCTTCCAATTCCCCTAACGTTTCTGGTTTGTTGGTGTAGACGAGCGACTTCACATATCCCCAAAGAAAATAATCCAATGGTGTCAAATCACACGACCTTGGTGGCCAATTGACAGGTCCATTCCGCGAAATTATGCGCTCATCGAATGTTTCCTTCAATAAATCGATTGTGACGTGCGCTGTGTGGCATGTAGCGCCGTCTTGTTGGAACCACAACTCATCCACATTCATGCCATCCAATTCGGGAACAAAATAGTCGGTTATCATGGCTCTATACCGGTCTCCATTAACGGTAGCTGCCTCTCCAGCATTATTGCGGAAGAAGTATGGCCCAATGACTCCACCAGCCCATAGAGCACACCAAACAGTCAGTTTTTGTGGATGTAATGGCGTTTCAAGGGTCTCATGTGGATTCTCTTCACTCCAAATGCGGCAATTTTGCTTGTTGACGTAGCCATTCAACCAAAAATGAGCCTCATCACTGAACAAAATTTTGCGATGAAAATCAGCATCGAAATCAATCTCATTTTCGGCCCATACACCAAAATCACGACGCATTGCATGGTCTCGCGGCTTTAATTCTTGCACAAGCTGGATCTTGTAAGGTCGAAGCCAAGATCTTTGCGCAAAATCTTCCATAAAGTTGATGGACAAAGCTCCAATTGCTGTGCACGTTGGCGAATCGATTCATTCGGGTCCTCTTCAACACTTTGCTCTACAGCGGCAATTGTTTCTTCGGTGCGCACTGTTCGACGTCTCTGCGGATGCGTATTATCACATAGAGTAAACGTAGTGCGAAAACGATCCATGGTTAACCGAATTAATTGCTCTGATGGACGATTATGTCGACCATAAAATGGACGGAGCTCACGGTAAACTTCGCGAACTGAACCATTATTTTCGAAATAAATTTGCACGATTTGCAAGCGTTGTTCTTTTGTCAACCTGTTCATGATGAAATGGCAAACCAAACTGAACATAAATGACATTAGAGTTGCCAGATTTGACCACAAAATGCCAGTTTTATCTCTATTCGAAAAACAAACCTGTAAAAAAAACACCCTGTACAACATTTTTTTTTTTGATTCCTTTTGAATATTTTCCATTTTTTGATTATCTTTGAATTTTTTTAATTTTTTTCAATACTCATCAAACCCCGAAGACAATGGGTAAGCAGTCATTAGTAGGCCTTCCAAAAAAAGAATCAATCAAACCGGTAATCACTGCGATTAACAATCATTACTTAACAGGTTAACCTTAACTTTCGATAAGCTTCTCAGATCCAGGCTATATTGTATAAAAAGCTGTTGGAAGAAAGCTAAGCTCTCAGTTTCACATCTCCGCTCACTGCTATTGATCTCCTCCTGAGCCCATTAATATACCCATCCAGCTCTCCGGTTCTGCCGCACTTGATTCCAATCCATCCCTCACGAATTAAAAGTTAAACAAACAAAAACTTCAAACACATTCATCAACATAATTTCTAATCTGACAAAAAAAAAAACATTTTAAATAAACTAAACGATTTCTAAATTGCCAACAGCCTTCAATTACCACAAAACAAACATCAATAAGGCAAAACAGACAATAACGGCGGAAAAACCAGCTCTTAACAACAACAATAAACAATCCCGTTAATACCACAATCTCAGCCACAGCCAACGCCTCCCATGAAAACCAGCAACAAGTGCGCAAAACTGGCTTTTCGGAAAATTGTGGCAATCAAATAAGCCATCGGCTAACTGTAATTTGGCCAATGCAGAAACAAACAAAAACCCCATTAATATATATTAGGCGAAGTGTGAAAAACCAAAATCAGATTTTTCTATATGCATATTAACTAGTTGAAATTGCTTGCCTGACCGAGCTTTTGACGGTCACACAAACTGACACACCTAAATGTATGTGCTAAGACAGGCTAAAAATAAGTCGTCCAGTTAGAGAGTGGGACGCAGAGCAGTCAATTGAGCATATGAATAGTGGAAATGGACACAAAGGAAATATTTGTACTTAAGCAATTGAGTCAGTTTGTGGTGTGGAGGAGAAGAAGTGGAAATAGACAACCAGTAAATTGCTGAAGACAGTGCGCCAAAATTAGAGCTAACAAAAAAATAGAAAAAGGGGGTTTCATTTACGCAACTCGCTCATCTTCACCTTCAACTGGTGCTCAAGCGCCTAGGCGATGTTGGCCGTTGAGTAACTGAGCACGCCAATCACCCGTTCTTAGCGATAACAAACGAAAATTGGAAACAACAAGCGATTGATGTTGAGTGGGAACACTTTGCCGACCCGAATGCCTTTTTTCAGTCACACTCACTTACTAAGCCCCCAGACAAGCTTCATATCTCCAGCGTTTTTAGCATCATGAAAAACTGCTCGAAAGCAAACTCGCCGTCACCTCCCTCGATTCTGTTTTTGTCTGGTACATTTTTCGAGCATTATTCCTATTAGTCTATCACCTAAAGCTCTTCAAGCTCACCCCTTTTGATCTCACGTTTATTTTTTCCAACTGCTAGTTTTTCTTCCTTCTTTAACTTGCGATGCAACTCACCTCGACGATTGCAGCGTCCTTGTTTTCCGAGGCGAAGGGGCATTTCGCATCGTTCTAGTTAAGCTCCGAAACTCGCTGAAATCCTATGACATCCACACTCCATCGAACACATTCATTATACCAACTTTTCAAGTTTACTGTCGTGAGTTATCCTGGAGCTCTTGTTGACAGCGCGTCTTAATGACTTAACAACCAAATGACTGCCCGTCAAACTGACACAAACGAGTCAATTGTTGGAAGCGAGCGAATATTAGACCAAATATCGGCAAACTACTTACTTGTGGTCCCATGCCACACTACTTAATATCTATCGAGCCGACTAACCGGCTTTGATTTTATGCGCTATTTCTACTGATTGTCGTTGTCAAACGAGCTTAAGTAGCTACATAAACTCAAGCAATGGAGCCGTCAGTAGTCAAGCTTTTCATTTGGTATGTTGTGAAGTGCCTAACCGGCTAGCTGACTGGCCAATTTAATTCAACTTTGCGCATTGTATTTAGGCTTATGTTTGGTCCAACAACTTGATGGCTCACTTGTTTGCTTTTGCTGTGGCAATTGAAATGGCTTTGGAAGCATTTTGTTTGTGGCATGGTTGGATGTTTCTTTTGGTAGCACAACTGGCTGGTTTACATATTTGCTTTAATGGTTTCCTTCACTTGACTAGCTAACATATCACTGATAGCTCTAGCTGACATATTTCTTACATTGACACGCTCTCACTCCAACTTTCTTCCCCCAAAATAGACTTGTTTGTGTCATAAGATTTTGTGCCTTCGGTGGTACAGGGTGATGCAAGAAGTGGTAATCGATTTTTTATTTTATCCCTTCATGAGGGGTAGCTAGTAACCACCGCGGTGGGGTTCTGAATAAATAATCGATTGTTACTTATATCTTTAATTGCTTTTTAATTATCGATTTTTTCGAACGATCTTATTAATGGTAAACATCGATTATTAATAAATCGATTATAAGAATTACACCTTTTAAATCGATTTTCACAGCTGAAAACACACAGTTTCGCCCAACTAGAAATTGGGGACATTTAGCGAACTTCCAGAATCAAACCAAAACAAAGCAGCCCTCATCGAGCAATAATATGTTTGCTTGAGGATTTACGGACTCGCATCGTATATTACCATTAACCAATTCGATTGTAAATATACAAAATATATAAATTTTTCTTTAATCAGATTATAATCGGCTTAAAAGTGCAGATGTCGAGATCCAATAATTTAGCTGACTAGAAAAATATATGCTTAGCGAGAAACCAAATCATCTAAAAGAATTATAGAGGTGAGTAAAATTATATCATCGGTAACTCCGAATTTTCTTCGAAGTCACAACAATAACAACACTAATAAGTTTAATTAGAGAACGATCGAGAATGTTTAGGGCCGCATCGAAGTTTATCCAATTTCGAATGAAGCTAAGCCAAATCGCAAACAAAAGGAGCCCAATAATAATAAATCGAAGTCTTTTGGTTAAGATTTAAGAGTTTCATCATGAGAAAAGTAAAAAATATTATATTACAAATATTTAGCAAACCTCAGCTTTTGCTGCGGTAAAACTCAACCGAAACCGATCCAAAATTTTGTGAATTTAATCGAACAATAATCCGAATTGCTTTCATGCTCTTGCATTTCCATAACTAAGTTTGAAGCAGATCATTTGAATAATGATTACTAATCGTAATGATTACCGGCTTGATTAATTAGTTTCTTGAGAATCCATTTAAAGATTTATTACAAATTACTTAAAATTTTTAATGATTATTTTCTAATTAATTAAAAAAGTAATCCAAAAAAATAAGATTTTGTACGATTATTAAAAAAATCAGAAATAATAAAAAGTAATCGAAAGTAATCGAAACAACTTTTTTTAATTATTTTTGATTTTTTTTTAATATTTAATCGTAAATAATCATGTTTATTTTTTCTAATCGTGATCAATTAATAATTGCCTTTTCTTAAGAAACAACTTTTCTTAAAAAATAAACATTACGAATTAAAAAAGCCGTCTAATTAATTGATTACTAATTACTAATCACTCCTATATATATATTAAACGAAAAACCTTTCATAGGTTAAACATATCATTACACATTTTCTTGCGAAAAAGTATCTCATTTTTTCGTCTCATATAGGCGTCTCATAAGAATTTTATTAGTAGGCTTTACCTTCATTTACTTAGAATATAAAGTAAAATTTAGGAAAAGCGAGCTTTTATTTCCAAGTCGTTTTAGTTAAAAATAATGGTATTTGCTTATATGAATCTTAGATAAATCTATATAAAATGTTTTAAAAGTGAGCAATGAGAGTTTTTATTCGTTGCTAGATGCCGTCATAAACGGGTTAAGGCTCAGGACTAGAGCACTCATATATGTATGTATGCCCTTACAAGCTGCTTAGATTTAAGGCTCAAAGTACTCATAGTTGTTCTTAAAAAGTGCTCAGACTTAGACTCAAAGTATTTATATATTCCCTTATAAAGAAATCAGTAAAAAGTTTTTTTTTTGGAAATGAGCATATACTCGTATTTCAGTGCAATAAATATTTTTTAAATGTGCCAGGAGTCTTCCACCAAATTCCTTAGCAATATCTCGTCAGCTTATAAAAACTTTCTGTACGTTATTCCTCAAATGCCGCGCACCACAATTTCAAGTTCAATTTAATTAATGGCCACCTTGTATAATTATTTTCCTTGTTACACTTGTATTTCACGTTTCTCCAGTTGCTTTGAGCTGCCTATTTGTAGTATGCCTGCCACTGATTTGGTTTGCTTTGGTCTGCTTTCTCGCTAAACAACAACAAAATGCATTAACATGGCAATTAAATCAGCCGGTCTCAAGCGCTTAACCCATTTACAATCCGTTGGATCGAATATTTGCTGAAAACAAGTCATTTGGCACTTACAAGTGAGTATGTTCAGCGTTCATAGAGGAAAGCGGCTACCAACTGGGACAATTGTCATGCCGATAATACCAACATTCATTGGCCGCCAACTTGGACTTGAATGCAGTCCTTTGTATGGGTCTGCGTACGTGTGTATATGTGTTTTTATGTATTTTCTCAGGTTTGCAATGATTATACATATATTTTGTTGTTGTTGCATGTTATTTATGTCTCTTATTTCCACAGCATTAAATTTTTTGCGCTACCGTAAATGACAAAAACAACAAACAGGTGACAATTGGCAAGAATAATATGCTTTCGGCATGTGGCGTGTGGCGTGTGGCATGTGGCATGAATGAGCGGCTTACCAAATGTAGCAACAAAACTGCGCTTTTTCTAAATGCCACAAAATCAATGGGAAAATAAGTTCATGTAGTATGGACACATAAATGCATAAATATAAATGTTTATATAGATATACATAAGGAGCAGAGATTTTGAGAAATTTCGATATAAGAGATTATATAAAATTATTTTCACTGATATTTCATGGGAATCTCTGTCAATAAGTCGAAACTAATAGCAGAGTCGACTTTTTTCAGGAAACTAAACCTTAATCGAAAATCGTAAACTAGACTTTCACCGAACCTTGATTCCAAATCGAAACATAAAGCGGAAACTTAAATTTAACAGAATCTGGAACACAAATCGTAACTTAATTCGAATACTTAACATTAACCCAAACTGAAACAAACATCGAAACTTAAGGCGGATACCAAACCTTAAAGGAAACTAGAACCGAATTCGAAACCTAATTCGGATTATAAACATTAACCAAAACTGAAACATAAATCGAAAGTCAAAGCGGAAACCAAACCTTAAAGGAAACTCGAACCGAAATCGAAACTTAAAGCGGAAACTAACCCTTAGCCGAATCTGGAACCAAACTCGTAACTTAATTCGGATACTAAACATTAACCGAACCTTAAAGGAAACTGGAACCGAATTCGAAACTTAATTCGGGTTATAAACAATGTTTATTTAAACACTAACCAAAACTGAAACAGAAATCGGAAGCCAAAGCGGAAACCAAACCTTAAAGGAAAGTCGAACCGAAATCGAAATTTAAAGCGGAAACTAACCCTTAGCCGAAACTGGAACCGAAATCAAAACTTAGAGAGTAACTAAGCCTTAAGCGAAAATGAAAGCCGAACCGAAACTGGTGCTGATGGGAAGAGGAACTGGTGCCGAAGGGTGTGAACAAGGAATTCTCTACATCCTTGGCTCGCTGTTATCTGCCTTTACCGATTAAAACCAGCTTAGAAAACTCAAACCCCTCAACAGTTTCAAAGCCACTGTATGTTCGTAAGTGCAGTGAAATTTCCTACAGGGTGCCTATGAATTGCAGTTAAACTGCATGAAAGAAAAGATAAAACGAAGGCATTGATTACAACTAATGAGGGCTTACAAGCGTGTAATTAGGAGCCTATATTTAACAGTTCATAGACTTAAGTATTGAAAAGTACTACGTTGTGGATTGAATACGCAACAACATAAATATTCATGATATCAAATGCATTTATGACAACTTTAAGTATAGATTATTAAGAAAAAAGGAGAATATCAACAAAACCAATAGTTGCAACTACTACTTTTTTGCCCCTTTCAGCTTCTCAATGGACCACTTAAACTTTTGGTACAAAGAGCACAATGCTACCAGCCACAGCTGCTGCTCAGAGTATATGTAATTATGATGCAATGATAAAGGACCTCCAGGGTGCAATAAAAAAATACATAAGTTCATTGTACGCCAATAAGATGAAGAAGAAGAGGAAAAGTGCTGTGTATACAAGCAAACGAAGCGAAATTAATCAAAGAAGAAAAAAACTGCTTCAGCGCTTGTAATAAATTGTAAGCTGTGATAAGAGGCAAATAAAATGAAAATAAGAAGAAGAATTGGTATACAGATTGATGAAAAAATATCGAAAATGAAGCTTGAATGGCTATTAAAGAACAGTAAGCAACGGCAAGAGATGCTATGAGAGCAAAGGAGCAATAAACCTCTTTGCCTTGCTGTACAAATATGACTTATAACCAATGTAATAGTTTGAGTATAAGTGGAAGAAGTAAAATAAAATAAAATGACATAAAACAACCAGCTTGAAAGACCAAACAAAAACATAATAAGGTATAAAAGCATTAATGAAGTAGAGACACTCCCATGAGCATTTCATGGCATCCACTGCATCATTTAATAAAAGTTATTTAAAAACAAGTAAGAAAGTCTTACTTTGGGTGGAGATATACATCACATGCAGTGCGTTTCATAACTATTCTCCATCAGACTTTTTGAATTAAAATTAGAAAATAATTGATTATTATTAACTCATGATTGTCCTCACTAAACCACAAAGTCTTCAGCCAACTATGGGAATTCAATACTCTTATACATCATTTTAATTAGTATTGTTGCTATCATTCTGCTCAAGTTTGAGAGCAGCTGGATTATGTTTTCCAATAGTAGAATCACAGCCACTCGTTCCCAGATTTGTTGGTATTTATATATACACATCCACATGTAGTGATGCTTTTATAAATATATTCCTCAGAAAACGCTGAGCTCAATAAATCTATAATAAATTTTCCAAGAAAATGGCTTAAAAGCTCAGACTGTTGTCAAGAAATTGTGATGCTACCTACGTTCAACCACTTGCTGTTAGTTACAACAAAGAACATAAGCCATTTGTGGGTGCAGAGATTGTGTAGCGAGATTTACGTTGATTCAGAAAAGGTGTATAGAAAACCATTAGCAGCTGATGCACTGCACGAGTGAAGGATCTAAAGCGCTAAAGCGCCAGCCAAACGTGCAACCTACAAATTTAAGTCTGCACAGCATTTTAATGTAACAAACATGTTCCATATCCTTACTTATGAGAGTTCTAATATGCTTTTACCAAAATTTTACCATAACCCTGCAAAAGTTTTTCAATTTAGATTGCTGGCAATCTTCTGGGCTTGTCAGCATGACTCCATTTCAAAAGCTATTTAAACGCTTTTACAATAAAATATAGATTTTAAAGCGATTGTTGTTGGTATTTGTGTTTTTATAGCTTCTTCAATTGTCGTTGTTGTTATGCGCTCGAGAGCTCTACTTGTGGCACGTGTAAATGTCATCTTCATCTCTTGAAATGAGCATAAATAAATTTATGACGGTAATCTGCATAGTTACACGCACCTTAGAAATACTTATATGTATATATATGTATGTGGGTAAGGTTTTAGAAACACCCCGTTGTCATGCCAAGTAGTTCCAAATTATCTCAACGAGCATTAATACCAGACCCAACTAGTTATTCATCTGTTTTTGCATAAAAATATCTCGTAGAACTTTTCGGACTACCGCAGGATCCCAGAGGATATCGATCCCAGGACCACTTTGAACGTAAGTAAATGATTGATAACATTACAAAATCTAAAAGACTGTCATTCTGAGACAATGAGATGTACATACAAGATCTTTCTCGAGGCGATTGAGGTTTTCACTTCAAGTCACCAAGTGAACTGAGAAAATTTCTAGAAGATTTAACAAGCCACTGTGCTGTGTGTGGCTGAATTGGTATTGGTTGGCATGTTTTTCATAAATTCAAAGCGAAGAATTGTCATCATGGAAAGGTATTCGTCCTAAAGATTTACGTCGGAGTTAGTTTGGTAAGTGGCCCGCGCTAACTACAAAGAGCTTAGCTTTTCTTTTCGGACTAGTTTTTCTCTTCGGATCAAAGAGGATCCAATCTTATCTAAAGCATTTAAATACAGTTTGTATTTAGTACTATTTCCATCGCTTTAGGACTAGTTCAGTCGGTAATTTTGTGCCAAGTTCGATGATACACTGCAGCGCAAGTAAATACAAACAAATGTGAAGGAGACATGTATATATATGATTTGTACTAGTGATGCCACTTTTTTTGGATCTCAGCAATACCGGAATTTTCAATATCTGGTTTTACAATACCGGGATCCCAGAAATTATGTGATAAACTATCTAAATATAAAATATTTATATAATAAATAATTTTACTTTTTTTTTTAATTAAAAGGAATTTTATTTCATTAGTAACATAGGTACCCAGATGTATTTTTTTTTTTAACTTTTGAGTTTTTGAAGAAGATTTTTCAAATTGCTTGTTTTGGTCAAAGGGGTGTTCTTTATGTAATCCCTAGCTAGATCATTTTAAAAATGTGTGATCAGATAAATTTAAAATTGGCATGAGAATACGGAACTTTTGTTAAGTTTAAAATCGTTTTAGCTAATTTTCTGTTGTAGAAGATGTCACATTTATTTGAAAAAAAATATATGTATATTGAATAAATGGAAAATTTTGATAGCGGGTACTGTAGACCACCAGCTTCTTATTAGTTGCTCAGGTTACTTTAAGTAGCACAATCAACATTTTAAATGTTCAAAAATATTGCACATCAAAAAAAATTTTGATAATTTGCATGAGTAGATCCATTCCATTACCGAAAATACCGTGATTGCCAGAAAAAAATCACGGGACGCCGTAATCCAGGGATTGGCATCCCTATCAGGTATATTAGTACAATGAAATTTTCGGCTTTCTGCTCCCAAGTATCTTTAAAGACAATTTTGCTTGTCGCCGGCAATGGTACTCGTACAGGAAGCCAATAGACTTGGTTTGGAAGTAGCAGGCAATAAATTTTGTAATCATAATAAATTCTTCAAGCTAAATGATTATTCAAATAGAGGCATACATACATCAGTATCCCATACATATGACATTATTGTTTCTGGAAAATTTTAAAGACAGTTGAGTGAACTTAAATGAAAAGGAAATTATTCTATAAGAAATAATTCGATGTGTCTGCATGGTACCGCCTTTTGGGCCTCATAGACCCGGCCCGTCACTTGAAACTAAGAAACTGGGACCTTGTGACAAAGTAGTGTTCAGGTGAAACAGACTTGTTAAACAATGATTATTAATCATAATGATTACCGGGTTGATCAGTTGTTTTTTTGAGAATCTATTTAATTATTGATTACCATTACTTTCAATTTTTAATAATGATTTTTCAATTAAATGAAAAAATTATCAAAAATAATTATGATTTTTTACGATTATTAAAAAAAATTTTAAATAATCAAAAATAATTAAAAAAAAGTTGTTTTGATTACTTTTAATTCTTTTTGATTTTTTTTATTTTTTTTGATTATTTTTGATTTTGTCAGTATAGTTATAGAAGCACAAAAATATACACATCATCAATACTGAAAAAAAAACGAAATTAATAAAAAAAAAATTAAAAAAAAAACAAAATCAAAAATAATCAGAAGTTTTCAAACCCCCTTTCTTTGATTATTTATGATTTTTATTTTTTTTTAAATTTTTTTTTTCTTTTTTAATCGTAATCAAGTTATAATTGCCTTTTCTCGAAAAACAATTAAAATAAACATAGCCAATAAAAAAGCCGTCTAATTAATTGATTAGTAATCAAATTTAACATTTCTGAGGTGTAAAATAGTCTGACAAACCAGTTTTTATTTCGATACATTTTTAAGTAACTTAGCCGTGAGCTAGGGTCTTCAAACATAGTTCAGAACCCAGTGACAATGTAGTATAAAGCGAAAAATCCAGTAAGTGTTAACCGGATCCAGCTTTTTGAAAAATTTGTTTGAAATCAGGAAGTATTAATATCAATTTTTAAATTACTTCAGTACACTAAGGACTTTAAATAGGGTTCGGTATCTCATGACGACGAAGCATATATGAGAAAAAGTTAGGAGGCTCACCAACCAAGATAATTAGAAAGTCAGTTCAAAACGGTGGAAATATTGCTATCGATTTTTGGGAAACTTTCCGGTAAGCCACGGACTTGCGACTTAAACCTAAGTTCAGAGCCTGGCAACAATGCAACATTAGAAACAACTCCACATGGGCGGCAGGAACCGTATTATTGAGAGGATTCTTGTGAAATTGAGAACTCGTGCGCTTGATTTCTAAGCCGATTTCCTGTGAGTTAAAGACTTGGGACTTGGAATATAATTTGACAACCAAATACTTTGCTACATATAACTATATGTTCCATCAATACTTTCTATTGGGTAAAGAAAATTTCTGTAACTACTTTTTAGCCAGTTTATGTAAAGGTAGTCTTACGAAACTGCTGTATCATTGCGTACTTTTATTAACATTTTCATCACGTATCTATCTCTAAATCGTTACGATTCACATATTTTTTCAAAACATCCTAGAGCTTTATTTTACCAAATAAATTTTCGTTGTATTTTTTATTTATTCTTCATACATTCTAAATTTTACATTATCCTATGAGCTTTTTGACTTACTTTTTCATTGCTATCACATTCTTGGCATTGATAAATGTGTGTAAATAAAATTGAGTTTGATTGCTACACATTCCAAGTAGTACTTAGTCTTAACATGGCTCTGTGCATTCATTCATTCAGACGAAAGAAAGTCAGCAAGCAGCGTAAATATCGAAGTTTGTATGGGAATGGTTTGTAGATTTCTTAAGTGAAAGCTTTGTGCTGATTAATGTGACGCAAGCCATGAAAACGTTTTGATAAAATGTCAAAATCATTAAAGGAATTGAAGATATTTGTGAGCAAATTTTCTATTATGAGTTGATAAAAACATATGTAAGCATATGTAACTTAAGTATGTATGTAATCGAGCATATATACCTATGTAACCTGATTAGCTTACTCATGTATGTAAAGCTTACAAGTATGGAACCTGCTGGAAAATTGTTTGTACGAATATTTTTTCATATTTGAAATATCTACAAAGAAGCTCTACTGATCCACTCATATGCAGAGATTTCAGTCAAAAGAAAAATTGCCTATTTTTAGGCGCTCATCTTGGAATATTTTTCATATCAAAAACTTGCAAAGGGATATCATTCAATATCAATTTCCATGTCGAAAGTTATATTTAGAGGTCGGATTATATGCGAAATAAAAATCTTAAGGCACCATAACATTTATCAATAAAGTCAGTGACGAGTTTACGAGTAGGATGTTTCCGAGATCGTTTAACCTCTGCTCATTTTGCAGAAGCCATTGAATGTTTTTTCTGATGTTGCAATTATGATACTAAAATTGAGCAAATACTTTTCATTGGAATTTAATTTTATTTTATAATTTTATAAAAATTAGTTTAATGAAGAAAGCGTCTTGTGAACAGTTTTTTCAAAAATGTAAAGCAAAGTCTAAAAGTATGCAACACTTTCATACAAATACTTAAGACCAATTTTTCAGTGCGAGTTTGAACTATAGTTATAGTTTCCCAGTTTCACTTGTGTTAACCTGTAATACTTTACACTCGCACTGAAGTACTGGGTCTAAGTATTTGTATTAAATTGTTGCATACTTTTAGGATTCACTTTACATGCTCACAAGAGCTGACATTATTATAATAATATTTATAAAAATATAGACCAGTAGCTAGTTTTCAACATGTAAAATTTAATTGAACGAAAATCAGCATTCAAATGTAGGTTCTTTTTTAATGAGTTTCTCTAAAACCCCACAGCTTAACCCTCTAGCGTCAAGTCGAATACATTTTTGCGACTTTCAAAAAATCGTTTCACACAGCCCTTTCTTCCTCTCAAAACTTTACTGTAGTTACCAGCACAAGTTACATCCCTCCTATTGTTGTATTTTAAACCTTCTAAAGCCATTTATTTAAAAAATGTTCAAAAGTTATCGAGCTGTCCATGGTCATTTGTTATTTCAAAAATTA
The DNA here is from genome assembly GCA_949987695.1 of Merzomyia westermanni. NCBI lineage: Eukaryota > Metazoa > Arthropoda > Insecta > Diptera > Tephritidae > Merzomyia > Merzomyia westermanni. The sequence goes on along the minus strand of OX465293.1, from coordinate 6,375,755 downwards.
TTTATAAAAAAATTATATTACATAATTTCAGTGACTGTCAGTTGTAAATGTAGCAATATTAGTAACAATATTTACCACCGAACTCGTTATTAATTAAGTTCTTGAAATCATTATATGCAAGTAAACATTTACTAATTTCTATTTAATTTTAATTTCAATTCGATTTCCGTTGTCAATTTTAATTGCAATCAATTTCTGTCAAAATTTGAATTTGCCTATCTGCATTGATTTTAATTACACAACAAATAAGACAAATGTCATATGCCAAAATTCTATATTGTAAGCATATATTAGAAACTAATGGATATTAGGTTGGTAGAAAAATACATTTTTATTTTTTCGGTCAGGCCAGTTAAATGTCATTTCGCTTTGACGGAAGTACAACTTTCTGCCCAGAATTTGAGAAGAGATCACATTTGTAATTTGTTACTAAGTCCAACATTGCCTTGGCGGTAAGGTAAAACAAAACGAAGCTGTTCAACCTGTTTTTGTGAAAAGAGAAACCATTAGGTTTTATTCAGTCTAATGTACATCCGTATATACCAACCTCCGCACGAGTGGCAGCTGACAGTTTTAGTAACAACTTGTCAAAACTAAATTTAATTCAAATATGGCACAAATAACTAAAACTCATTCATGCATATGTAAATGTGTCTAATCGATGTGTATTAGGTTGGGTTGAAAAACGATAATTGTTTTATGCTTAAAAATTAAGGTAGAAATTCTTCTTATAAAAAATTATTTAACAAAAAAATTTATAGAAAAATGTATTTAAAAATATTTCTGTGAACCTTTTGAGGTGCCTGCGCGATTTTTAAATAACTAATAACTAATAACAAATAAATTATTTTGTATACCAACAATTGAATTGTTTTTTATAGGGCCTGCAAGTTTCTTTTTTTTATCATGCCCAAAAATAATTGTTTTTATAAAAATCATTATGGTTTTTTTCTTTTAATTAATCAATGATAATTAGTGGTGAAAATAAATGGAATGGCAGTTAACTGTCCAAAAATCCATCGTTCTGAAAGCCTAATGGTTAACAGAACATGCGTAAATTTCTCCAATGAAAAAGTCTAATAGCTTCGACAATCTATCTCAAAGTCTCTAAATTTTCAAATAAAACCTTTTAATAAATAATAAAACTTATTAAAAAAAAAAATAAAAATAAAAAAAAACATAAGAAATCCGCAAATTGAAAAAATTATTTTTCCTGGCTTGTAACTCATTTAGGCTTAGTGTTCATACTAGATTTGTAGTACTTTATAACTAGTTAATTTGACTGCAGGATATGTACAGCTCGACCGTTCTCAAATAATTTATGAAGTGCTGTCCATACATGATTGAGTGGATGTCCACGTCACTCGCACATATTCCATGTAAACACACACACACCCAGCCAAACAGACGAGTCAAAATATCCATTCAATGATTTCCATTCACAGAAACTAATTTAATATTAACGCGTATTGCGCGCGTAATTAACAATTTAACATTTCATCAAGCGGTTGATTGCACACAACAGTACAAAACAGCTGGTTGATTGAAGGAAGGAAGGAAGTAAGAAATGCAGGCAGGAAACTTTGAGGTTCATGCTTGATTAATGCATTCGTTGTTGTTATTGTTGTAGCTACAAAACTGCACTTAGCCGCATTGGGGTTGCCAAGCGCTCATTGCTAATGAAAATTGCATGTTGCTCGAGTTGAGCGGTTTGAGCGAAAAATACTGCAAATAGTGGAAATAAATGAAAATACGAGTAAATAGTTTTCAGAAAATAAAAAACCCTAAAAGTACTTGTATTTCTTATATAGCGATCACCCAGCAAACAAATTGGTAAACTGTTTGGAAGTCAAGCTTAAAATAAGCTTGCATGAATAAGCGTGCTACCACTAAGGTTAAACATACTCATAGTTACCCCGTGTTTGAAATACAAAATCTATTAAGTAAGATATGACAATATGGGTATAAAGCGAAAGATATTTTTCTCCATATATTTAAAAAAAATTTCCAGGTATTATTATTACCTATGGTTGCCACTTAATCCTTCTATATATTTTTTTTGCGTACCAGCTGTAATCCTGAAGATGTCCTGACATATTTCTTTGAATTTTGGCATGTTTATACGTGATATGCGATCTAAACTCTCTCGCTCACGTGTTAATTTCACTTGGGGCACAAACTGCTTCCGGTAATGTGCCATCTTCAGTGCCAATTTTCTTGCTGCTTGGTTCGTATTTGTTTGTACGCCAAACCTGATTTTTCTCCAAAGCAAAATTGAGATGATTGGCTTTCGTTCCAAAAAAAAATCAGTTTTTAACATTCACTTAAAAAAAAAAAATTCAGTCAATACATGTCTGTCTGTTTCTTAAGGACTCGCTGTCTTAAACCAATAACTTTCATATGACCGCTTTTATTTAGAGAATGTGATTATCACTGCCCCTCGGAAGGTATGAAAATATACACAAATGAATAGCTGGGTTGTCAATGTCTCAGAAGCAGTTCCTGAACACTTTTGATTGAACAAGAAACCTTTTTGGAGGAATCAAAATAGTTTAGTTCACCTCTAACGCATCTCTATTTTATATACTACCTCACTTGCAACTTATCTCACTCTATAAATACATTATTATTCTTTAAAATTATCACATTAAGTTGCACAAATTCTAAATAAAGTAGAACGGAAGAAAGCAAAACCCTCAACTAAATAAGTCGGCTGCAGCGACAATGGCATACTTACCACAGTGAAACAACCTGAAAACAAACAACAACAATATTTCACAAAAACAAAGCAAAATTAAGTACGACAAACGTTCAGTGAAGGGCAGCAATGTGTGTAAGTAAGTAAATGGAACTAAGATATAAATGAAAACAATTTTTTTTTTAGGCATAGACACACACACACACGTACATCATTCCACATCCTCGACGGCAACATGGACACGGAGCACTATGAGGTATTTTGAAGAAATTGATTATACTTCTTAATATAAAAAATTCAAAAATTTTCTAAGAAAAATTTAACTAAGCTTTGAAAAACGTTTTTGAAATAAATTATAGATTTTCAGCTGCTACCCAAGAAAACACCTTTTTCAAACTTTCTATAAACTTTTATCAACAAAGTCTTACAAAAGCCAAATAGATTTATAAATCTCTTATAATTAAAAATTTGTATGGAAATGTATTTTTTAAATCCGCGGCGAAGTGGAAAAATATCATAATGAGTTTCAAAAACATCCTATCTGTAAGCTAATTCAATACATATTCGGTTGAGATAGGGCATTTTTGACGTTTTGTCAACCATCAGGCTATCAGAACGGTGATTTGTTTGGCAGCTAAAAATTTTGCTAGGAATATGTTGATACAAGTTTATAGAACGTTTGAAAAACGGGTTGAAATGTTTTTATTGCTGTAAAAGTTTTAAGAAGTTTTTGAAAAAAAGTTTTAACATGTTTTTTTTTTTTTTTTTTTGAAATGGTGTAAATTTTCTTAGGTTCTAGTTCTTTTTAAACATATTTAAATGTGATTTTCAAGTTGAAATAATGTTTAGTTTTATTTGCATAGCTAAAAAATAAAATAAATAAAAATAATATTTTTCAAAAACGTGCTCAAATATCCAATTTTTAATTTCGTTTTTAACTAATGTATATTTTTTTTTTATTGATAACAAAAATACGAAATTTAAAACTGTCCTCCAAGGCTCTTACTTTGCTGAAATATTTGATTTTTAAACAAAGTTCTTCAAAACTTTTCCACAATGCGACATATTCTTCTGAGCCTGTTGTTGTCCTTTCCATGAATGGTCTGCGACTTTCAACAAGTGGAACACAACGTGATCAAAGCACAAATACAAAAACCAAAAATAGAGTAACCCTGCAGTGAAATACCCAACCAGGTTGCTAATAAAACTAGAACATACTAACTCATCTCAAACGAGGTAAAAAAGAGCGATGTTTTATTAAGAAGAAATTCAAACTTTTTTCGAAGAGTTTGAAATATACGAGTAGAACTTATTTTTCAAAAGTGTTGTTTCCAGTATCAGAGATCGAACGAGTTTACAAGTTGGACCCATGCGGAGCGGGTACTTATCGAGCATGTCTGGATGCATTTACATTTTTTAACTAAAAAATTTCCACTACAATTGAATATTATTATTTATTTTTTTGTCTATTTTTAACAAGTTTGAGACTGTTAAATTTTTGGCCGAAATCAGACAATTGACATCTCGCAGGAAAAAAAGCATTTGGGTCTGCTGTTCGTACTAGTTTCGCAATAGTTTTCAACTAGCAGGCTTGACTGCAGGTAATTTTTCGCTCTACACGTGTCTACAAGCTTTTGAGTGGCGTGAGTGTGTGTTTGTGTGCCTGTGTGTGAGCATCCTGTGGCTATCATCGTCACTCTGTAGCTGTAGGCTTTGTATTTGTAGACTTGTCTTTAGAAGGCGCAACCAAGCGAAAGGTTTTATTCTACTTTTCTCTTTTCTTTATTTTTCTTTTGTAATTTGTATACTTTTACAATTATTATTCTTGTGTGGTGCGTCTTCGACCGTTTTTCTGAAATTTTTCTCTGTTTTTTTCTGTTTTTTTTTTGCATTACTACAACAGCAGTGAGTGAAAATGAAATTGCTGTGGTCTAGTTTTATTGTACTTAGCTCTGGCTTAAATGACATAAACAAACAGAAAACATTGTAAAGTTTGTGAAAAAAAAAATTCTATTTAAAACGAAATAAACTTGTAAGCAGTAATAAGACAAAACAAAAAAACGAAACTTGTCCACACTGAAATACGAATAAAAACAAAAATGTCGGACACAGAAGAGAGAAGTATTGGCAGCGTCTTCTCTTCATTTGTCACATTTCAGCAATGAAATCATGTTAAGGGAAGAGTCTTTTTCACTATTTAGACATTTCTTTTTTTATTTTCTTTATTGTTGTTCTTGCTTGTTGCATACTTTATTCGTTTCTAATTTGCTTTCTTTTACGGCTTAAAATTCACTTTAGTCGTGATTTCGCCTGTAAATATGCGACTAAAAAACCAACTTCCTGCAAAAGATTCTACTTCTTTGGAAAATTCTAAAGTAGACTCCTTGTCCACTCGTTTTAGTTTCTGAAAAAGTAGCAAGAAGGTAAACTGAAAATAAATTATTTTGTTTCAGTGTGCTGTTTTAGTATGCGACTTCTATTGCCATATACAAACAAATGCGTATAAAATTACACGGCTAAAAATTTGAGCATAAATTTAAAACTTATTTGGGCTGCATATATGTCCAAACCAAATTTGGTTTCCAATTTAAATTGTGCCACTTTTCAAGAAAATGGGCGTGAAGAAAAGAGTTTTAATTTCAAAACAGAAATGTCGATTAAAGAAAAATGCCTTTGTTAGTGTAACAGAAACCAAAATTACAGTTTTTAGAATTTTTGTCTGTCTGTCTGCATGTTTGTTCGCGCATCACTTAAAAATTACTGCATGCATTTTAATGAAATTCCCATAGAAGTTTTATGGGTGTCCAACTTAGAGTTAAGAAACCATTTTACGCATCAAAAATATTTTATTTCTACTATACACAGTGGTGGCATTAAAAGTTTTCTAAACCACATTTTATATATGTGCATAAAGTGAAATTTTACGAGGTGTAATAGATATTAAGTAAAAAAAGAGGTAAAAGCAACCATTCTTTGAATTCCGTCTGCCTGTATATTTGTACATGTGTTTGGACGCCCATCAACAAGTCACTACAGCATATAATTAAATGGCTTCTTCTCCAATATATTGCTAGATGGACATCTTTAAATATACCATACATTTTTCTGCCACTGTCGCGTATACTGATTTTATTTGGATGTGTGACGAAAGCTCGAATCAGTGATAATTTAACAAAAATTCGTATACCCCTTTCTAACCTAATGGCAAGAAGAACATGCATATTTTTAAAAACAGGGATTAAAACTTTCGAAAGAAAGCAAAAAACCTTTACCGTTAAATTGCATTACAACAGTATATCCGCCTATCTTACCTTCATGTATTGGCTACAAAAACGTACTAAAAAAGGTGCATAAAATAAAGCAAAGGAAACGAGACATAAAGAAGGAAGCTAAAAATAGTCATAACAAAGGAAGTACAATGTGTTTGTGTGAGAGAACAAAAAAAAAACATAAAAAGGACGTTGACATTGTTCTGTAGGTAAAGCCAAACTACGCTAACCCAATTGCAAAAAGAGACGCGCCCACACATGTGAGAATCCAACAGAAAAAATTTGTTCAAGCGCACATATTCTAATGTTTCGCATGCAGGAATACCACGCAGTAAAAGCAACTAGTTACAAACTAAGTCAGTTCGGACAGATATACTAGACTCGAACTATAAATAGACCAAGTAAGTCTTAGCTTAATCATCGTGACTGAAAATAGTTTGAATACGAAGATGGTAGATAAGATCAGCTAGACTAAAGTAAACTGAACTAAAATAAAATAGAACAAAATAAAATAAATTAAAATACAATAACAAAAAATAAAATAAAGTAGAATAAAATTAAATGAAATAGAATAAAATAAAATAAAGTAGAATAAAATAAAATATAATATAATGAAATACAAGCAAATAAAATAAAGTAACATAAAATAAAATGAAATGGAATGGAATGAAATAAAAAAATAATTAAAAAAAAAAAAAATAAATAAATAAAATATAAGATAATGAAATACAAGAAAATAAAATAAAGTACAATAAAATGAAATTAAATGAAATAAAATAAAAAGAATGAAAGAAAATAAAATAAAATAAGATAAGATAAAGTAAAATAAAATAAGATAAAATAAAATAAAATAAAATAAAATAAAATAAAATAAAATAAAATAAAATAAAATAAAATAGAATAAAATAGAATAAAATAAAATAAAATAAAATAAAATAAAATAAATTAAAATACAATAAAAAAAATAAAATAAAGTAGAATAAAACTAAATGAAATAGAATAAAATAAAATAAAATATAATGTAACGAAATACAAGATAATAAAATAAAGTAGGATAAAATAAAATAAAAAAGGGAATAGAATAAAATAAAATAAATTAAAAAAATAAAATAAAATAGAATAAAATAAAATATAATATAATGAAACACAAAAAAATAAAATAAAGTAGAATAAAATAAAATGAAATGGTATGAAATGCTTGTTCCTATCTGGCCTTTTTGGATTTAAGGCCGAAAATTCTATTTGTAAACTACTTAGCACTTTTTCTGTCTAGGCTGTTGCTGCAGGCTACGTACAAAAGTGGGACACAAATGCTACAAACCCGCCGGGTACACTTTTTAGGAAAACTTTAAACGCTTTAATGTAGCTCACTCTAGCGTGCAATTACGCCAAGTTGCAGGTAGATATGTCAGTGTGGCACAGCACGCACAAGCAGACACACTTACTTCCCCATCTATGTTGCATAAAAAGACTCAGTGGAAGTTGTATACGCTATCCTTGTTCCGTTATCTTGTTTCCTTTATTCTGTAACCCAATTTTTTTCGGTTTAGCACTAATTATTAAATTGCATGTGGGTGTGTAGATGGAGCACTAGGTGTGCACAAACTTAATTACACATTTATTCGCATATTAAAATTTGTGTAGCATTTGCGTCCCTCGTGTTTGGAAAGCTTTTATGCGCCGAGGGAGATGTAATTTTTACATGTTTTATATTTTTCCAAGCGAACGCGGTTTCAACAATATCATTTCAAATAATTTCACTTTTTAAGATCAGACAGAGTTGCAGAGTCTATGATTGTAGATATGTGTACATTATATCGCCTCATATGAAGTGTTTTTGAGATTCTAAAATATGATTTCAAATGTTTAAGCCCATAAATTTAAACAAGTCAAACCAACAACAAAATTAGTATGTAAGTACTTAGTTATAAAATAATCCATTTCCAATAGGACCACAACTAGTAGCAATGAATAAATTTATTATAACACAAACACTATATGAAACGTAATAATATGATCTTGCTCCAAAAAGTATGCTTCAACCGCTTGAAGTGTTGATAAACTAATTTGAAGGCACTAACAATAACATATGACTTAGTTGGGTGATTTGTAAAACTTTTAATATTTGTGCATATGTGTGTGTAAATTTGTTAAACGGAAAACGTTTTTAAGGTAACGATAAGTGGCTATAAATTATGCACAGGAAAGAGGGTTACATGAAAACTAAATTGTACAAATATGATTAGCAGCATACTTTAGGGAGTACATTTCATACCTATATAGATTAGCATACTTTAGGGCAACAACTTGACTGGGATGCGTGAAAAAATAAGGTTTCAGGAAAAAATAAACTTTAGTAACTTACATACGTTGAAACTTTTACAGTGATGCTAGCATATTTTTAGTTTTGAAAAATAATGTTTTCCAAGTCCAAGTATTTATAATTATGCTAATTATTTTAACCAGCCATTTAGAGTAAAAATTTACTCACTCGAAAACATAAAATTTTGCTTATCAGGAAAATAATATTTTTTTTATTGGTTAAAGCAATGAAAAGCCATCAGCATTAATATTTACCTTTTTATAAGCTTTTAATATTTAAAACACGTTAGCACTGCAATAAGAACAGTGGAACCTCGATAAAGGAGTACTTCAACATGAAATGTCAAATTTTAGCTTCGCAAATATTTCAGAATAAAACAATGAGTGCTAAGATAAGGGAGTAACTAGAGATGAGCTGAAGCAGAGGACTGAAATTTTACGTAACCATTTTCGTTAACGTTATGGTTTTTGACAAAGCAGCAAAATCAAGGACATGGATTGTACGACTTTTAGTAGTTTTAATTTAATTTTGCCACTGGAAATTTTTTACAATGTTGCCAAATATGTATAATTATTTAAGCGAAGTGAGTTGCCACATAAGTGTTTGTTTGGTGTTATGTCAGACACAATATTGAAGCTTCTTCACTTAAGTGCTGCCCCTGAAGGTGTCTTTTAAAGGTTACCAACTTTTAGAAATGATATAATAATTTAAGTAAAAATACAATATGAGTATGAGATAGAAGGCTTTTGAAGTTTCTAAATAAATACAGGTCCTAAAACAAATTTAAACAGGTAAGGAAAGGGCTGTCTTCGACTGTACCGAAGACTTTATACCTTTCATGAATGCGCATCACGATTTTAGTGTCCAATCCTTACTCACAATTAGTAAAAACTCTGCAAAACTGATAATTTAAAGATACATAGCCCAAACCCTATTTATCGGAATAGTCGATTGTATTGGTGCTATTTGTTATGTCGGTCTGATCTGGCTGATTTTCACTACACACATTACATACATAATTAGTACCAAAACTGCAAAAGTTTACGTTTCTAGCTTTTTAATAGCAAAATTTATAGCCCAAAACCTATTTATCGAAACTATCGATTGTATGGGAGCTATGTGTTGTATTGCTCCGATCTTGCTGATTCCGACAAACGATTAATCTCATGCAAAATGGCGGCAGAATCCAAATTTCATAAAGATATCTCAAAAACTGAGGGACTAGTTTGCGTACAACGGACAGACGGACAGACGGGCATGGCTAAATCGATTCAGCTCATCGCCCTGATCATTTCGGTATACTTATTGGTGGGTATATCTCCTCTTCTTCTCATACTTACAAACATCGGACCACAGTTATAATATTTCATGTTCATGAAAGGTATAAAAATAAAAACAGTTTTATATGGGCTACTGGGTTATTGGAAACACTTAATAAAATTTTAATGAAATTTTGAAATATAAATAATATACCAAATTCTATGATTGATTTATTTTGTTTGTTGGTTTTCTTCGACAGGGTGGAAAGTTGATGTATATAAGAACAATTTTCCGTCATCCCTTGTCAAATTTAGTTTTGTAACAAACCGGTTTCGGCGTTCCGCCATCCTCAGTGTTTAGTTTCGAATAAAACCAAATTTGACATGGATGACGGAAAATCGTTTCAATACACATCAAATTCTATGACCTCATATATCTTTTTATCCCTATGAACAAATTATTGCAAAGTTGCCACTTATGTTAACTAAAGGCAATTTACATACTTTTTCAACACATCTATTTCTGATTAGGGTTGTCAAGTAAGCTTAATTTTAAATACTACAATTTTTAAGGGGATATTCTCGTAATTTTATTTATATTCAAATGCGTCCAACAAATTGTTTTTGTTGTTAAAACTGGGAACGTGCCTATAAGGTTGCCACTTCGATTTAATAAAAAAAGAAAATTTATAAAAATAATGTCGAGTAGGTTCTGAGCTCGATGAGAAAGAAAATTAATAAACTGATATTTAAGCTTAGGAAAAATACAAATATTTTGAATATATTTTCCCCATTTCACCAATAAAACTCTACTCCCATGCAATCTATTCAAAGTCAACAACTCCTTGCAAGTTTCCTTTTAGCGCGAGTTCACTGTATTCGTAGCGTAAAACTTTACAATATTTCTGGTATTTTATATGTCTGTATATTTATTAAATATACCGTTGAGCATTATGCCATTTATTAACAACTGTTATGTTTATTATTTGCGCCTATTTATTTGACCCATTTATAACATTTATATTGGCTTTATGAATTTTTAATGAAAATTCTTTACGTTATTATTTTTTAATGGCAGACATGCATGTGGGATTTAAATGTTTCACTTACATACAAACAAATATATCCATTTAAGTATTATTTATAATTTTTATCTGCATCAGCAGTATGTTAAAAATTTATATTAATAGGGGAGAATGCAATATTTAATTGGTGTCAGCAAAATGCATATTTTAAAGTTGATGACGTATAAAGAGATAATAATAAATAATAACTGTAACAGTACATTTTTGTGAAATATTTTTACAATTTAGCTCACACAATAAAGGGTCGTTTTGGACGCTTCGGTTGTTTGTCGGAATAAAATTTCATGTTAGAGGTCGCTAGAACTGCTCTCAGTTAAAATGTTTATACAAACAACGTAAAAGAGCACGGATAGCATGAAAATAGTTTCTCACCTAAAAGTATGCAACAGTTTTTCATATTGATTTTTGATTGTTGTACCCTACCAACCAGGGCTAACCACTTTGTTTGTTCTCTGAATACCCTGGTCAGTGGTTTGGCAAACTCTCCGAAACAAATTGGCAGAGAAGCTCGGCCTTATTGTCGTCGGAGGTAAAGCGCGGAAAATATTTATGTTTTTTTTTTAGGAAAACCCTTTGTCATGGGATTCGGATGAGAATAAATTAAGGAAGCTCTTGCGTACAGCAGCAACTTACACCCACAACTTTATTTAGTTAATCAAATACTAAATTTTATAACTTAATTAAATCGCTAGAGGCCATCTGCATGCAAAGCCTTTTCATGTATTGTCTTGGCTTCGCGATAATAATGATCTTTGAAGCGCATGCTATATGTCAACAGCGGCTACGAAGCGCGCCACCACCATTCACACCCACCGACATCTATGAAAGCGCATTCAGGCTTATCATCAACTCTCGCATGGATGCTTTAATTTCGTTACAACAACAATGACAAATAAGAGCCACAATCAGCCGCACGGACATTACCGATTTTATTGTTGTATTTTATTGAACAATGAAAACTCAGCTATAATCTCATAAGCTCTGTCCATTCAGACGTTTTATCCCACATCACTTGAAGCACTTCTACCCCGCCGCGTAAAAATTACAATAAAATTTCATTATATGCGCTCCCATTAAAATTTAATGACTCTACGAAATATAGAGCAATCCAGTGCTTATAAGCTCTTAAGAAGACTAATAAGTTTTCAGTATTTACACAATAAGGACTTGTCGCCCTGCAATATCCCATGCTGCTTCCATACTTCAATACTTAATATACTGACATAGGACACGCGATGGCTGTGTGCCCTTGAGTAGCCAGACCCCCTGCGTCGTTTCAAGTATTTCCAATTGTCACCAATGATTCGATGACTTCGGTAGCAAAAGACTCGTAAGCATAAGCAAATAATCATCATAATGCAACAATGTCATGCTTCAATACCAAAATAGGATGGTTATTGTCACAGGCTCATGCTGCTTTTCGCCACATTGGTTGTCGATGCTCGTAATGAGCCACTTGTCCCATTGCTTATTCAGCCATATTGTTGGCGAATGGTTATTGCTTGGTTGAACATTTAATTGCCTGTGGAAGAAGAAGAAGAATAGGCGGTTATGAGGAGGTTTGTTTGTACAGAGAAGTGTTAACTTGTTAAGCATTGCATTCACGGTTGTCAAGTTCTACTTTTATTACTTATATCTTCTTCATTCTGAACGTCACTACAAAGATATGAAAGGCATTCATTGGGTTTTTGATTTGTTCACTATGAGCTGCTATAAGACAGTGTCCTATTAATATCCCAATTAGTGGGCTTAGACAAAGACGGTTAAGGTTAATTAGCAAGTTTTTCTGGATACCTGAGAGGTGGGTTTCTATGCCCATCCGGCGTTAGCTTTCCCAGTGAAGCCCGACCCTAGCCAACCTTGAGACACGATTTTCCTGTTGTTGTTGTACTTGTAATTGAAGAAAACCCGAGAGTTCACGGAAGTTTTACACAGCATTGTGTAGTATTTTGCCGGAATTAATCACCCCAGTACTAGTACGAATACCACTAGAACGATTTCATTGACCACGTCGTGCCTGCGGCTCTTGGATTTAAGTCGGCACTTACAACAGGTATATTCTGATTAACTGATTCACCTACTTCTTATCATAGGTCGCTAGATCATAAGCAGAGCAGTTCCCAGAAATACCTCTGTGACCTGTCCTGAAGGCGGATAGTTTATTTACTGTCAGAGTAAATCGGCACGAATGTAGGATTTAGTAGTAGTAGTAGTACTTTTTGTCCTAGTGACAATGCTTCAACCTATTTAGTCGGCAAGTTCGGCTATAGTTTCGGATTAAACAGACTTAAACTAAACAAGTACGGTTTTAAGTGTCCGATCCTCACTCACATTTAGTAAAAACTCTGCAAAACTGTTAATTTAAAAATACATAGCCCAAACCCCATTTGTCGGAATAATCGATTGTATGGGAGCTATATGTTATGTAGGTCCGATCTTGCTGATTCCGACAAATGATTAATCTCATGCAAAATGACGGCCCATACCTAATTTCGTCAATATATCTCAAAAACTGAGGGACTAGTTTGCGTACAAAAAGACACACGGACAGACGGACAGACGGAAATGGCTAAATGGACTCAGCTCATCGCCCCGATCATTTCGTTATACTTATTGGTGGGTCTATCTCTTTTTCTGCTCATACTTACAAACATCGGACCAAAGTTATAATACCATTTCATGAAAGGTATAAAAATAGGTGCAGCGGCCTTCTTTAATTTAGCCTGAAAGCCTTATACTTAATTAGACCGTTTGATATTCTGTGCTGGTGTCAGTACCCACCGTTCCACTCATTTTGGGAGCCATCCGTGAATATGAATGCGGACTGTGGGTCGAGCGTATATAACTTCTTACATCCGTAAATCAGAAAAACTTGTTTTCGGGTCAGGAGAGTGTAGTCCACCTGAGGCAAGCTTTCGAGTTAAGTCTATCAAATACTTAAATCTGGCATCGCTTACGAGAAGGATGGAATTCAGGTTGCTTTTTAACATGCCAGAAGACCGACAGACATCTATCGTAAAGAGCTTAATCGTAACCACCAAACTTTTGTGGGTCGAGAATGATTTCCTTACTCAACTCTTTGATCAAGTTCGAAAAGGTTTCCTCGTACGGTAAGCGCCGTAAATATTCCAAGCTTCATTTCCCTAGCATACTCTAGACCTCATCTTATCTAAAAAAGTCTAAAACTCTTATATGCACATCAGGACGGATAATAAGAGAGACTCATAGAGCGTGATCTCCATTTATCGAGAGAGAAATTACCTCTTCAGCCCAATTTGGAAACTTACGCATACTTTTCACGCGCTCAAAAGCGGCTTAGATAGAGAGTTAATGGGTGTAGATTTGCTTATTAGCAGTCTTTTCAGGATTTCGAGTATCATGAAATCTTACTGGCTCTTATGCCGAACTGAAAAGATCCAATCAGTTTATCGAATGTGTTTCAGTCTTCCACACAAAGCGGTAATAGGTCTAGAAGACCTAGAAGATGCGTGAACGGAAGCTAAAAAAGCACGGGTTCTCGATTATCTTCCCTAATACCTACTAAGGGTTTCGAGTGGTTGCTCATTTGGAATATTTATGACTTCAGCAGTTACAATGTTTTCCATAAGGAACACTCAAATCAATGTAAGCTATCTCCGGCAGTTGTGCTGAACCCCACTGACTCTATCTTAAAATACAATTTAGTATGGCATTTAATTTATATTTTCGTTTTAAGTTTGCTATTTGTTTTTGTTTATTGCAAGAATAGCAAATGTCTGCGATACAAATGCTTTCATGTATGTAAATAAATAAAAATGTGAATGGTCATTTATTTTTTATTCGCCAGCTTCTTGCACAGCTGCAGAAAAAAAAGGTTGAAAACATCTTAGCGAAAAGAAGCTCAGTTAACTACCTACAAGCTTAAAAGATTGTTTTCTGTTGTGTTTTTGTTTTCCTATTTTTGTTTTTATTGTTGTTAACACGTAGCATAGGAATGGCATTGCAATTTTAATTTATTACACTTGCAATTGCGAAATTCTACAGAAGAAGAAGATAAATGGTGGGAGATACTAGTAATGAGGCAAGCGAGGCTAGCAAGGTATGTGAAAAAACATTTACATTGTAGGCACAAACAATTTTATTTGAAGACGATTTGCAGGCTTTGAGATTTTCTGCTTGATAGGAGATTAATTCCAAAGGCGATTTTGACTCTATTGTTCGTCGGAAGTACGCCCTCCTCTTCACAGGCCGAGATCTGACTCTACCGACACTATGTGGAGGTCATTTAGAGCCCGCCTCTGGTTACGCAGATAAAACGGCCAGGTAATGGGGTGCCGGAGCTCATCATAGTGCTTATGGAGATACTTCCTTATGTCTCTAGATAACTAGGCCTGTGGTCAGTTAACTGTCTGCTCCACAGTTCCGCAAGCTCTGGAACAATGAGCATTTAAGTCTCTTGATGTTGGTTAGAGTCAGATGACATAAGAAGACATCACGTGGAAGCTCAGATGACGGTGTTTTAGAGGACTTGCAACTTCTTCAGTTGGTGTCAGCAGGATTGCACAGTGGCCCACCGTCGCATATTCATCATGGAATAAGAAGGGAGAAATACTCAAAGCAAAAAGTCTGCCAATCCCAGTTCACAACTATTATAGGAAAAATCTTGGGAGGGCCGGAGGCCACTATGTAGAAAGCACACTAAGAGCCGCTACAAATTCTGCAGGCGAAGGCATCCTGTGGAATCCGAACGATGATTCCAAAATTTGGGAAAGTTTTTTGATCCAAGGATACAGGATTGGTGGGACGGCATGAACTGTGGTGCATTAGGTATTCTTCCACCCACACCAAAAAACTAAGCTACGCCCCTTACGTTAATATTATTTTCCTGGAAAACCTGTATGGGCATGCAGATATTTTAAACCTCGTCCAAGGCGACCGACGTACCACGGAAAGGTTAAAGATTTAGGTGCTGAATCAGATTTGAAAAAGATTTAGTTCCTAGTTGCCTGCATAGTTTTTACATAACTAAAGTAGGAAGGGGTCCAGCTAAGTTAGTGGTATGGCAATAGGAACGTCGGCCTAGGTAAGTTTTGCTGCTTTGCTGAGTTGCAATTACCATAACCTAACCTAGGCTTGCAAGCGACAAAGGCGACTCTATGCTTTTTTTTCTACCTAGCCGCATCCCGCTTCGCTGCTATTTGCCCGACTTAGATGCTTAGTCTAAACAAAAATCTGTGTCATAAAGTATTTTCATAGCTTTGAATTACAACAAAAGTAAATGTTTCATTAATAAATCTTGAGGCCCTTGAGCTCTCTCTCTCGTCCAAGCTATCTATGTTCACTAACAAAGTAATTAAGAAAAGGCAATATACTTGTACTCGAGCTCGTCCTACCTTACATCCTTGGCATTTAGAGACCGCATGTTATGCGCCCCACTGCTACAACACAGACGCTACCAGCATCCCAACAACATTTAAAACTCTTGTTACATCGACAGTGGAGCCTGTCTGCTTGATGCAGGCTGTGGCAATGTTTACAAAAGCAACACAAAAAGACATTCTAAAACGTACTCAATTGCAATGCTTGAAATATTTTAAGTACGTACAATTAAATTAAAATGGTCCAAAGGAGCTGAGTGGTTGTAGGAATGTACAAGCGCATATGTACAGCTTTAAAAACAACTAAAGATCTGTTTGTCTTCCGCTACTTCGCATTGTCTGTCAGTGTAATTGTTGTTGTGCAAGTACGCTTCGGCCAAGCCAATGCACTGATGGGATCCACATACCGCCTATTGTAAGCACAAACAGCAGGCGTTCGTTCGGCCGTTAAATTGCGTTGGCGTATGCCAAGACCCAGCAAATGTATGCACGTCCGTATGTGGCAAGAATTGCTTTGGTTGTTTCTGAAGGCGACGAGGGAGAAAATGTCGCGCATAAGCAATTTGAATGCGAAAACTCGAGGAAACAGCGTAGAAGTGCGGGGGAACCACTTGAAGTGCGTGTGAAGTACGCGTCTTTGTCGCCAGCGGACGTGGACAACGCGACGCAAAGCGAATGCACAGCGCCTACCAATCATTGCTGCGCACAGATATCTACTCGTTTGTATGTGTGTATGTATGTATGTCACATAGGCAGTCGCATTCCTAGTCACACAATCACAATGCAATTAAGTGCCACGAGCAGCAAAGCAGCAGTGCGTGTCTTCTGCGTGACCATCATCATCATCATCTACATAAGCGCAAAAATGTCCCGCTTTCCCTCAAATACCAGCGTTACGTCTCTTGCCCCCCTTCCATGGTACGCGCTTAGTTCACATAAATAACGCAAATGCGAGACAAGATTGCATGTAATCGCATATGTTGCATGCGTGCATCCGTTTAGGCGTGCGTGTGAGCATGTGTGCAAACGTCAGAGCTCTGGAATAACTCCCCCGACATTGATAGACAACCACTATGGCATAGTGCTAGGATGCTGGCCTACTACACTGAAATTTCGCTGGTACTTCAGTACCGGTACTAGTGAAAAGGTTTTTTTCAAAACCCGGTCGCCCATCTCGAGTGGTCGCCAAAGATTTCAAAACACTCACTACATTTTAAGCTTTTTCATGGATTATGTCTTCTAATGCGGAAAAAACACTATACTAATCAATTTGAGCCAAATAGTTTTGAAATAAAAATACTTATAAATAATTTTGTTGAAGTACGACGGAAAATACCTTTCGTTTAACACGCATATTGGCATAATCCTTATGACCTTTTAAAAATTGTCAAATAGGTGGCAACCTTGTGAAAACAGCCCAAGTGAAACCACTAAAGTAAGGCGGTTAAATTATAGCAGATACCTTCATACCAAATTTCATAGTAATATTTTAAGTGGCTTTGTAGGTATGTAATGGGGGATACACGAAAGATTCAATAAAATACAATTAAGTGGCAACCCCATTAAAAAATATTTTCATTGAAATGCGCCGTGTACTCATGTTACCATATCTCACTTAATTCTTAAAAATTTTCAAATAGGTAGCAACCTTGAAAAAACATCTTAAGTGGCAACACTTAATTAACAAGCTGCTATTATAGCAGATAACCTTTAAATGTCAGAGAAATTTCTCAAGTGGCTTTCGAGATATGTAATACCGGATACACAAATAATCAATAAAATACGATTAGGTGGCAATCCCATTTACAAATATTTTCATTGAAATACGGATAAAATACCTTTCGCCCATTACCCAAATTAGCATATCTAACTTAATTTTAAGAAAATATAAAATAGGTGGCAGCCTTAGGAAAACATCCTCAGTGGCAACCCTTAGGTAAAATGTAGAATCTAATGCCCTATCTTTTTCCGCGATAGTAGTGGGTGTACAAGAATAACTCGTTTCAAGTTATAAAACAGTAGCCAGATCCTGTGTTAGTCACAAAGTTGCCGTCGAGCCCTAGATATTTCCCACTTAAATTAGTTTTCGGCGAACTCTTATTCTGGCGCCCCGGCATACCTGCATGCGTGATTTAGTGAGTCCATGTGAGCGCGCGTTCGACTTGTATCTAATGGATAACAACATGAGCACGGTTGCGTCATGCCAAGGGCCAACGCGTTTGCTCATTCAGCCTGCCTACACTAATAAACTAGAGTCAATGGAGTCCCACCGTCCCTTAGCCTGTTGGGCGGGCAGCCAGACAGCGAATATTTGTAACGAGCAAAACGATTTATGCTATTTCTTTGTGTTTTGCAATACGCGGCAGCAATTGTTGTTCACTTGTTGTTGTTATTGTTGTTATAATGTTGATGTTTTCGCAAGTTGTTGCTTGTTCACTGTTTGTTTGGTTTGTTGCAAATGTTGTTGCTGCTTCTGCTTTTGTTGTAACTGCTGCTTACATATTTGTTTACTTGTTCGATTGCTCATTGGATGGGATGGGTGGGTCGGGTTGCTGGCTCAGCGTTTGTCGACAAAATTTCAGACATTCCCTACACCGCTGAGTTTGCTATGCAGCTCAAGCTTTAATGATTTGATATGCGGCAATTTCAACTTACACAATAGGAGCAAACAAACTCACATGAATTGGCCACAGCAGAGAAACTTTTAAAAAATCAGAGAAAAACTAGTTCAAAAAGCCTATACTAGTCTGACAAAAACCTAAGAGAATTGGGGTCGTTCTAGATGACTGCATGTCACTAGAAGGCCTTAAATTCGTTGAATGACAATAACTTTTCTAACTCATAGAGACCCCTTCACTACCCTCTAAACCCCAATGAGCGTCCGACTGTTTCAACTACATTATCCGAACAGGCAGAATACCATAAATATACCTGCATTTCTTGATTAGATGATAGCCTTAGCCTGAGAACGTGATCTATTACTCCAAAGCTCACCAAATCAAGAACCCCGACTGTGAAAGAAGCAAACTGTAACATAAATCGCCCAAGAAGGAGAAGCGTCTCTGAACCTGCTCACCTGGTGTGGGTGACTGTTTATCGTTCAACCAGAGGCAGTGAGTGTGCCCGATTCGGCACATTCTGCATCACGTTGAGCAATTAAGCGAGATTGGTGACTAACCAGTTCGCATTGGAATTCACGCTAGTTTTTACCCAATTCATAACCAGTTGATTAACCTGTTCGGTTAGTATAGTGTACGTATTCCTATAAGTTTGGCGTCTCTGTACAACAACATGTAAATTGTTGTGTTAATGAAGCTGACGCTGAAGTGGGATGCGTGTTCCGAATGCATTACAATAGCCCAGGTTTAAGCCAATTTATGCGCGCTTTAAAGGTAAGTTGTGTGATGTGCGGTAATGTGACAAAAATGGTAGAACACTTTAGAAAAGATGCGAGCTACTGTTTAATAATTATCATTCAATTTATTAGTTATGGGGAGCGTTTTATGACGTGCTTTGGTAGTGGAAACTGAGCGCAGTGTAGAGGCAATCCTAAAACTTCAGAGAAGTTTTAAGGATATCAAAGCGCTCGGTTAATGTGAAATGAGGGACTTGAATATTTGATGGACTATGAACTAAGGCCATTAACCTGGAGATACTGCTGCACGGCTAATTAACGTACTCGTTAGTGTAAAGACTGGCATCATGGAGGAAGCATTAGAACTATCGGGCATATCGATATCTACTACTAAAATTTAAATCGTGTTGTGCTTGTGATGGGAAAGTGGAGTCCCTTCAGGAATGTCAACAAGCACGTTGGCGTGGGCACAATACGTCGAGGTTCTTCAGTATATCATTTATCTGGGCCTGCGACTGAGGAGAAGGACGACTTGGATAAGGACTCCTTCTATGATAATCTAAAATACAAACGCTTCGCTACTTCACAGCCAGGATAGGAGAGTGAGAAGTCATTGGCCCTTTACTTAGTTAGAAAATTCAATTTCCACGGTGTAAAATACCCAACCCCGTGGCTGATTGCCAACACCTCGGTTCGAAAATAGTCGTGTCTATAGTACAAGATTTCGACAAAAAAGCTAAACCAAGCTACCTGGCTGTTTCCTTTTTAAAAAAAAAAAAAACACGAAGCCAAACTGATTAAATCGCTATATACGAGTATATCCAGGATTTCTGTGACTTTCTGGATGCTTCCTCTCTACGAAGTCAGAATACGACAGCCGAATTGACAGCTTAGAATCTAACTGAGATAAGGTATTTCTGTTGGAAAGGACTTCCCATATCCATAATATTTTTCTAAACAGCACAGCCCTCCACAAGGACCAATATTCGACCTTAAGTAGTAACTGAGCAACAACCACGGGTACAAATGGCAGCCTTGCTGCGTAAGGAGCGACGTGTGGTGTAAATTAGAATTATAGGAACGACGAGAGTAAAAGGCCAAAAATCTTGTGGAGCTGAGCTTCCTAGCTGTTAAGAATAATAGGAAAATTAAATTAAAAACTGCAGCAAATCACGGAGGTTTTCCAGATCGGGGGACTTTCAGCATTAACAACAATGGAGACCTGGTAACCCAGGTGCTTAAGAGCAAGGGAAATGAATAACCAGTTACCCGAGTATTTAGGAATACTGAGTTGGGTAAACGGGAGGGTGGTGACGTACAAAGGGCAAAATCACCTAGCCGATAAAGCGAAAAGTAATATATCTTTGGCAATAAGTGAGAAAAGCCAAACTCAAGATAGGACAAAAATTAGATATTACCAGCATTGTGTTCTCCGTACATAAATCTCTTATCACACAAATTTACACGGCTTTTGTTCAAAAATTATGGATTTTATAGACTAAAAACCATATCTCGATTCCATAGATTTACACTACAATTTCCACTTTCAAAGCGCTCTACTGAAAAATTTTAAAAAAAATTACTTTAGTTTTTTGACCTTACTGCCAGATATGATGATGAATTGAATAGAATATTTTGTTCGAATGAGTTTCCAAAAACATATTTATATATCGACCACATAATATACAAATCTAATTATATTCATACCAATAACACTAACGCACACCACTAGTAAATCCAAACAAAATTTTAATGACTATAGCAACACGGTGAAATAGGCAACCAAATATTTATGGAGTGCCATTAATTTAATATTTGCAACTTTCGAAATATCCAGTGGTCGCCCATAAACATTCGAAAGTGCAAGCTCAGAGAAATGCGTGCGTTGTGCGTGCGTTGTGCGTGCAAATGGTTAGCGTGTACTCGTATGTCATTTGCAACATGAAACCCCAAAACACTGCAAGTGTGAATATGAGCCAAGTTTTTTAAAAAGGACTTGGAAACATGAATGAAATCGCTGTGCTTTGCCAAGAGGATGAGACAATCTGTATCGTTAGATTACCTGCAACAAACATACAACTATTTTACACATAAATTTAAAAAAAAAATGTGTTAAGCACATCGCTTATTGCAGCTCTAATTAGCACCGTACCAATATATTTTGGCTGATCCTGGTCCACATATTGATCGATTACTCTAAAACTGGTCATGTTATCGAAATAATGGATACCCTTGATTCTATGTTAGACGTTAGGAATGCAATGGGCAAAGCTCCATTCAATTTCATTAATGAGTTTTTGAGTTATGCGCGTTCAAGCATACATACAGACAGACAAAAATTCTAAGAACTGCTGTCTTGGATTCTATTGCCTTGCTATTGATTCCTCCTATAAACTTTTCTTAGAGATCTGCAATGTACAGACATCGACCTGTAGTGGCAATTCAGGTGACTAAAAATCTGAACCACCTTAATTTATGTCAAATCTTACATGGACACGGGCACAACATCGAATGCTGGCTATCAATTTCGTGATTAATTAAGTGAGAAATTAATTAAAGTTGAGTTTTTATAGACACTCACTTGGTTGTGTGTGCTAAAGAAGCTCCTAATAGCTTTCCCTGAATCTTTTAAAAACTTTGTAATAACTTAATATTTTTATTTCGTTCATAAGTCTCATGTTACTGTTGGGGTTTTTAAACCACTTAAGTGCCCATAAAATTGCGGAAACTCTTAATAATGACTAGAATTTGAAGTCATAAAAAGGCGCACAGAAGTACCCAGCACACACATCGCACACACACTCCAAAACCCTGCATACGCAAAATAATCCAACAACAACAATCACAATTGCTATTGGCGCACATTTTTCTACTAACAATGACTCTTGGGAGCCATCACCTCATCATTGACTGCTCTTTTGCTCTTGAGTAAGTGTGTAAGTAGCAACAAAAGCTATTGAATGCCGGCATAGCTCACCATACAGTATTTATCTTCTCGCTCTCAGACGCCTTGTCACTGGCAATAATTTAGGGAGCTGTCAATGTGCAATTCATTGCGGAAGTGTGTGCTGTATGGTAGTGGAAGATATTAACGTCAAGAAACTAAAAAAAATTTCACCAGATATACAGGTGGCGCAAAAGTAATCCTCCTATCAGAAAATGCTATAAATTTTGCGATTGGCCCCTAAAGTCAGTTCTGTTTTGACATTTGTGTAGTAAACACATGCGAAACACACGTTAATAAACAATGTTACTCTACACTGCTCCAGAACGCGGAATATTGCTGACTATTTATTTGACCAATAATCGGTCGGTGAAAAACAGTTACTGTGAATGGTGAGCGCTACAGAGCAATGATCAACGAGTTCTTTTTGCCGCAACTTGATGAATTGGGATTGGAAAACATGTGGTTCCAACAAGACGGTGCAACAGCACACACTGCACGTGCCACAACCGATATGCTGAACATCGGAAGCTTACTTTTGCGCCACCTTATATTAATAAGAGAATAAAGAAGTGTGCTGAAATGTAAGGAAATCCTTCTATAATAAAGCTAAGCTCATAAAATAGAAAGCATATAACCAGGGACGCTTTTGTTTTTGGTAAAAATTTAAATTCTCTGCAAATATTTACTGTTATTAAGCAAAACAATGACAAAGTACCACTGCATGAAATACTTGTTTAGATGATGTGTGTATCACACTTTTTTTGCCTTTAAAGTGCGTGTGTAGTCGAGTCTGCACTCCGGAAGGAATGTAGTGATCGGGCTTTGCTTCCTTCACACTTTAACTGTCATTTCCTCAATCCGTGTTTGTCATTCGTATTGCTGCTTTTAGCTATGAAGAACTCCCACTTTGACCATAACAAATGCCAAAGGAACTCAACTTCAAGCAGATTTGTCTGTTTTTCATGCACATAAAATATTTTAGTATTGGAGATACACTGAAATTACACAGTGCTTTTCCTTTACTCGCAATTAAATCAATTATTATTGCAGAGACCCTGGCCAGGGTCATGTTCTCCGGTATACTAAGGGCCGCTTTCATAAAAGTGGGTTAGCGCTAATCGGTGGTTAATTTGGCAGCCAACCGAACGATTTACGTCAGTTAATGCGTATGGAGATATTAATGACCGATTTGAAAATGAGTTTGAGTTTGTACTTTGAAATTCTGTATATACGAGTACATGCGTTTCGAGTGAAGACGTACAATTTGAAAACGATTTATCCATGCGTATAAACACAGTAAGAGATTTTTCTTCGAAAACATCCATGACTTCGGGTATCAACTGCGAAGAAACTAAAAATAGGCTAAACTGGTAGGCCGAGTAATTCACTTCACAATGAAAAACTGGCCACTTTCTGTTAGTGTATGGGACCGGAAATTATATTACTTTAAGTTTTTAATCGATTTTAAGACCAGTTTTTTGTCATTTTCACAATTTGTATTTAATTGTTATATTAAAAATTAAAAATGTGGAAAAAATTTTAAACAAACACCAAAGGTAGTGATCAATCTCTTCGAAAGCTGCTAAACTTCACTTATAAGAGAACTTCTGGCTCCACTCTTCCAATCACCTGTCCATCAGACGGGTTTTCATTTGCCTACTTATACCTTTTTTCTCTCAGTGTATGTTGCAAATAACCACTGAAATCTGTTACTTATGACAAACAGATTTTGAAAACTTTTTACTACCTCACACTCTGGAACTGCTCCAGCACTTACAACACCTACAACAATTGCTGGACTAAGTATATATATCTCTATAGTATATTTAAAGCAACTGTAATTTTGCTACATTTAGTCTCCTGCAGGGTTAATACATTTTTGCTAGAAATGTAGAATTACAAAATGTCAGAAAAGCAAAATGTCTTCCTCTTACTGCTTACTACCTTTATATTAGGTCGTTTTCTGGTTCGTACGCCTCTTTTTAACAGGAAAATAAGATAGTCGATGATAAAGCACTATATAGGGAAAATTACACTAGGTGGCGCAAGGATTTCGATATTTGAAAAATTAAAAAATACAACGCAACACTAAAGAATCCTGCGATCGAGCTTTAGGTAAACTTCTTGAAGGCTTGAAAATTGGGAATTAGTTCAGAGCCCAATGCCAATTCAATATGCACAGGAACGAGTTCCACTATGTGGGGCACGGATCGAGATTTTAGAATTTCGTGTAATAGTGTTAACTCTTGCTTCAGCTTTTTAAGTAACTTTCCGTTAAGATACCGATTTGACACTTGGATTAGAGACCGATAACAATGAATCAAATCCTGAAAATAATTTCACCAGACGGAGCACGGATCTATATAGGTGAGGAATTCGGCTCAGACCATAACAGGTGGTGGGCGGTCCAAGATATTTACCAAAGTTGTGCTAGAGTGCCTGTTTCTGAAAGAACCAAACCTCAGCATACATTTTTCTTTTATTATTTCAAGGCATTAATGCGCTGCGTACTTTGACTTATACTCTTGTTAATAGAAGTTTACACAGTTTGAATAGCCCTTGCTCTAGGCGATCAATACAGTGTTGCTCAAACGTGTCTGCATGTGCCTTTGGGCAATTTCCAAAAAGGCTCTGAACCGTAAAGTGCTTATATCGCGCCCTATTTGGCTAGGTGGTCAACCTGTTCATTAACTTCATGTGAAATGAGCTAAGTCCATCCGCATCAAACAATTTCAAAATCGAAATTCACGCTGACTACTTCTTTGTTTAGTATTATTTGTCTGCTTTTTGCGACTCATTTATATAAAGGTAGTGTTATGAAATTTTGGTATTATCTTTTTTCTTCTTCGGAGTAAGTTTGCTATTTGTTGGTTGCACAGAGCACGATTTGCGTTAGAAAACTTTTATTAACAAATCCTGCAAATACTCACAGCAAATATGTAACTCGAAAATGTATAGTTTTATTTTCTACAATGTTAAGCATGCTGAGAATAAGAAGACTTAAATTTCTTGATTATATGCAAATACACTAAACAAAACTAGCCACCTGCAGTGCATTTCCAGATAAATTTTAATTTTCTAAAATTTCTATTGAAATGCCATAAGCTTATAAATGTCTTCATTGTAAATTATGTGAGTATTTGCTGCAAAAATAATGTCTGAAAATATTTGCAAAAATTAAATTTGCGAGATTAACTTTTTTTAGCCGTTTAGCTCAAAAAAAAATTGAGTTTATCGCCTACCTTTTTTTTTAGGCTTTTTCAGAACTTTTTTTGCCCAATGTGGGAAAACTAGATACATTTTTTTGAGGAATAAACATGGTTCACCTAATCTCCACAAAACAAACCAAAAATGCGAATCTGCATATGAATACTATATGGGCATTTAAAGTGGAATGTGTAGGTAAATAATCTGTTACTGTAATAGTTTTGAAAATATTTTAATCTTAAGTAATTTTCAGATTATTGATATGGATGTCAAACCGGGTCTCCTGATACCCGCATTGAATATTGCTACTATTTTACAATATACTCGTAATTAACAAGCAAAATTTCAAAGCTTTAAGAAAAATATGAAAACAGTTTTACATTGGAAAATAGATACCACACTTAAAACGCATGTATAAACAGACACCCCTATTGCAAGTGTCGATTTGCAGTAGAATATAAATTTTTCGATAGAATCGATCGCATTATATTTTGGTATTGTGTAACTTGATCGAACATAAACTGCATATTTTTAATGTTTATTTACATATTTAAAATTTTGTTTTTATGATTTATTTTTTATCCATTTTATTAGGACTTTTCAAATCACATCGACACGCCAGAGACTGCAAAATGGTAGTAAAAAGATGATCGATTAAGTTTTCACAGTCGCTCATTAAGCGATCGGTTCGACACTCGCAATTGCACGATGATCGCTAATCGCTTAATAGTCGATTATCTATTCTTGTTCGACACACATAATAGGGGTGAGAATTTCAATTCACATTATAAGTACGAAGTGTTTTGACTTAAACTCATTTTCAATTCGGTCGTTTTTAGTTGTGTTCGGTGACGATACAATTTTTAAAAATTTTATAAAATTTTTACAGTGAAGTGTTCGGTGACACAAAACACTTACAGCCAGAGAGCGCATTTTGACATTTCATTGAGAGAGAGAGTTGCAAATTTCTGCGGGGGGAATTTCACTCAGTAAAACTTGTAAGTGAAAAACCGCTGATCGTGACATAGGAAAGCAACAACAAAAATTTTTAAATTTCAACTATTAACCAATCAAAAAAGCAACAGCTGTTTTGTTTGCAAGTTTTACTGACTCCTGTTCAGCGAAAACTTTTTACTTTTTGAGTTTCGAGAGAGACAGTTCTTTGCAAGTTTTGTCACCTAACACAGCTAATATCTACATACGCATTGACAGAGTGTATAAACACCTCTCATATCCGAAGCGAATTCTGAAACAGCTGACTTGAAGCTTATACGTTATACCAACGTGTTTTATTTATATTTTTCAAATTTTGCATGTATTTTAATATACTAGTTTCATATAATGCGAGATAATTTAAGTGTTTTCTATACACACTTTTCACGAAATTCACAGCTGTTTCGAATGCCAGTTCAAGACGATTTCTTTGCTATCGATTTAGGTGCGTTCGTGCAAACACTTGATAAATATGTGTGTTCAGTAAATGCGCTTGTTTTTGGAACCGTTTCTTTTTAGGTATAAACAAGGTAACAGTGATTTTTTTGTAACCCTTGCTGATTCTTTCAGTTGTTTTTTTTCTCGAACTAGCTTGATTAGTGAAAAAACTCTGGCACCACTATGACAGCATACTTGACAATCACTCTGTGCCGCCCACATGAACATTAGATGTAGGCAAGGCGAATTCTGGCAAGGTGAAACTATGCAATCAGCTTATACCTACTTTTTTCTCGAATTTTGACACTACAAATTTCGCCGCCATACGATTTTGACCTTAGTCCTACGAATTACAAATTACATGGAAAATGTATGTATGTGTGTTTGTAATTCGCCTCGCTACCACCTTGTATTAATTCGCCTTGGACGTAGGTGTCCTCTGTGCTGGAAATAGTGACTAGTACTACGACGATAGTCGCGCTGCCTCGGAAAGGGTACATTGCATAGGGAAATGTATAGAGAAATTATTCCAATCACTCAATCTCAATCATTTTAGCAATATTTCAAATCAAGTTAAAGATTCCTTTTTTCATTACTCTAAAAATCTAGCAGGCTTTATGTATAACATAGCAACAGGCGCAATGAATTTGGATTTATGTGAAGAAATCACCTCAAACAACTCGATTCACTCGTAATATTGCCAAAGAAAAGTTGGCTGTCATACAAACTCCCACACACACACACACACACCTCTAAGCACACTACAGCGTGGCCAACTTTCGGCTTCGGTTTCCAAATAATCGACAGCGCTTTCACATTCGCTCTAATAATAGGATTTTGCCTCGCAGTCGCTGAAAATTTTAATTAGAGGAAGGAAAAGTAAATTGGGCTGTTCTCTACGTGAGCCAAATTACGTACATATACCATCAATATTGACTAGGCACCCCTTCTATTAGGAACTACTGAAATCCACCATTTTTGTATTTGATTTTGTGAGAGGTGCAATTGATTTCAGGCCAAATAACACATCTGAAAAAAGGTCGCCTTCTGGATTGCCTGTGTATACCCTCGAGAGAAAATAGTAAGAAATAGTCTTAGTATTGGACTTTGCTCTACTCTCCAACTCATCGGGTTCGACTTAGTTTGATCGAAATCGAATTTTCGCTGGTCGGGCTCTGATGTGCACTCAAATATGATTTATCGTCACCGTATCCTTCAATACCATTATCCTGGTCTCCATCGTTTGCTTATCTACAACAAATAGAACTTATTCCAGCTCAGTTACTTCACCTTGGCTGCCAAGCCAACCGAAAATTTTCTAAAGAGTTAGCAACAAAATTGAAGAAAAGGCAACATGAATGGAGTTCGAAGCCAAATTGTGGTAAAGCAAATGTGTACGTATCACTTTGTGGCTACAACATCTGGACCTGCCTCAAACTACATACTTGAGTAGGTGCATGTTACGAAAAATACAAAAGAGAAATCTCGCCCCTATTTAGATGTGTGGAATAGAATTTATTTTCTTTACTTTCTTTTGCAGTTTGTTTCGCTTTCCTGTTTACTGCGGGCCTACTAACAAAAGTTCGGTTATAGAAACTTTTTAGAAACCGTAGGAATGTAGATTTGAGCGGCGAAATAAAACCAGGACCATATTCCGCTGACCTAGTACCTAAAATTATCTGAATCTTTTCAAAAACTAAAGGTAATATATCCTGGTTAGAAAATTAAGGTGAAGATTGTGAATGAATATGGAAAGAAATATTGCTTTTGATTTTTGCTAGGCGAACTTCTATTGGACCCCCCGTATGAATGTGTGTTTGTGTGTACATCGTGTATGAGACTTTTTCAATTTTCAATTTCAATCTAACTTTGTGCACATTGAATGGTGTTTTTCATTTGATTAACTCTTGAGCACACCTAAAAGCATACGAATAAGAGACATACATGTTTTTGGGCACCTTATTAAGGGATTATTTAATCGATGAATACCAATTGCCCTGTCGTGCTTGGGCATTTACATAAAATGCAAAAAATCCGATGAGTCGCAAAGAAGCTTGCGACTAATGCCAGTTCTGATATCTTTATATGGGCTGAACTGTTACATAATAACCAGTTTGTTGGTAGAATTTACTTGAACTTTGCATGTACAGAATAAACTACTCTAACTACTCTACTAACTAAAACTCAAAAAGCGAAAAATTATTATTCTTGGCCTTGAGCTCGTTTCATGAATACTTGAAAATATACAGGCCGTAAATCAACAAATATTGTTGGTATAAAAAAGCAATAATAAAAAACCGAGAGCACACGGTAGGGCAGTTCTGCTTATAAAACAGATCTGTCAAAAAATCCATCATGATCACACTACTAACTGCCAGATGGCGGGGTTTGTTCATGCATATGGTAAAGAAGAATAGAACTAGGAGTTTAGGTGACATCAAAACCAGCGTATTGTTAGCATAATGGTTAGCAATGCGTGCCAAAATTTCTCTGATGAGTGAAGTCTAGCAGCTTCCGAAATGGATCGATAAGAAAAGCTATGGCAGTTGTCTCTAAACATTTTTCCTACTCTATTCAATAAAAACACTTTTAATAATTAATTAAAAATGATTATTAAAAAAAATAAAAACAATAATAATTTTCATAAAAACTCAAAAAGCGAAAAATTATTATTCTTGGCCTTGAGCTCGTTTCATGAATACTTGAAAATATACAGGCCGTAAATCAACAAATATTGTTGGTATAAAAAAGCAATAATAAAAAACCGAGAGCACACGGTAGGGCAGTTCTGCTTATAAAACAGATCTGTCAAAAAATCCATCATGATCACACTACTAACTGCCAGATGGCGGGGTTTGTTCATGCATATGGTAAAGAAGAATAGAACTAGGAGTTTAGGTGACATCAAAACCAGCGTATTGTTAGCATAATGGTTAGCAATGCGTGCCAAAATTTCTCTGATGAGTGAAGTCTAGCAGCTTCCGAAATGGATCGATAAGAAAAGCTATGGCAGTTGTCTCTAAACATTTTTCCTACTCTATTCAATAAAAACACTTTTAATAATTAATTAAAAATGATTATTAAAAAAAATAAAAACAATAATAATTTTCATAAAAACTCAAAAAGCGAAAAATTATTATTCTTGGCCTTGAGCTCGTTTCATGAATACTTGAAAATATACAGGCCGTAAATCAACAAATATTGTTGGTATAAAAAAGCAATAACAGAATAAACTATGGAATAATTTAAATATACAAAATGAAATAAAAAAATTTAATTTCAATTGGAAAAAGTTGTTACGCAAAAAAAAGTAAAAAAATTTAAGAATCCTGGGCCTTTACTCTGTAGTTCTATTCGAAAGGTTATTCTACTCGAAAGCAAAAAGCGTTTCTAATACACATAGGCACTCTGTAGTTCGTTAGAATTTACTTTAGAAAATATTCCATAATAGTAGGTATCACTGTTTCACAAATTTCAAGCGCAAAACAAAATACAAAAACAGTTTGCATAAATCTCAAGTGCAGTATTAGGCAGCGCAGTTTAGCATGTCGCAGTAGCGCAGTTGATAAGAATCTCGAGTACCACGCGTGCGGGTGCAGGTTCGAACGTAAGTGCTTGCACAACTAATTTTAATTCTTTTATTTTATTTTTATTAAATAAAATTTAATTTTTTTAAATATGTAAATACTTCTAGTCTGTAAAAATTTTGTTTTCTTGAATTTTTCCAATTTTTTACATAGAATTCTTCAATTATTTTCTGTCAACAGCGATTGCCTTACTCTTTCTGCGATAAAAATGATTTCTTCATGAAAAAAATAATAATTGTTTTATTATAATCAGAAGAATATAAGCTTTTGTGGATTTCCGTTTACTAAATTGTTGTAGAATATGATTTTCTAACTTTCGACCATATTGGCATATGCTTTCGAAATAGTGAGTACCAAATTTTCTACAATCGAAAGGGGATAAATCAAATCCGAAGGGAACAGAATGGAACTCGAACAACGAAAACGTTCTACTCGAAAATTTCTTACAGAGTTCGAATCAGTCGAAAGCGAACAAATTTTGTTTCGAATAGAACTACAGAGTGAGGGCCCTGGATCCGTCACTGTTACCGCTAAATTGCGGTATAACACATAAATTAAAGTATCAAGATAACGGTAAACGGCCATTATAGGCGGAAAACTATCGATTGTCCTGGCTGTTAATTTTTACAGGGCGTTCCAGATGAATTATAAAATGTTGATCGCTAAGTACTTGACTTCAGATAATTCAAAATATATCAAGCTAAGTTGTTGTTTGTGTAGAAGCGATTTGTGGGGTAAAGCCAGTGGCTTTCCGGTACATTGATCAAGCTGCAATGGGAATTTATACTTTTTGTATTTTATATGGATAGCCGGTAGTTAATTCTTAAAACAATACTTCAAACAAGAACATATCTAAGCCATACAAAATACCCAAAAATGGGCTGACTCACATTTTCGAATTTTTGCTTGGTAAACAACAACGTAATTATTAAGCAGCGCTACAGACGTAATCTTTTATAGCTAACATCAGTTTTTGGTGGGTTTACTATAGGTCACTATTAACAAACTTTGTGTGTTGTCGTCGTTCTTTCGGCTCTGATATGCTAAGCTCAAAGCGTTTTGTGTCAAATTACAAAGCGAAATATTTCAAAGCTTGCAAAGTGTCATCCATTTTCAATTTCTACATACGTATATAGCTAGACATTTATTTTTTTACCATATAAAACCAAAAATTACTACTGCACATTAGGATCGGACTAAGCAGTTTACCCATGTGTAGATGCGCAATTAATGAAATTAATATTTTAAATCAAAACAAGGTATTAAGGAATTTGTGCAAGACTACCGAGACGGCCACCCAATAGCAAGTCCCGAGATATCTTTGGAGGCTTATATATTTTCTAATGTTCAGGAAAGAACTCCGGCCAAAACTCAAAGATATTTCGACTTTGATTATTGGGCAACGGACCAATAAAACCGAGCTGTGCAATACTTCAGGAAATAAATCCGCAAATTTCGTATTAAATTTAAACTCAGATTTCTTACTTGCCCGTCAAATATTAAAAAGAGGGACGCATACCCTATCCCACTTGATTCAAAAACTACAAAAACCATTTTCCTGATTAAATGGGCTGCATAATGTTTCGTTGCATAAAACGCTTGGCGAGGACGTCATCAAAAAAGGCAGAATGGTTAAGCGCGGCAGTATGGTATGACGCTCTGCTGGACATTTTGCATGAAAAGCTGCTTTATGTGTATTTTAAATCAACGTGTTTATTGTTATACTTGCTGGCACTTTTGCCGAAATGCAAAACTACAGCCACAACATAGAGCTCGGTCACATCAGAACAAAACCGACAGTCTTTTAAAGCGCTTGACAACATCACGGGCAGTCAGCCAGTGACCACCTCCACTTGTAAATGCCACTCGTTTAGCTATTCATTGTCACTGGCGTTTTTTGACGTTCCTGTCGTTGCCGCAAGGATAATAGGGATAACGCGCAGCACTCCAATGATACCACAGCCATAGCGATGATAGGACAATAGAAGAGATGGAAGCATGAGCGAAAATGAAAGGAGAAATAGTAGCAAACATCAACGTCAAATTACAGTAAAAACGCAACCGGTTAAAACAGGAAATTATGATAAAGGCAATAAAATGTTTTGTTTAGCTGGCGGCAATGTTTTTATTTGCTCAAAAGCATGCCAGAATCCCTTTCACCACTAACAACATCTTTGGTTGTTCCATTAAATCTCCTACATAGCTCCAGTGCATAAATTAATTTGACGTTTTCGCTATTTATGGAGCTGTTTCCACTTTTGATTCGACAACACTACCCCTCTCTTCCCTATTTTTTTTCTGCTTTTAATTTGTTTTATTCTATTTTCGGACCTCTTCTTTCCTTTAGTGAGTAATTAAATCTACTTAGGTATTTTAAGTTGTCTTTTGATATCGGGGCGGAGAAAGAACCACTTGGATGGCATCATCTGCTGAAACGCTTTTCTTCGGTACTTTGCATGGTTTAAGTTGGTATTTGAATCATGATGCATACATATGACGTTCGCTAAATGAAGGATAACCCTATTTAAATTTTTTTTTTTGTATACACCATACTTCAAAATTTATTTCAAAAACTTTTTATATCAGAATTTGGTTTAAGAGGGTCCTACTCTAGGTAAATATGGATTGAAATTAGTTCAGATGGGACTTTTTTGAGACTGTTTCTCAGATAGGCCGTTCTTCAACTCTCTTCAAGCAATTCTTGAGATGAGGCATTTCTTTTGCAAAAAAAACATTGTTTTTGGATTTATCTCCGTTTTTAAGGGGTTTATGGTGCATGTAAACATTATTTTCAATCTTGTATCCCATTACCTGTACTAATTTTTCAAAGTAATTAAAGAACCTAAATCTAATCAAATATTTTCAGTAATTAGGAATTAAAAACAAGTTGTTTCAATTTGTCAGGAAATGTACTGCAAACTCTCAACTGTTACATTTATTTCTGTTCCTACTGTAGTCGTTTAATTTTAACTTAAAGACAAATTTTTGGCAATTTTGTTTAAATACTCCCCAAATTATTTTATATTCAACCAAGCTTACCGTCGCGCTGCGCTCCGGCAAAATTATCAAATTCTCTCGTTCACCTCGTTTCGTTTCAATTCAGCTCGTTCTTAGCGAAAAACACCACTCTGCGATGACATCAGATATTTGACATTTCTGGTTTTGTTATTGAATTTGTGTAAAGTGAAAATTTTTGCGCTGAATTTTTAGCAGCAATTTATACACGTAATAACTTTAAGATTACTGATTTCTTTAACGAAAATCGTTAAATTACCTAACACAATGGCAGATCCGAAATTCGAGAACCTACCTGGCATTGTAAGTTTATAAGCACAATTTAGGGCACACAAAACTGAATCATGCAAAAAAGTTTTTTTTTTTGCTGCTGCAGGAGTTAAAAGCAAAACCCCACCTATACTGTTTACATTCCTTTTAATTATATTTGTTTAGGCTTATGACCAACCCGATGTGTATGAGACGCCAGATAATCCAGAGCAGGAAACATCAGATTACTATGAGGAAGAGCCCGAGAATGAAGCGATCGAACGCTTGCACATCTCCACACGCGACTCCTACAACCGCTTCCGTGGCGCTACACTTGCAGGTAGTGTAGATTTCTCCGAAGGTATTGGAAGGCGCCTTTGCAAAGGCTATGATGCACGCTCTGGTGAATATGAGATTGTCGGTGTGGGTGAGAAGGAAACGCCGGTGCAAAAGTGCCGACGTCTACAATGTGAAATGAATGAGTTAATGGATGAAGTAGCTTCACTGCAAGTCGATCGTAAGATTGCACAGGAAGAGAAAGAATCGTACGATGCAGTGGCAACTGTTATAGCAACAGCGAAGAAAGTATTGGACTCATTACGCTTGGAGCAGGTGTTGGGCAACGAACAAGTGTCAACGGCGGCTGATAAAGAAGTGAAGCAATTGATAAGTAAGTGAGCAATGAAGAAATATTTCAAACAAACCCTTTTCTTAAATCGATTCAAACTTTTTACGCAGGTCAAGTGGAAGAATTCAAAAAATCTGGTCTACTCACTGCTATACCAACTCCAGGCACTGATTTGGCAGCCTCTGCACGGATCGCTAAACTCGAACATCGTTTGCATCAGCTGGAGCAGGCAATAGGGGCACACCCCGAAAAGCTAAGTCGTCTCACAGCTGTAACTAACACCTCAAACGTTTTGGAAGCTGTACATCAACTTAGCACAAAAGCAGCATTAATACAAGTCGATAAGTTGGATACCATTGAATCACGTCTCACAACACTTACAAGTAAAATGGATGCTATTGCTGAAAAATCGAGTGGTTCTGCAGAGGATGCTAAACGTGATCAGAAAGTTTCTGAGTTGTATGAGATTGCGAAGCGTACTGAGCCAGTTGCGGAAATACTGCCTGATATAATTGAACGTATGCAAGCGCTTGAGGCATTGCACAAATATGGTAAGTAATAGATAATTATGTGGTATTAAAAGAAGTACCAGGGAGGGTTAAAAGCAACGAGTATTTATGGTACAGAAAACTAGCTTTTTTATTTGATTTATTTTTATTATTTTATGCCGAATTACATCTTCGGTTCGCTGCATTATTTAACTGAAGGAATATCTCACGTTCTATCACAAATAGAGGCGTAAGAGGCGACTAAAATGCACAAACGTAATGACGTGCAACTCGATAGCGGATCTTCGGATATGATATCTCTCATTACCCATTTTCTCCTTCCTTAGGGGCTCATATCCGCCAAAGGACTGTCATCTTAGAAAACATTCCCCAAAACCTTCGGGGAATTTGTCGCTATTCAAACAAACAAACAAAAAGTTGTACTGGCTGCAACAAGTTTTTGTTTCCGTCAGGCTTAGTTAATTGCTATTTAACCCAGCCTTAGCCAGAGAGAATAACAAATACTAAGTTAATATTTTATTTTCTTCACTTTTATAGCTATGAACTTTGCTAAAATAATTGCTGAAATTGAGGAGAAACAAACTACAATTACAACCAGCCTGGTGAGCAACAAAGAATTGCTACATTCAGTACAGGAAACATTCGCACAAAATCTGGAGACTATTAATAAGGAAGTGGCTAAAGTGGAGGAGCGTGTACAAGCGATTGCTGGCAAGAAGTAGACAAAGTCAATGAAGCGCATATAAAACGTACTCAATATATCAACTATTTATGATGGGAAATATTTAATTAATTCTCTGAAATATTCTCAATGATACAAGTATTGTAATTTTTGCTTTACTCTCAGCTGTGAAATTTTTTTTTCTGAAGAACATTACCCAGCGTCAGCTGCAACAATATTTATATTTGAATAAAAATAATGTGCTTTTGAGAAAAAATGTTTAATGCAAGAGCTATGAATCGGTAAAGTTTGTGATGACTTTCCCCAGATCAAACTTCATTCCTTGGGTAATTATTGACAAGGGAGTAGGATCTTGTTGTTGGCAGCGAATCAACCTTGTACTCAAAGAAGCGCAGCTGATAATAGGATTTTCTAATACAGAGTATTGATGGGAATGGGAGCAGTATTGGAGTTGGAAACTAAACAGGCACTCGATGTTTAAGGTTGCTATTTATCTATTCAAATACTGAATTAGATTTTTTTTTATTTTTTTCTGATTTTCAAACATTAGGTTTATTGTAATAGGACCTAAACAAATTTGAAAATTATTTCCCGTTTAAATAAAACATCCCTCAATATTTTACAATTTTTATTTAAAGCCTTTTTATTCATATTATTCATAATCATAGTAATCATAATACATAATAATAATAATCATCATTGTAATAATAATACATAATAATAATAAGTAATAATAGTGATACGCTCACGTATAATACCTTGAGATAGTATACATTTACTTTGAATAAGTTCCTCTTTTCTCATTAAATTGTTTGCATTTGTTATAATTTCTTGTTATATTTTATGCTTTCATTACTGTGCATACATATATGTATAACTGCTTTATGTATACACATTTTCATAAAATTTTGTTGCTTGTTTTCGTTAAACGTCTACACACCATTTATTGATCTGCACTTCTTCATTACTTATATATGCATTAAATATAATTTTGTTTTTGTCATTTTGCTATGTACTTAATTTATATGTATGCAGATACGATTATATTAAGTGTATATATGTATGTAAGTTTGTATGGAGACGTGTATGTATTGTTGTAAGTATGCTTGTATGTGTTAATATGTGCGGATGTATGTATGTATGTATATAATATATATGTTTCTGGTAGATTTTATATATATTTTGGAATTATTTTCACAGTTATATGAAATGTATGACAGGTTTTGCATGGGTTTATGGTTTCTTTTGATTTCTTTTACAAAATCAAATTTAAATGTCAGCTAAATATCCTGAATAACTTTTAAATTTTATGTTTGGTTTATATGTTATGCTTTTGAATAACTTATTAAAATTTGTCAGTGTATCTGCCTCATTAATTATTCGCGACTTGCTTTATAATTAGTTTTCAACATAATTTTCTCTTGCCTGCCATAATACAACATTGAAAACCTCTACTAAGTAGTAAATTAATTACAACAAATGTACATACATACGTACATGCTGAATGTATGAAAACAAAAGGGGAAATGATCTAAAACGAAAGCTTTCAGCTAGCATTCTAGCAGTAAATATTGATATTTCTTCTGCGAGCATTTACTTGGTGTTTCTAAATTTTTTTCTGTTTTCATAAAATAAAAAAGCTTTTTCAAATAAATGAATCTTTTCACTCGCAAGCGCTTAACGTTCGTTCCTGAGTTGGGAGCAACGAAAGCACTGAATAAAAAGCTTACGCCGTAGCAGCAAGTTTTTATCTTCTCTATGAATACATTATCCTTATTAAGCTCGTTGGTTCCGTAAGCTTTTTCCTTAGCCTGCGGCACACTTCGTTTGTTTAAAAGTGTATGCTTAAAAGCTTTTGGTATTCTTAAAAACTTAAGCTCTTTTAATTATAATTTATGAAATAAACGAAAACTTTAGTGTGCAAAATTCTCAAAACTGTCGGCAATATAAAGCCAAAAAAGCTGCGCTACAAATAATTGTAAATGGTTTTATGGAAACATTTGGTTATTTCCAAAAAGAGCTTTTCTCTCTGAACCTTTCCATGTTATGAATTTCCGCCCCATTTCTAGAAACTGTTATAAGCAAACCAATCAATCAATGCTAATTTTTCAAAATATTGTTGAGTTTCAGATATAGAGAAATAACTCTGCCAGCATTCTGAGTACAATTAGTTTAAAAATATATAGTCTATAGCAAGTAAGAAAATATCCTGAAAACATGTAGGGACTTTGGAAATTGTTATGCAAGCTTAAAAGCTCTAAAATCTTCTATAGCATTTTCGACTCTTTCTTAATCCGAAAACATACTTTGCTTTAATACCTGATTTTTTGTTTGAAGTTGATTGAATTTCGAAATATGCCTTATATTAGTTGAACTATAAACAAGTTTTTGGTTTTATAGTGTATTATTTAATTTGTTTGTTTTTTTTTTTTTTTTTTAATTAATACTCTCATTTTGTTAGCTGATTTTCGTTTTCTATCTTTGTCAAACAAACAAAAAATACAAAATTATTAATATCAGCTTCTGTTAATTTTTTTTTTAAATATAGATAAACAATAAACTTTATTAACTTAGCTATTTATGTCATAATTCTTTATCATTTTCTTAGAATTCTTTATTTTTACCTGTTTATTCTTTCTTTCTTTCTTTCATAAATAATAATTATCCCTTTCACTGCTCATTTCCTCTCTATTATTGTGGAATCCATATTAGTGCATTTATCTAACTTAAGTTTGGTTCGCCTAAGACGCCACTATAATTACATACATATTGTTTCACATTTCTTAAGTATTGAGTTTTTTGTAATTTGTTCAATTTATTTTTGTAAAACATTTATTAAATATTTTTTTTTTAAGAAAATTTGAATATGCATGATTAAAAACGAGACAGATATATTTAAAATTTGTTATAAATAATAACAATGTGCGACAGTATTTTTGAGGCCGTAATAATGTCAACTGTTTCTGGGAGGCCCAGTTCCATATTTTATTTTTAAAAGTTTGCCTAAAAGTCTCCCTCTCGTGAGGTTGAGATGGGAATTACGCCGCCCACAAACATGCTGTCATACAATGTAATATTTAAATTAATTGCCTACAACAAATACAAATAAATGTGATTGTGTTAATTTATTTCATATATTCCTTAGCAAGCTCGTTACACTTTTTCTTGCCAATTAAACTAGCAAAATTTCAACTACATAAAATGTATCTTATTTGCTGTGGTTTGCTTTATTTGTTTGCTCTTTACAATACTTTGCGTTTATTGCCTACATTTATAGTACATTAAAAGCGGGGAAAAAATTTAAACTTTAGCTTATTTTTCTAAAAATTATTAATAAAATAATATCATACATACATTTACAAAACGCGCTATTTTTGTACATACAAACATACATAAGGATATTAAACTATTTACAGAATAAATAAAATTTAATAAATATACTTAAATGTAGGATATTATATATGTATATATAAAAAATATTAAACAATATTTAAAAATTATATACCAGCCACTTAATAATATTTAAACAAAAGAAATGACAGCTCTATGACATAAATAATAATTTGTTCGTGTTGCTTTTCTAACGTTTTTTATAGTAGATTTTTTTCTGATAACAGTGAAGCGTATTTAATTTTTTTTGCAATTTTTGCGTTTTGTTTTCTTTTTTTTCAGTTTTTTTTCATACAATTAGAGTAAGAAGCGTAAATTTTTTTTATAATTTGCTTTGTTTTTTTTTTCGATAAATATGTATGTTTGCACCTCGTTTTTTATGCTTTTAGGAAAATGAGAAAATTCACTATAAAAAAAATTTGAATTTTACATTTAAATGAGTAAACTTCATGCCAACAATACTCTTACTACCTGTTTCTATTCTGCTTAATCCAAAACGTTACTTTAAAGTAAGAAATACGCACATCAACCCCTCCATGTTTATCTGATGGAATCCCGTGCAGTTTGGACTAAATGTTTCTGATGCCAAATAATTTCTATTTTTCTTCTTGTTGTTCTTCAAGCTTCGCTAACTCATCTACACACTTATTAAACTAGTTTATTGTATATTTTGTATGTATGTGTTTGCTTGATTTTTCTCTCAGTGTACAATTGTCAAATTTTAAATATCATTTTGAATTGAGTTTTCAACACATTCTTCTACATCATTACTTGTAATCGATTCAACGTCTCACTTTCCGTAGCACTTATTTTCATTACTGCTCTCTCTGTCTCCCTCCCTCTCTGCATCTCACTCTACCTCTCCCACTTTCTCTAACATTTATTTCCCTTTCCTTTATATGTTTTCCTCTTTATTTACTTAAATTCATGTACGAGTACATACATATATCGTATAATATATCTTTTTTGCTTATAGTATTTTTATTTATTTTTGTTTTTTAGTTTTTAATTTTTGCATATACTGTTCAGAAACACTTATTTCCCCTTAATACACTAATACGGATTCCATCGTAATTGTATCTCATTTGGTATTTGGTTGTGCATTTGACGCCGTTGTGGCTTGGATTTGTGATGCTGTTTGCGATGCCGACTCCAATGTGCGACGTGCCAGTCTTGACCTAGAACAGAAAATTGGTGTTAAAAGAACTTCATAATGCAGAAGAACGTTCAAACAACAAAATTTGATTTGAAAAAGAAATTCATTAAAACCCCTATCCACAGGCGCTTCATTACTTCTTTAAAAACCGTTGCCTACCAGCAGGCGCTTCATAGTGTAACCCGGATATTGAGAAAGCTGCCCTTAGTAATTATTTGGCAGACCAAAGTTTACCGGCTCAGCTTGTATTATATAAAAATATTACTCACTTTATCTGTCCAGCCAATAGTGGATTAATGGCATACAACCAATCGTGCACCTCTTTATCGCCCAATGTCTGCAGCAGATAACCGCGATGCTTGGTGACGACACTGGAATGTTTAAACGAGTGTGATAAATGAGTCATTGATTATCAGAAATGAAATTACCTAAATGTATTGGGTATCTTAACCATAGCCGCCTGATCTTCACTGCATTCCACTTGAGCTGTCGCCAAGTTCAATACCGCGCGCTCCACTGGATCCTTCTCGGTTTTGTAGATGAATACGTAAGGGCGACGCACAATCTAATAAAGTTTGAAGTTACATTGTTAATACAATTTTGTTTTACAGAATTTCACACTCTTCTTCCACTTACCACCCAACGTTTCTTCCAACCGGAACCGCCATGTTCCAAAACATTCAGCAAGCCTTTGCGCGCTACAACCGCACTCACTCTAATCTCTTCCAATTCGGGTACATATAAACGAAGCGGTAATGCTGGTTGTGTTGCAGGTGCTGGCGCCTCCCAGCCATTGGGTGCATCAGCACGATCGGGTGAACATAGTCTGAAAAATTTGTTGAGAAATTAATTAAAAGAAATCAATTTTTTAAAACAGCTGATAGGGCTAAGCTCTAAAAAAAAAGGTGAAATGGAAAAGCACACACTGAGAGGTTGAAAAGGGTGGGAAAAAAATATTTTTACTATTTTACAGCAAGCACATATTTATGTACATATATGCTTCTACGTAGGTCAAAGGTTTGAAATATTTTGTGGGTGAGGAAGTGGACTATGTGAGTGAAAATTGTAAATAAATGTTTGAAAGTAAGTAATTAAGGTTAGTGTTAGATATTAATGTGTGTGAAAGTAATACGGTCAATTGTTAGATTAGTGAGTTAATTAAGCAAACACTATGTTAAGCAACAACTTAACTGTATATAAGTAATTTTTCAAACAATGCTAGCCAGCTTTTATACTTAAGAGAACTATTTTATTAAGTTTCGTCAAAAACGCGATATTCAGCTAATTCAGCGCATACAATTTTTCTCTTTTTACGAGGTTGCATACAAGTTGAGGACTGCTGCACAGCTTGGATCAAGATATACTACTTTTTACAACAATTCAGCGCGTGTAAAATAAATTCAGCGCATGTCAGCAAAAGCTGTTCTGTATTCAGCAGCTTTGGGATTGATATTTGTTTATTTAGCGCATTTTATATGGAATTTTAGTAGAATTTAAGACAAATAATTCTTTATGATTACACTTTTTCTAAACAAAACACCGCACTGTTCCTAAACTTTCACTAAAGGTAATTTTAAGAGCCGTTTTACAAGAGGAAATTGTTGAATTAAATTCTGATTGTATTCTCTTTTGTGTTTTCTATTCGCATTTACATGTGTCAATTTTTTTCTCAAAGCAATTGTGAAACAAAAAACGGCATACAAGAGAGAGAGAAGGTGATAGAGCGAAAAACTTGAAACGACTTGAACCGTCCAGGTCACTTGTACTCTCTCCCTCTCTTCTCAGCCCTTTCACCTATGGCGCGGCAGACTTAAATCATATACGAGTACTTTAATCGTGTAAATCGGCTGTATATTGCGTCTTCACAGCGCTACTCAAACTATTCAAACATGTTTAATTTACATTGCATACTTTCGGGCTGACTTCTTTTTATTAACCCTGTAGGCTACCATTGTTTGAAAAAGTGTTTATTTTTTTTTCAAAAACTAAAATTTTAAATTTTCCAAAGCAAAGCAAATGAAAATTAAATACAAATTTAAATAAATAAGAAAATTACCTTCGTCTAATTTTTGGTGTTGTTCTAATAAGTTGGTAATTTTGTTTTAGAGTTTTACCAAATCAAGAATTTATAAAAAGAAAAGGAACATAAAAGCAGAGTAAAAAATTTAGGATTTAGATAAAGATTTTTG
This sequence comes from Merzomyia westermanni, assembly GCA_949987695.1. Taxonomy (NCBI): domain Eukaryota; kingdom Metazoa; phylum Arthropoda; class Insecta; order Diptera; family Tephritidae; genus Merzomyia; species Merzomyia westermanni. The sequence continues at coordinate 6,333,419 of OX465293.1, read as the reverse complement.
TTTTTAATTTTTTGGCTGTACAGTTTTGTTTCTAAAAAAATTAATAGAAATACATCTTCTTTCTTCATTTTTATATAGAAACCCGAAGATTTTCAAAAAGAAGAACGCATTTCAGAAAACACCAATACATACATACTACGCGCTAACAATTAAAAACTCAGCAAATGTCTACTTACTCTAGAGAGTTGCTAGAGAGACAACTAACGGTCATGTCAGCACAGCCCTCATCGCTCGGCGACACATCGGACTGAGTAACCGGTTCAGCTGTGGGATCTGTTGACTTGTTGTAGGTGCCTGCGAATTAAAAAAAAAAATAATAACAGTTTACTCTTCTCTCGCTCTTCTTCAGCTTCGTTGAACTCTCCAATCACTCACCCTGCACCAATTTCAAACATTTCAGCATCAATTCTTGTTCACGCTGATTATATCCCCGTTCGGATACAATATGTTGTGGATCCTTAACGGGCGTTTGTGGTGATGGTGGTATTACCATATGTACTGGTGATGTAGCGGCGCGCGCTGCCAAATTGCATACATCCTTTTCGGTTTTCGTAGTTGGATTAGGATTGGTATCCATGCCAAGACGTTCACGCAACAACAACAAATGGCGTACACGTCCCACCTCTTCGAGGCGTGTTAACTTTTCCAATTCCCATTGATGATCGAAAATGAGCGAATCGCCACGTGGACGCCAACCAGAAAGATTCTCTTCACCGCGCACATAAGTCGAGCTGGTATCTAAAACGCGTCGCTGGCGGCGTTGTACACCTGGAGTGGAGAAAAGGCGAAAAGATAGCGCTTGAGTTAAAGCTTTTTTGCTAAAGCACGTAGCGAAAGCGGAACTTTTGAAGCTTTTCAACGATTTGATTAATTGTGTATATATGTAAGTAAATATTGAAAAAAAAAAATTCTATAACTTTAGCTGCTTCAAGCATACTATTTTGTTAGTTTAAATAACGCTTTCGAACGGCAAATAATAACACAACCAACACTACGTTAAGAATTTCTACCTGGACTACCTGCTTCAGAGGCTCTACGCAAAGACAATTCATAAACGCCAGACAAACGATTGGCTTCGGGATTGCGATATTGACCAGAAAAGAGATGTTTCAATGAACGTGGTCCAGTGCGTGCATCGCGTCCATAAATGACCATGCTGAGATCTTTGGTGATGATAGCCGGGCGTGCGCAATTATCCAGCTACAAGAATAAGAAAGATGAATGTTTAGTAGTTATACAGCTCCTTAAATATTCAGCTAAGCATCACACTCACCTCCAAATAAGCACTCAAAGTGATGTAGATTGTTTCACCAGTTTGTGTTACGCGATTAAGCAAAGTTGAATTGTGTAAGCTCGAGTCCCAAGCAGCCTCAAAACGATAGAACGAACGATCATCGCCGGGTACCTCAACACACTCACCGGGGAACAAGCCCAAAGACAATACACACGAATCTTCATCCAAATCATCCGATGACTCTGGTGTATTGCGTATGCGCCCAACAACCAATTCGCGTATATCGCGCCATTTCACTTCAGCAGTGGGTTCGTGTACGATAGTAATGCGTATGCGACGCTGTATGCCTTGATGTAGCATAAATAGACCGCGGCATGGAAGATCGTCGCTATGTTCAACAACCTGCAAGGGAAGAAAATGAGTTTTTGAATACACTAGGTTTGAAGGTAGCACTTCGCAGCATTTCAACTTACCGAGGGTACATATTCACCATTCGGAGCCAATTCACATATTTCAAACCAAACCAAAACATCATGCTTGGCCAAAACTGTAGACGTCGATGGGCATGGCAACGGCCCGAATTTGGGACTACGCACCGGCTGACTAATGGGAATGCTTGGTGGAAGCATGCGACGTGGTGGTGGACGCGAGACAAAGTCTTGCTTAGCATCCTTATGCAAAGGATGTGTTTGATAATGACCAAAGATTTTAAACATAATCGGTTGGGTCTTCAAGTATTCAATGAAGGATTTGGTAACGGGTACGGTAATCTGTGAAAATGAAAAACAAATGAAAAATACAATGTAAACTCTGAGCTTTGTAGGGTGTCTGATGTGGCATACATTTTGAACATGATAGAAGCCGAGTGGTGCGCCAGATGCTGAATTCTTGACGGGTTCGGTTGAGAAAGCCTCCTCATGACGATGCAAAAAGCTGCGCGTAGGCGGAAATAAGCATAAAAATTTATTAACAGCTGTTGGGACCAGTTGAAGATCGTCATAACTTACTTGAATTGACAGAAAATGTCAGCGTATTCAGCGCCTATGCCAGTAGCCTGTAGAACGGTAACACGGAATGTAAATTCTTTGCCAATTTCTAAATGTTCGCCGGGTTCCTCATTAGACTCCTGACACTCAGAGGCAGAATTTGAATCAATGCCACGTCCAGAGTCAGCATCCTCAAGTTCTGGTAGAAATTGCAAAAAAAGTAGTTAGGACATGCACCAATAAAATGTAGCTTGTACAAGCACCTTCAAGTTTCGTATCCAAACCGCCATTGTCAATATAACGTTGCACATCGTCCTTCTCATTCAAAGCGCGATATTTTGGCTTGGCATCATCCTCATTGAAAACCAACCGAGCCGATTGTTTGACGCCATTATTAAAGTCAATGGACTCCTCATCCTAGTGAGCGTGAGTAAAAGAGTAGAAAAACAAAGAGGGAAAGTAAAATATGTTAGGTCAGTAAATTTAAAAAATTTTTTCTTTGACTCACCAAAACCGGTTGCACAGCTACACGCAAGTAGCCACGTACATCGCCACGCTCATTAACTATGGCCACTTTATGCACCAATGGTACTGGGTATAGTAAGTTGCTCAAATAGATGAATGAACGTCCAACCATGCGGAACCAGGGAAAACGATCATAGAATGGATCACCGCCAGTAAGACTCTCCACATTATAATCTGGTGAGGTGGGGCTGAGCTCGGCCTCGTTGTGATACATTTCGCGCATGAGTTCCAAGCGTTGTCTGAAGAGCACAAAAGGTGTGAGAAAGAGCGTGGAAATTTTCAAATTAGTTGTGTAGTTTGTGGCGAAAAGCGATTTGGACGCGCAAACAAAAATTGTTCAAGCTGGTGCATTTTAGGCGCAAAAAGAGAGCTAATTTTTATAAAACACAAAATAAATTGTATGCAAATCAAGGTAAAAACAGCAAAGACCATATCAGTAATGAGATGCTGAGTTAAGCGTTTGGATCAGAGCTTGTATGCACCTTTTCGCTGTAAACCGAACTTGCCAAATACTTATCAAGAGTAATAATCATTAGTCATTCGTCTTTATTAGTCAGCAGCTCATACTATGGCGTTCCTCAAAGGCACATTTATCATTTTTTTTTTATAGAAAATAGTGTGGATAAGGAAGAAGCTTACGAAAAAAGGCTGAAATGCATGCAACAAATAAATTATAATTTTGTGTGGTACAAGACACAGCTTCAAGCAATAGACCACAATCTGGATAACAACATAAAAGTATTACAGGTATAAATGTAAATAATAAGGGCTAACGAAGGTTCAAACGATCTCAGAGAAATTGCTTTTAATTTCAGGAAATACTAAAAGAACGGTATTGGGTTTTTATGCTTGGTTTTCAATAACTGACTAAACTGTTACCATGGCGATTTGGTGTCAAATGTGGTCGATACAGCAGTGCGTATCAAAGACTGTCGTCAGATTGTGGTTTCAGCCGATTGACAGTTGTCAATTGTTTGGCAAGCTACTTCACTATCAATAGTAGGTTTGCGAGTTCGCACCCCAACTTTTGCTAAATATTTTTAACTTTAAAAGATTTTTTCTCTAATTTTTAATTGCGAATATACATTTTTTTATATATTTTCAACTTTGTATTTTGTCAGAGACAAAAAACAAAATAATTTTAGACATGAATGTAACGTAGCCGACCGAAAAATTGTGATATTAAAGAAACTAAAAATAAAGCAATAATAAAAATTCAAAAAAAATTTGGTGTGCAAACCCGGGCACCACCGCTACTACTAGTTGGAAAATGGGAAACAATTTGCCAACATGCTGGAAAATTAAGTTTTGTGTCAAAAGTGCTAGCACCAGAAACTGCCTCAACTGACAAGATGGGCATTCGCTGTCAAAAGTGTTTTTATTACAATTTATAAAGTTGATAAAGCAGTATATGCCAAAAACTGCCGTCAAGTTTGTAACCAGTTTTTTGACACCATGTTTAGTTGCGGACAGCTGTTTAACAAGTTGTTTCACTATCAATTGTAGAATGGCGAGTTCGTGCCCCAACTTTTGTTATGTGTTTTTAAAACTTAGATTTTTCCCCTTCTGTTTTTATTTGCCAATATTTTTTTGTCAATATTTTCATTATTGTATTTTTACCGGCTGTTGTCCCTCGGCAGTGATCGACAACCCTCCGAGTGTATTTCTGCCATGAAAAAGCCTCTCAGCAAAAATTCATCTTTACAAATTGGTAGATCGGCCTTGATTTCCTTGGAGGTATAACTCGCTAAATATTTATTTTGTTTAATTTGCCCGACATCGTAACATAAAAAAAAAAAGATTTATAGAAATAAATATAAAAAGAAATAAATAAAAAAGTGAAAAAAAATTAAAAGCTTTAGGGTGTGAACCCGAGCACCAGCGCTACAACGAGTTCGTAAATGAAAACAAAAAGGCGTCATTACATTCAAAGTCGATAAAGCAGTATAATTTAAAAAAAATTCCATCAAATGGCGTTCTTTGTCAGCCTGTCCCACCGCCAAATTCGCGCCCGAATTTCTGTAACATTTTGTATTTCTAAATTTTTTTTTTTAATTTTGGCTGCAAATATTTTTCGGTCATTTGATTATCATTATTGTATTTTTTCAGACATCGTAACATCAAAAACGCAAACAAATAGTAGTGATATTGCAAGGTAAGGTAGAATCGTGTTTACATGAACTGCATTGCCAACGGTAACGATTTTCGCCCCAATCAATGTTTTAGTGAGTATGCCGAAGTAACTAAAAATTATACAAATTTCCCTATATCCGTCATAGATAGTAAACTCCGAATAAAAAAAAAAAACAAAAAAAAATCGCCGATTGAATGGAAGATCGGCTTGTCTATGCGAGCTGTGATTCAAGAATAACATATGTTACCACTCGGTTGAGGAATGCTTTATCTCTAGATCGGCTATTGCTTTTGTCTCATTAATTTGATTCAGAAATGGTATTATTGAGCCAAACTTTGAGATGCATTCAAACATTTTTTTAGGTAAGGCATTATCGGCCAGGCAGTAAGGCGATCTCTCACTCAGGCGTCGATAGGAGTAAGGAAAATGTAAATATGTATATATAAAAACAAAAACACCAACAACAACAAAAAGTATAATATAGCAAGCATTAGCTTTTGAAATATTATAAATATTCGAATAAAAATTAAAAACCTCGTAGCGATAATTAAAGCAGACCTAGATGGCATTAGATTAGCCAATGTTAGACGGGATGGTGAGCCGCCAGGATCGCCTTTTTTACCAACCGCAGGCGATAAGCTGTCATTGATAGGTGCCCACAAAGACGACGACAATGATGCAGTGTAATCGTGATAGGATTGTACTTGAGATTGAGGGAAAATTGTGGAAGAATCCGAATTGGGTGGGAAGAAACAGGAATGATTTGGAGAAACTTTTGTTGTTGTATATGGTATAATGCCATTGTAATGTAAAGCCTCAGTGGAAATAATTGCACTATCACCGCCGAAGCCGCCACCTAGTAAAGACGTATCGTAAAGCATAGATGATGGTGGACTCTCGACATTGTAAATTTGGCGCATCAACTCCAAGCGATAGCTGATTGGTGACCAAGTGTGAAATGTGTTTTCATTCATTTAGGATTTTTTTTGGAACGGAATATGGAGAAATGGTTGGAGTTGAGGTAGGAGGGTTAAGGTTTGAGTGGGAGAAATCAAAAAAAGAAAAAAAAATTGTTTTTTAGTGCTCCTAAGCTTAGTTTAAGGATAAATATGAGTATTATGTCAAGTAAAAGCCAAACATGTATGTAATTGAGTAATGTGAGAATGAGAATGCGCAGCGCAGCATAAATGAAGGTGGCGTATTAATGGATTTTTTTTTTTTTTTTTAAGAAAGATACTTTTTTTATTTCACCATATCTACTATTCATTTTCTTTAATATATAATATTAAAGAATTGCTTTATATATATTTCAGTTAATTAAATGAGAGAACCACCATGCTCGTTCCAAAAATTTTTATTGAAAAATAAGTATATTTAATAGGAGCCATTGCATCTCTTTATCAGCGCTATAAATGCCTTTGAGGACCGAGAAACGGTTTTTTTCGTAATTCAATAAAATCAGTGTTGCATTTTCATTCAAAAAAGTGAAACCAAAAATTAACCTAATAGCAAACAACAATGAACGTGATTCGAAAACTCAAATTCTAGTGTGAAGATAGAAAATATTCTCAATTTATAAATAAATTTAATATTTTTTTTAAACTAGGCCTCACTTACCGCAATTTTTCCAACGACCAATAGTGTGTGGCACCATTTTTGGTGTCGGTTACCTCGACAGCTACAATGGTTTTCGAAACTGGTGGTGCACCAAATTCATCTTCAGTGTGCAGTGGCGAAACAGCTGATGCCAACTCAGGTGGTAGCGGAGAGTAGAGCGTATCGGTAAGAAGTGTGAATTGGAATTGTACCTGCGAAAGTTTAAAAAAAAAAGATGCTGGTTAAGTTCTGTTTTTTCAAAAAGTTTTGTATGTAAAATGAAAAACCCCAATATTATTTAGCTTTTCCACATTTTTTTAGGCTTTTTTCTCTAAGTTATTCCATAGTTTTTATGATTCTTTCAAGTTTGCTTATTTATAATTTAATTCAATACTATTTATCACACTTCCAATACCTTCTTTTTCAATTCCACCGATATAGCATTAGCCTCCTTCAAGAATATAGCGTTACCCCAGAGATCATCGCGCAACGAAGTGAATTGATGGTAACGCCATTTACGAAATGCCCAAGCAGCTAAACCAGCCTCGCGTGCATTCCAGCAAGATTCATAAAGTGGATTGGCTGTAGAAGAAAATATTATGTTAAATGTTAAGTATGTTTTCGAAGGCAAATATTCTACCAATAGAAAAAGATATTAAGAAAATAAGATGGATGAATTCTAACAACTAGTAAGAAGCTACTAGATTTTTCCTTAAAAAATTTTTTTTAATTTTTCAAAAAAAAATTTTAAATAAAAACAAACCTAATTTCCAGTCACAGATTTTATTTTTTAATAAGCAATAAGAGCTTTACATATACTCATCCGCTTAAAATCGAAATTTAACTACGAAAAGTTCACATATATTAAAAACAATCGCCTAAAAAATTAGACACCCTAATGCGTAGATATGCCTGACTTTTTGTTTATCAATATTTCATTCATATTATATCAAAGATTTATGTTCTTTGTTTGAACGTGTAGTGCAACAGGGAGCTCTCAAACTACTATGCTAAAATTAAACTGAATCAGTGAAAAATACTACAGTGGCTGCTGAACTGTGCAAAGTAAGTGGTCACCGAGTATAAATATATGTATATATGAATATGTATGCTCGTTGAAGTGGGGTAGAGCGAAGGTGATAAACTCAAGCTAAACAAGCGTATTTGACATTATTGTAACAACGGTCCTGTGGCGCAATGGATAACGCGTCTGACTACGGATCAGAAGATTCCAGGTTCGACTCCTGGCAGGATCGCTCATGAGCATGTTGTAATAACTTTTTTTTAATTTTTATTAGTAATTTTTTTATTTCTTTAAGCAGCAGGTTTGCATGAAATTAAAAAAAACGGGCGTTGAATTTCAATACCAAAGAGATATTTTGTGACTAATGTCACCTGTCAAATCAAGCTAGTTATCACGAACAAAACATATAAAGTACATGAATTGGAGTTATCTTGCTTTCTATTTCTTACCTATCATCATCTAAGATAGTTTTCTGTGGAAATTATTTTCAAAAACTTCATACTTGAATTGCTAACGCTCTATTCCGTTTTTTCAAACTTCTTTCATTTTTTAAAATTCTATTTTCAGGGGCACTATGAAAACGTTAAGGCTTATTTAACCTTATTATTTTATCGTAAATATTTGTTCCTAATTTTATAATTCTGGTGAAAAAGGCACAACATTTTTCTGGTTGCGAACGGTAATATATAAATGTGGATTTTTATTTTTACTCACTGTATAAATCTTCCTCCTGATGGAAGTCTTCAGGCGAATAGCTGCTATACATTGACATGGTCATTGATTGCTCCTCAACTTGCTTTTGCAATGCATCTATGCGTGCCTCATAGTTCTGAAAAAAAAAGGAAAAAAAAATATTTTGTTTCTCATGCATATGAGCAGGTGGTACCACTAGATAGCTGGTTGCTACACGTCTTTTCGAATTTTGACACTTTTTGAGAAAATTTGGCGCTGCTTGATTGTCACATTCGACCTACAAATCGACGACTCAGTGGAAGATCACCCTATTTCTATTTTGTTTTGAACACTCTATCTCATAATTTGTTTCAGGAAGGGAATATCTAAGAATTATTTTCTCAAACGCCCTACCTGAATAATTATTTTATACATTTTCAGCTGAAACAGGATTTTTCATAAAAAAAAAAATCTGAAATAGGGTGATGTTCCACTCAGCTCTTGAAACTACAAAAACAAAATACATGCCAAATGTAGGTATGTCAAGATGCTACTCTCGTTGCTTATTTAACCACTCACCTTACGCTGCTCCTCGAATTGTTGATCGGCTTGCTGTTTTTCACGCTTATACTGTTCCTCCAAATTATCCAAACGTTTTTGCATTTCCGCTTTCAAGTCAATACCTTGCTTCTCTAGCAATTCACATTGTGCAAAATTCCAATCCACCTGCTGTGTATCACACTTCTCGGTCTCATTCTCATTATCCGTATTCTCAGTGATCTTTTCACGCAATTCACGTGCCTGCTCGGGATTAGTAAAACGAAATACATGATTTTTGCCGAGAATAACACGTGAACCGGTTCTCAAAACTTCTGGTTCCACTAATTTTCGTCCATTCAAATAAACCAAAGCATCTTTGTGCGGTATTAAAGTGACGCTACTATTGCGATTCTCAAAAGTGCAATGTTCTTTTAAAATATGAGAACCCGATAATTGTATATCCTGCGGTACATTGGCTTCATGTGTGCCCAAACGTGTTATACCATCTTTAATGTAATACAGTAGGCATTCCGAGAGATTGGGATCTTCATTTAGATTAACCAAATGTGGTGTTTTCTTTGGTGAGAATACGCCAACAGTATCACCATCCTCTTTGACGGCGACACCCATTTCGGCGAAAATTGCCTCACGTTGTACGCGTATCTCCTCAGTGCGTTTGAGTTTCTCCTCCCAAGTCTCGTTGAGTTCTGTTAGAAGGGTGAGGTGTGGAGTCAGTTAAGCACACAAATAATTTATGCATAAAGATTGTTTTCTGTGTTTGTTGCTGTCTCTTTCTTTTTCAGTCACTAACCTGCAATTAACTTCTCGCTGGCCTGCAGCTGATCTACAGCCATTTCAGCAGTCGATCCATTACGATTGCGTGCTTTTGTTGGCGATTTTAAGGGGCCATTGCCTGATTTAGTCATTTCGTCTTCTAAAGTTTGCGAAAAATAATATTAAATAGAACTGTTTAGTAATATTTTAAGATTCAATATCTTAAAGCGAATAACTTTGAGAAGCGTGCAAAGCGAAAGAGATTAAGTAGTTGAGGTTTATACGTATGAGAGTATAGGTTAATATATCTTAGTTATTTACATATGTAGCTGATGTCGTGGATGTACATTGGTGCCATAAGATCGTCAACGGGCTCAAAACAAATCAACAATGTTACGTTCGTCTGCTAACAAGTGAGTTCACAGCTTTGATACACGGCACCCTAGACATCCTAAATCTGGGCAAATAACTATGCGTATTAAGTGCTATATAACGCCAAGTTAATTCCGGATTAGCGTGCCGTGTAACAGCTCGCATCATATTAAGCTATGCCAGAGAACGTTGCAGTATAGAGAAGGTCCAACACGATAAAGTGGAAAAAGGCAACCCCCAAAAACGAGCGTCGGAGGAACTCACTTTTTGGAAATTTTCACTGTAAATTTAGTGTTTTTCCTAGCCGATAGTGTAGTGAATTACCAACCCCTTATAAGCTTTTTCACACTCAAAATCTTCGTTGGAACTTTTCATAACTTCAACGATTGCTGACTATTCGCATATTTAGTTCTTGTACGAATATTCCGTTGCCGATCTCATTTGTGCAGTGCCGTAAGTAACAAGTACAAGCAATATGCCAATTATTGATAAGAGCCAATCGTAAACTGTGCTTGATTAGCGAATCCATGAAAAATAGAAATGTCCAATATAGGGGGTCAAATAACTCGTAAAGGTATAAGGTAGATGACAAACTATGCGCGGTACAACCGAAAGCTCTGAAAGCGCAGTGATTAAAGCAGAACACTCTAATGGACTGGGGAAGGTCAAGCGAAGCACTGAGACTAGAATAGAGATGATATATAAAAGTGTCTCTTGAATTTGGTTACAAAACCTTTCGCGCAGCTCCGAAACGATTTAAGGTGCGAGTAATCGTCTCGAGTAAGCTCTCTAGCCCACTGTGTACAAATTGATCATTCGTTTTGGGTAGAAGATGATATTATCTTTAGAAAAAAAAACTGCCGGAGATTTGATATTGCTTTTAAATTGAGGTACGATAAATTCGTATCACGAGAAAAAAATGTAAAATATTGAATCAATAAGCCGTCTTTGGACAAAGTCAATTGCTTTCAGCTAAAATAAAATCTAAAGAATCTTCAGTATTTATGCAGTGTATTTCGGGATCTGCCACAAGACGGCTAACTTAAAGAATGGCTGACAGCATTTTCGGAATTCCTGCTAAAGCTGAAACTCTACAAAAAAAAACACTCTAAAGCTGCCTGGCGACACGCAAGCATATGCTGCTGTAGCCATAGCAACGGATGGTTACCATAGCAATCGGAGCGAACGACGGGTAGTCGTGCTCACACGTACTTGTTGTCGGCTTTCGTTGATGAAAATCAAAAATTTTTGATTTTTTTTGCTTGACAGCTGGTCTATTTGATCGTTGCCAACGTGATTGACAAGCATTAGTGTGTTAGTTTTGTGAGAACGTAAAATGAGCAAGCTCGCGGAAGAAAAAGATTTTACGTTGCGGTTTATTGTAAAATGATGCTATATGCGCCTAAAAGCATGCATTACTTGACAGCGCCCCCAAGTTTGTAACCCCATTTTGTTAACGAATTCGTACATTAAAGATCTTACAGGCGGTTCGAAAGCCATTACAACCATGAAATGAAAGAAAATCCGCGCTTGCCTAAGCCTTGTATTATGTAAGTTCAGATTAATCTGTATTTCTGTTCTACGGAGGTCCAACTTTCTCTATATAAAGACCCTTTGAAAAACAAGCTTACAAAAATAAATTTTGAGACACATACATTACATTTACATTTACATTTTGAAGGGGTGAAGTCTCAAAGTAGTTTGAAACAAGGTGATACATCAGAGCGTTTGACAATTGTTTTTTGGAAATTCGTAAAAGTTACCTCGACATATTAGCACTTGCAATAAAACAGAGATAAGAGAATCTTTCCCCAAATGTACACACTTGAATTTGAGAAAATATAAAGATATTACAGCAATATTTCTATACAAGGAGTTTTGGTTAGGGGAAAATAGAATATCAAAAGGAGCGAGATAGCTCCAAATAATGGGTAGTTTTTTTAACCCGCCCTAGTCTTTAACAAAATTGGAAAAGATATGTTGAGCATCTGAGACCTCTAAAATGCCCAGAGTATTTCTAGAAAACGTTTTATGAACTTCCAAAAAAGAGTATTTCTTTAACGACTTCAGCGATTCATATATAACATTCAGTATTTACACATTGGTTTATATATCGATTAACACATATTTATAAAGCAAATCAAAAAATACGAGTAATACGTTTGTGAGAGCACAATTACAACTAGAAATATTTATATTAAAAACAAAATAAAAGACTTTGCATTTTAGCAAGCACGCTAGCTGGACGTCACATTAAAAGAAAATTGACAAGGTGCCCCAATAACTTCATATATAATTTATATAAAGCCGACCGTAAAGATATGCCAAATGTACTGGAACCATCGGCACAGCCCAAGTATTTTCAATATTCGAACATCACATATTATGGCTGTATTATGCACAAGTACAACTTTTTTCCAAAATTTGAGAAGTTGCGCAGTTCTCAAATGGATATAAAGGGTGTTTTTTTTAGGGGTATAGAACTTCGAATTGAAATAAAACACAAGAAACTCGTTTTAAGGTCCATCAATTTGGCTTTATTGGAAGGATAATTTTATGCCATTAATGTTTAAATATGATTTCGGGCATGTGGCCGCCGCGGCTGGTTCGAATAAAGCCAATTCTACAGGTCCAATTTTCAACCACTTTTTCGAGCATATGGGGCCGTATGTCGGCAATAACGCCACGAATGTTGGCTTCCAATTCCCCTAACGTTTCTGGTTTGTTGGTGTAGACGAGCGACTTCACATATCCCCAAAGAAAATAATCCAATGGTGTCAAATCACACGACCTTGGTGGCCAATTGACAGGTCCATTCCGCGAAATTATGCGCTCATCGAATGTTTCCTTCAATAAATCGATTGTGACGTGCGCTGTGTGGCATGTAGCGCCGTCTTGTTGGAACCACAACTCATCCACATTCATGCCATCCAATTCGGGAACAAAATAGTCGGTTATCATGGCTCTATACCGGTCTCCATTAACGGTAGCTGCCTCTCCAGCATTATTGCGGAAGAAGTATGGCCCAATGACTCCACCAGCCCATAGAGCACACCAAACAGTCAGTTTTTGTGGATGTAATGGCGTTTCAAGGGTCTCATGTGGATTCTCTTCACTCCAAATGCGGCAATTTTGCTTGTTGACGTAGCCATTCAACCAAAAATGAGCCTCATCACTGAACAAAATTTTGCGATGAAAATCAGCATCGAAATCAATCTCATTTTTGGCCCATACACCAAAATCACGACGCATTGCATGGTCTCGCGGCTTTAATTCTTGCACAAGCTGGATCTTGTAAGGTCGCAAGCCAAGATCTTTGCGCAAAATCTTCCATAAAGTTGATGGACAAAGCTCCAATTGCTGTGCACGGTGGCGAATCGATTCATTCGGGTCCTCTTCAACACTTTGCTCTACAGCGGGAATTGTTTCTTCGGTGCGCACTGTTCGACGTCTCTGCGGATGCGTATTATCACATAGAGTAAACGTAGTGCGAAAACGATCCATGGACGGAGCTCACGGTAAACTTCGCGAACTGAACCATTATTTTCGAAATAAATTTGCACGATTTGCAAGCGTTGTTCTTTTGTCAACCTGTTCATGATGAAATGGCAAACCAAACTGAACATAAATGACATTAGAGTTGCCAGATTTGACCACAAAATGCCAGTTTTATCTCTATTCGAAAAACAAACCTGTAAAAAAACACCCTGTACAACTTATATATCAATTTGAGATCAAACCATTTTCCCATATTTTTTTTTTTTCAAATTTAGTATCATTGCAGATCACTATGAGGTATTACATATGGTAACGCTGTTAAATATTTTATACACCTTTAGCGTGTATGGCAATGCTGGCACATCATATGACAAAAAATTGAAAAGGGAACTAAGTTAAGAGCAGCGATAAAGTGAATTATCAAATAAGTTTCAGAGAAGTACACAATTTTAATATAAAATTTAACTTAATATATGTGGATGTGCTGCTATAAATTCAAATAAAAAAGAATTTTGTCAATTGTGAAACTATTTAATTGCAGAAAAGCAAAAACTTAAAAACGAGGTTGTTGTTTTTTTTTTTAAAGATTGATGTTCGAATTCAAATTTATATCAGAGCTTCTCAAGTGGAGAACTAAGATTATTTACGTACAAAAATGTGCCGTTTTGCTTGGAAATTGAAGAACGATTTGTTGGATTTCTATTTTACCTCAAATAAATTTGGGGAAAAAAATGTGTATGTACATGACAAAGCACCGATGTTTACTATCTGCGCTCGGCTCCATCATCCCCTCAAACTGGCTTTCTAATATTTAGTGCTATACGGCAGATGAATATTTATTAAGAAACTTTTCGTGGAATACATACATTAATACATATTTTAATTTATTATATTTTGAGAAACGAGTAACTAGCCATGACAACAACCGTTCCAATCTCTCAAAAGGCAGGAAAAATTTCTTTTTATGGTAAATTGGGGCACCTTGTTTTATGTATAGGAATTTTAACCAGGAACCGAATATAACAGCTATTTTGGAAATTTCAATTCATTCTCAATTTATTTTTTTAGTCAAAGTTAATACAGTCTGACAAATCATAAGCTAAGTTTAGACCCAGAAATAAACCTACTTTTTTCTAAAGGTCTCCGTTGACCTTAATCAGCAGTTAGATTTTTCAAGCAGGATTTTCTTTTTGAGATATTTACTAATAATTAAAATCGTAATAATTTGATGATAAGGAAAGCCAAGTAATCACAAGCTGATTAATGAGAAAATTTAAATTTTCAGTCAATTAAACTCCCGTTAGCGTTAACCGGCTTTTATGAAGGCCGTTGAGTCCACACTTAAAGACTTAAAAAATGTAAATCAAAATTACTTCCTTAAATTTTTTTAATTTTTTTTATTAAAGTTATAACCGTTGCGGTTCTTGATTTTAAAATTCACCGATATACTTCATTTCACACACACATATTATTAAGCACCCAGCATTAATTGAGAGCTAATTGACTTTTATCTTTCTACTAGTTTTAGTGTCCAGTGTACATATGTGTGTGTGTGTGTGCGTGTATTAACTTGATATTTTTTAAACAAAAAAAATTGCCAAATTTTTTTGACACATAATTAATTTTTTTTGGTTGCGGTTGCATACAATTGCATTAATTCAAAGCATTGCATAATTTGTATAATGAATATTGCATTATTGCTGATTTTAAATACTTTTTTTGCTTTATTTTCTTTTTGTTGAATTTTTACTTACTATTCGAGTCGCGCTTCTCACAAACCACTTTACCATCGGGCCCTAAATGAAAATATGTGTAAACTATAGGTTGCTGTTTGTTGACTACACAAATTTAATGAGTAAAAACTAATCAAATAAATTTTGCGAAATTTCTTCAATGAAATGTAAAAGACTAATAATAAATTTAAAGTGAAACCTTTTTTCTCACTTTGTTTATTTTGAAAATAGAATTTCAACACTTTAATGTATTAAATGGCAATTGATTTAATGATTTTAAAATTTAGTAAAATTTTTAAATTGAATTGTTTGTATGTAAAGAAAAAAAAATTGCATACTTTTTGGCGTAGGTTAGTAGTTTCTACGAATTTCGGAAAATTAGTGCTTTTCTATTTTAAATTAATTTAGCTATACAATAATGTTTAATTTGTTTAATTCACTAATAAAGTGTTTGGGGAGAAAAACAGTTGAAAAACCCATGCCACGCCTACCTTCTTGTACTTCAATACCCTCTGCCTTTAAGAGATCTCGCAATTTCTGTATTTCTTCTTTGAGTTCGCGTATGAGTTTAGCGTTGGCGTCCTCGTTGACGATGGCCTTGCAAACGATCTGTTTGGCCCGATCGGCATAGCTGTGGGAAGGCGAATGAAAAAATTAATTTAAAATAGAATTTTTGATTTATTTTATGCGATATTATTAATACACTGTGCGACAAAATAGGAGTAAAAAGGAAGATATTAAGGCAAATATGAAAAAAATTCTAGCACATTTCATATAAACTATTTGAAAAGGCTCATATAAAGCTACAGTTGGCATGAAAAGTTCCTTTTTTTGTGGTAATTTTAACCACGATCAGCCATTGGAGATATTTTGACACTATTTGAAAATTTTAAATAATAAAAATTTTAGATGTGTTGTAGGGTTAAAATGTTTTACAAAAATAGTATCGCCTACAGCTATTTTTACCAAAAATCATTCCTTTATGAGGTCAGAATAAAATTAAACGATCCTTATACGTATGTTCAGTTTAGGCAATATTAGTTATTGGCGATATGTAAGTACTAATTTTGAAAATTAAAATAATATAGTTTTTAGAAACATTAAAATATTTAAAAAAGACTTTTATTTCTCACCAACACTAACAAATTGCATTGTGCAATTATGAAATCAAAAGCACTTTTACACATCACATTAGCCGCCCTAAAAACTTTTTACAGTGTACGAGCATTATCATAATCTGGACCCAAGTTTAAATAAACTATTTTGCAAGCCGAAATAAAGCTACTTTTACAATAAATTCTGCCTTTACGTGTACAATTTATAATAGAACCTATTTTTGTGAGCATTTAAACCAAGATTAACCCTTGACGACTTTTGACATTTATTTGGAAAATGTAAAATTATTTACTTCTTAGCAATATTTAAGGCTTAAAATCATCAAAAAAGCATTTACCTGTTGTTGAAGATATTAACCATTCATCGAACTGAAACAAATTATTTAACTACTTAAACAAATAAAATAAAAAACAGAGCTGGCAGCTAATGGGTTAAAATATTCCACAGTTAGTTGCCTCATTAAATTTTTTTGAGGGTTTGTCAGCGCTGTAGCACTATTCCTACAGCATTATACGCGATTCAGTAAATAATTTCTTTAGATCAAATAAAAAAAAATCCCAGTACACTGTAAAAAATACATGTGATATAAACAAATGCATTCATTTACTTTTTTGTGGGTCGCTTAGTGTTGTTTACCTACATTTTTAAAATAGTTGCTATACTTCTACTCACCGCAGTGTACTCAATGTTTCATCATAGTTAATATCAGCCGGTGATATGGCAGCAATCATAGCAGTTTTAGAGTTGCCACCTAAATTTTCGCGTAACAACCAAGTTAGCACTGAGTCGCGATAAGGTATGAAATCGGCTTTTTTAGATTTCTTGTTTTTAGAAGCCTAGAATTTCGTTGAAAGAGAAAAGTAGTTAAATAAAAAACCAGTCGCGCATCAAGCCTACACTGTGAGACAACGCGTGAGTTAAATGATTAACAGATGTTTGCGAGAGTTTTTCGAAAATATTCTTTGTCTCAACTGAATGAAAAAAAATATATGTTTCTAATTTGTTATGCTACTTTATTGCATTTTTTTATTTAATGGATTTTGCTCAATTTTATTGTGGTACTTCAAAATTAAAAAGGTTCTTTGAATTTTATTTTCCATTTTCTTTGATCATTTTTAATTCCCTATGATTTCATTTACTACACTGTTTTCAACTTAAACTTTATCAAAGTAATTAGAAAATACTATGAAAAATTGAAATACTTACAGTCTGTTTTATTATAAAATTTGTCGTTAATTTTTGTCAGTGCAAAATTGTTATGAATTTTGAAATTTTTTTTACCCACGTTTTCGTGTTCAAAATTTTTTTAGTGCAAAGCATTAAATGTATGAGAGATAAATAAGAGCAAAAAATGCATGTGTATAGTTAAAGCTTTCAAAATGATGGCCTAGATCTTCTTGGTTACAAATTTCTTGTTGCTTAAAAATATATGAAAAATTTTAAATTTTCTTTGCAAATAAAAAGTAACAAAAAAAATTTAACCAAGTCTGAGCAGGCGGGTTAATGTATAAAAATGTGTTCAAATAAACTAGTTCCACTTACGATTTCAGCCAAGGCCGAGATAACTTTGCCGAGTGTAGTCAATGATTTGTTAATATTGGCGCCCTCCTTGAGACGTGTGCCTTTAGCGCCTGTGGAGTCAGCACGTTCCGAACCAGCCAAATCAACCAAACTGATTTTCGAAACCTTTTCGGTGGTGAGATCGGTCATAGTGTCGTGACGACGTTGTGTAAAGAAAATGGTGAAAACTGCATGAGAGCGAGAACTAGTCTCATTCATGTTGGTAGCAGCGACGGTACTGGAGAAGGATGAGAGTAAAGAGAGTTTGCAATTATCGAAAAGGTATAATATTAATCTACTCAGAGAAGCACAGTTTTAACTAAAATAAATTAAATGAAACAAGAAAGAAAGGCTATCTCTGGAATATCGCCAACTATGGAGTCAGTTATGGCTTCTTTAGCATAAGTCGAAACTCATACGAACTGAGCGACTTGAATGGCTTTTAATCAAATTAGTTAAATTCAGCCAACTTTAGTTCATTATTGACTTTTTCCATTGAATAAATCTATTTTTTTAATTATTTATTAAAATTAATTATAAATCAAGAAATTCGTTAGTAATCACAATGTAATGCATTCATTTTAGTTTAGTCACAAATTCGAAAATTGATGATTCAGATTCGATGTAGAGATATGCGATAAATCGATTAAGCAAATTTTTACTTAGTCATTTTTATATTTATTCAAAAGGATTACTTAATCAGATCTCGAGTTAAATGCGAAATAAATAAAGTTGTTTAGATAACGATTAATCATTGATGATTAACTAGGAAATAGTTCCGATTAGTCGGCGATGATTATTACCTGATTAAGTTATTAATCAAATTTAGATTTATTAATTAATCGCAAATCCTTATTTTATACTTTTTTCAATAATTTAAATAAGTTTAAATAAAATTAATATAAATAATTAACTCAACTCAAGTAAATAAGTGGGACTAAATTTTGAGTTAGAGTTTCATGAAGTTTGAATATTTAAATTGTTAGTTGCTTTTCCGCCTAAACTAAAGTCCATGCGAATGAACCTAAGAATTCTACATTACTAAAACTGCAATCAATTGCAATAAATTGAATTCAAAACCCTTAGTAACAAGTTAAACTCTTAATATAAGCAAAATTAATTAAAAAATATTTAAAAAAAAATAGAAATAAAAACTAATTATAGCCTACCGTGCTTTGTTGCCTTCATCGATTAAATCGTGTATATCCTGATAGTCAGTCACTGCCAACTTGGACAAATCCTCTACATATGGACCCAGCAAGGGATGCTCACGTACACGTAAGTTACCTTTGTTCTTTGGATTTAATAAATCGCGTACACGTTCGCAATAGATTTCCATGTAGGAAACTTCAACCTGAATGAACAAAAAATAAATAAAATAATGAAGAAAAATGAAGAAGAATGGAGAAAGAAAAGGCATGTGTGAGACGTTAGCAAGAGAAATTGTAATAAATGAGCGCAACCAACGAGCAGTCTGTTGAGTCGCAAAACAAAAAAGTTTTCATTTTCAATTTTCTGTTGCCTTTTTGTATACACATGAACTATTCTTTTTCATACACTTCGCCAAACATACAATCACACACACACACACATGCAAGCACAGGCATACATTTACTAATCTCCACTGAGACAACAATCATCACTTGCATTCTTAAGATAAATCTACAAATATCATCAACCCACATGTAGGACATTTAATTGCTTACACATTCATATCCCCCATACGAGTGCAGAGCTCTTCAATCAACCGCTATCTTTACCCTTTGCATACTTCATTTCACACACACACACACATTTCACTTCTCTACATTTTATCTACCTAGTAGTTTCCCCTCAAGCCTCTTTTCAACTGGTTCAACTCACCGAATACTTGAGCTCATTTGTTTCCGTGTCATGTATACGATTGAAGAGATCCTTACAAATCATTGGTATAATACCCTCTTGATGTTCCTCCTGTTTGCCCATCATCGTATACGATTTCCCAGCACCAGTTTGCCCATAAGCAAATATACAAACATTGTAACCATCGAACGAGTGCTGTAACATCTCCTCACCAATGTCCTTGTAGACCATTTCTTGTGTAGAGAACTCGGGATCTCTTGGCTGTTGGTTTGCGTGGTGTAGTTGGTCAGGTGGCGACGGCGTGTCGTCCGATTATCAAGTGAAATTGTAAGTCAATATTTTCATTTAATAATTTTATTTTTTTTTTTTTTGTAAGTGAAAACAATAATTTAATAGCATAAAAGTAAAGTTACAAAAGAGTAAAAACAAGGAAATTGCTATTGACTATTGTTTGTTTTCTTTTGTGTTAGTCCGTCTACTTACATCGTGTGACCAATACGAATAATCGAAATTGAAGCGTTTGATGGCTTCGCTGCTGTTTGGCGGTACTTTGGGATTTGTGATGGCTGAAATGAGGAATAAGTAGTAAGTTGACCTCATTCCGTCACCATTTGTTATTATTACAGTAATTGTATTACTACTATCTAAATATCAAAGGAAGAATCTTAATTTGTCTGCTTGTTTGCTACCAATAGAACTCGAAAATACTTCGCCAATCGTTTTAAAATTGGCACAAAATAATAAGTTTTACTGGAGGGGTATTTAAAGCAATGCGTTCTTGTGGTATTTCAACCAGTTTACAAGATATCGGCCAGAAATTTGGACACTTACAATACAGGTATTAGACAAAAGCTGCGTCTGGCATTTAGACGATAGTTCTGGAGGTATTGATGGTGGAATACTGAATATTGTAACAGAAAGAAAACGAAGAGGAAGAGGAAAAGGGAGAAGAAGAACCAGATGGAGCATAATAGTACGAAACTATAGATATGTACGAGACGGCCAATTTTCTTAGGTACATACTCCGGAAAAAGGAGAGTTTAATTTGGATTTACAATAAATGTTGGTCGGCAACTTATTAAGTTTTCTGGAATGATATGCCATTAAGATTTTTAGACAGAACAATATATGTATATGGGATATTTATGAGAGGGAAAATTGGATTACTATGACAACCGAATTTTCAAGCTCCTTGAGACTTGCACTTCTTGTGACTAGAATTTAATAGGCTACAAAACTGCATACTCGGAAATCGTTTTGAAATTCTTGCATCAAATTTCAAAATTTCCAGCCCGTTTTTTGAATTATCCAAGAATTTTCAAAATTTTTCCATAAACTTGAAAACACTAGTCCAAAAGATGATTATATAAAATTAAGACATGAATTTTAGTTGAAGAAATTTTTGACACTTCACTTTGTGTGGCACTCACTGTACATATATACATACACTTTATATCAATTTATATATTAGTTTTATACTCACCGGTGGTTGCACCCGCCATTTCGATAATACATTTTGACTCCCGACCTATTTCACGCGAATTGAAGGGTCGCACTCGGACCGCCACCTTAACGGACGACATTTTGGCGGTGAGAGAGGCCCAAAGGCCTTAACAACGCTCTAGGAGCTGCAAGTAGCAAAGAAAAGAGAGCATGTAAGTAAAATTCGTATGAGTACTAGAAGAAAATGAGATAAAACTATATAATGTAGAATTGGAAGATCTTCTTATAAAATACTTATTAGTTTGTTGAAGGTTATATATGTAACAAGATGGCCCCCAAACTAAAAACATTTACAAGTATTCATGAAACAAGCTCAAGGGCAAGAATAATAATTTTTCACTTTTTTGAATTTATGAAAATTACTAGCTTATACCCGTCGGTTTCACCACACATTTCTATAAAAAAAATGTCAGCTGTATGGGAGGTGCCACGCCCCCGTTTTTGTTATCCCCAGTTTTTTTGGAGGTGGTAGGGATTAACCTCATATAAACCCTTACCAAATTTCAGTGGTCTAACGTAAATACTTCCAGAGCTACGGACTATGAAAAATTTCAGCTGTATGGGGGGTGCCATGCCCCCTTTTTCGTTTTTCCCAGTTTTCCTGGAGGTGGTAGGGATTAATGTCATATAACCCCTTACCAAATTTCAGTAGCCTAACGTAAATACTTCCAGAAATACGGACTGTTAAAAATTCCATTTGTATGGGAGGTGCCACGCCCCCTATATATATCAAAATATTTTTTAGCCCATGGCCATCCCGGTAAGGTATCCAGGTTGTGTTTCAAATTTGGTTACGATCGGTTTATACGTTTAGGACGCAAGTCGCTCTATAGATATATACATAATTTGAATTTTATATATATAGATATAGTTTTTTATTTTTTTAATAATTATTTTTATTTAATTAAGTACTTTCTTACGGAGTACTTTCTTATGGTATAAGCTTGAACCAAAATTGACCGACTAAATTGTTAAAGTAATATACTTATTTATCTAAGCATGTTTCTCATAAAAAATTAAACACATTTTCCTAGCCTACATAAATTAGCAAAAAAAAAAAAGTAATCCCAAAATTCGCAAAAGTTTTGATAACAAAAACCAACCAGCGCACAGGAGTACGCAGAAGAACATCAACTTACACCCACACATACATACAGCCTTGATTACACACATTAACGCTTGCATAAATTCGTTTGTAAATTAGCAAAAGAAACTTTTGCACGTTTTGTCCACACTTATTCACAAACTACAGTGTGTTTAAGTATGTATGTGTGTATGTAAGTGTGGTAGCACTTCACTTTAGTTTGTTTAGTGCCTTTCGAGTGACAGCATGGCCCACCATGGCGTATGAGCAACATTCACATCTACATACCAAAACGGGCACAGCACACACCTGTATGCGCTGTTGTTGTAGCAGCAGTCATGCTCATTATTTACATTTAAAATTTCATTACTTGTAATTTTCAACAATAAAGTACGAAAATGAGCACAAAAAAAGAAAGCACAAGAACAGCAATTTGTTGCTGTAGTCGCCGTTGTATAAAACAAAAGCAAAATGAGTGCGTTGTTGACTCTTTGTCGCAGTGAAATATTTTTGTGTGACGTTTTGTATCCTTTTGTTTGGTTTGTGTTCGCGTTGGCGATGTTTTAGGGAATACAATAAATGCAGTTGAGGCTGGTTTGTGCTGTTTTTTGTTGTTGTTGGTGGTGAAAATTGTAATTTTAATCAAATTTGTTTTAATTTAAATGATGGCGTGCTATGGTCACCGCCTACCAACGGTGATTTGACAGCAAATAAATTTGTATGAACGTTCATAACATAAAATACTTTGATTCAGGTTATAATTTGTAACATATTGTGGTGTACTAGATTTCATGTAAATTGAATAATGTACCTATCCAATGCAATCGGATATCTTTAGAGATATAGATGACAGGCATATTTTATTCTCTGAAATTGTGTGTAAGAAATTAGTCAGAATCGGGAACGACCTTTCCGCGGCTTTCGAAATCAAAATAGGATTCAGGCAGGGTGAGCCCCTATCGTGCGATTTCTGTTATAGTCCAACATTATCTCAATACTAACTACCTATGTTAGAACGTCAACTTAAAGAGTAGAGAGAGAGAGAAAATCCAATTGAGCACCCGGTTTGCTAACAAATATGAAAAATTTAACTTTCATGTTTTTCACTTTATCGGATCTCTAAAATATTATTGATTTGTTCAATAAAAATTGATGGATTCTTGGATTTACTCAACATTCACCCATATTCTGAATGAGTCAGACTGTGGAAAATTAAAAATTGTAGTACCTTCTTTGAGATCACTTCCCTACTGCCTTCCAAGATCTTCACATAGCATATTAAGAGGTTTAACTACAGAGCGTGAACTTCACGACTCTACTGATTCAACTTCAATAAGCTTGTTTTAAAGCATTCTCTGCTGTAATAAGGTAGACAGCACCCAAGTATTTATTTTCTTTTTTTCCATCACATCTTTATAGCCAAATAAGGCGAGTCGGCAAGTACTTTATGGCTTACAGAGACTCGACAGCGCCACATGCGACTGCCGTTAACTGAAAACATGGAAGCACAGCCATAACGTACTCAATATAAAATTAAAATACGCTACAAACAACTACCGGAGGCGCACACACTTACACCAACACCAACACAAATATTAATACGAAAGTTTTACTTCCTCATTTCGCGCCATTCAACCAGCGCATAAAGCGACTTACATAAACTTTGAATAAAGAAGTGAAAAAAATAGCAAATATTATGGTAAGTTTTTATTTGTTAGTTCTTTGTGTCGTCATGTGGCAAACGCCATTGAACGCCATTTTGTTAGACTTCATTTGCCAGGTTGGCCGGTGGTGACTCATGTAAGTGACAGTAAATATAGTATTTTGTGGCGCAACATTATTTTTCTTATTTTTTTTTTTTAGATTCATAATTTTATTGAGTACTTTTTTTGTAATTTAATTTTCGTTTTTTTTCATTCTTATTAACTGTAATTTTGTGTTTTATTATACTAAATGAGGAAGTCTCTTATTTATGTGAATATTAAGGAACCGTCAGAGTATTCAGACTACATAAAATAGCATAGCAATCCAATATTGAAGAGCTGGGACCATCACTTCGTTCTGCCCAACCGGAATACTCATCTTTCTCTTCTAAAGAAGGTCCCACAAAGGAAGTCGTACAAACTACAAATGGATCTGAAGCAAAAAATTGGCACAATGCCGAAACCAGGCTGTCCGCCATGTCGAAAAATCAGAAAACTAAACGAAACGGTAATAGAATTTTACTCAATTCATCAAAATATTTAACTTTGGCACACTAAGGCAGGTAAGGAAATATTTTATATTTAAGTCGGAAGTGAAGTGTTTTTTCTTCACGATTTGGGGGAGATATCAGAACTTTATTTAGAAATAGAACTCATATCAGCAAGACATGAAAATTTTACTGCAACTGCACTAGGGCTTCCGACAATTTGAGGGGACCGCTCATGGACCAAGTAAAAACTTGCGGCTTGGTAAGTAATGATTACTAATCGTAATAATTACCAGTTTAATTGTTTTTTTTTTGGAAACGCCTATTGTTTGATTAGCCATTGCTTTCGGTTTGTAATGATTACTTAAAAAACAACAACAAAAGAATCATTATTTTTATGATTTTCAAAAAAAAAGCAATAATCAAAAAAAATTTTTTAATTACTTTTGATTATTTCTGATTGTTTGCTTACTTTTACGGTTGCTTATGTCTTTCTGCAACAATACCAAAAAATAATCAAAAAAGTTAAAAATAATCAAAAGTAATCAAAAACAATCAAAAATTTTGAATATTAAAAAGTTATCAAAAATAATCAAATAGTCTCTAAACATTTTTCCTACTATATTCAATTAAAAAACTTTTAATATATAATTAAAAATGATTATTAAAAAAATAAAAAACAGTAATAATTCTCATAAAAATTAAAAAGTGAAAAATTATTATTCTTGGCCTTGAGCTCGTTTCACGAATACTTAAAAAAATAAATATAATCTAAAGTAATCAAAAAATAATCAAAAGATACTAAACACATTAAAATTAATCAAAAAATAATCTAAAGTAAAAAAAAAAAACAATTAAAAAATAATCAAAAGTTACAAAAAAGGTAATCAAACACAAGCAAACATATTTACTTTTATGACTTTTGATTTTTTTTTATTTTTTTATTTTTTTTCCAATCGTAATCAATAAGTAATTGCGGATTTTTGAAAACAATTAAAATCGTCATTATTGATTAAAAGAGCCCTTCAATCAATCGACTACTCAATTCAAAAGTTCACACAATTTTTACTATGCCGAAAAATTTAATCCTTTTTTTTCCTGCGATATCAAAAACAAGAGCAAAGAGTAGTAAAATAAAAATAACTTTTTTGAACTGAAAATTAAAACAAATAATTTGAAAATTGTTTCCACCTTGAAGGGATTCCCTTTTTCTTAGCTATGACTCATAGAAAATCTAAAGCAAAGTAAGACACAGATACATACAACCATACAACCCCTACAGTGGAACACTAAACCAGTCAGAAAAAGTACTGGTTTATAAGCAGAACTTGGTAACTCAACTCAAATTCAAAAATTCTAATTTTTGTGAAAATATGGGAGTGCCTAGAATCGAAAAAACGCAGCTGAACTTACTAGTTTAACACTCGAACTTTCTAACTCAACTCAAACTGCTGCAAAAAAAACAAAATCTGCACCAAAGATAACATTTTTGGAGAACACTGGGGTAGGACTTTTTTTTTTGTTATTTGATGTTTCCAGCACCAGAGTTTGAAACTGTGACCGTTCTTGTGTAGCCTGAGTACAGTTAAGAATTACCAATAAAATTTATAAATATTTTTTTTTGATCTATTTTGAACTAGTTAAATAGCTGGTAGGACTTGGTCTTCATACTACTTGATTTGACTGTAGTTTCCATATACACACACACAAGCATATCTTTAGTTCTGCTGTTGTGTTGGCAGTAGTTTTATCGCTCTTCATTGTTGGTGTTTGCTTGCTTTTTGTTTTTTTACTTTTATCATTGCAGTACGCGCATTGTTTGAATATTTAGATAGAAAGCCACTGCAATGAAACGTTAGTATATTGCATTTTACATATATATAAACTTGGGCCCACATATGAAGCAATTCTTTCTTTAACTTATCTCACTATTTAGTTTGTTTTTTTTCTCTCTCTCTCTATTTGAATTTCTTTGAGTTGCTATTTGCTTTTGTTTTCCAATGCTGTTGTTTTAGCGAACAATAAGCAAAAAATGTAAAAATTCTTATTTAAAGTATGTTTGTGTGTGTGACTACCGTAACACACTTGCATATTTGTTAACGGCATATACTGTTATACAAGTACTTCTATTGTTTTATTTGCTACGACACTTTTGTGCTGTTTCTAATCAATTAATAAAACGTTATTGTTCTAGGCTGAAGTTTTTCCACTCAACTATGGATAAGGTGAACATAGGGAAACCAACAGATAATGCCACAATGCAAAAGTTTTTCATTAAAAAGCAATGTTAGTTATGATGAAGTTGTAGGAGTTAGTTAGATCATGAATCCAAGAGTAATTCAGAAAAGTTTATTTTTCTGTGGCGGAGACAATTAACTGGTCGTCTGTGAACATTTTCAGTATCTTTCGCTTAAAAAATCACGTTTCTCGCGAATTCTTAGCAAAGCAAAAGCCAGACTCACTATTCTTGGAAATTATTGCATACTTCTAGACTAGGTTGATTTGATTTACTGTTTTTCCGACAGGTTGGATATAAGATGTATATTGGAACGATTTTTCGTCATCCCTTGTCCATTTTTGTTTTGTTACAAACCGGTTTCGGCGATCAGCCATCTTCAGTGTATGTTTTCGTTCTTCTAGACTACATATTGCAGATATTTCAAGCAAATATTTTCCTAGGTTAAATCGAAATTCCCAAATAATGTAAAAAAGTATAGTGTGCGCCTAAAGGTATACAATTTTGATCTCCAGCTTGCTAGTACAGACACCCCAAGAATCAGCTGGTTTTGGTCTTACGCTGTGATGGTTTAGCAGAATGCACTCGAAGGGAAGCGAAGCTTTCCAATTTGCAAAGAAATATTATATTTATAAAATTGGTTTTGTTAAATAATTATGTCTTTTTTTAACATCTTATAAATATAAGTTGAAGCCCATTAATAGGTTACATAGTGCTTGACCCGTCTGTATGAAAATATCACAGTAGTTTCTCGTCGCTTCTGGTTACAGCGGAGTCTATATCGACGGCTGAGTAGAAGATCACTCTATTTCAAAATATTTAAAAATAAGTACGGCCTATCTCAAAAATTTGTTAGAAAATCACCCCAATGTAAGTTTCAAAAACGACCTATCGAAGGAAAAATTCAATACATATGCTTCTGAAATGAGACCTTTTTTGAAACAAACGTTGAGATAGGATGTTGTTGAAAAAATTCTCAGATAGTCTCTTTTATACAAATATTTTGAAACAGTGTGATCTCGCACTTAGTGTAAATATGCTACTTTATGAAATATGACTTCCATACGTATATTGAAACATTCTAGTGTTCCATGAGACCATCGAAATAGTGTGTAAATAGTTTTGGCAGAAGAACCATACACATATTATTTTGATTTATTGTTAGGATGGCTTGCATAAAAGCCGGCTTACGCTAATCGGCGGTTAATTTGATAGCACGCTTAGCGTTAAATGGAGATTGTGAAAACGGTCCTTAGGCTGTCATTCATTTACCTTAAAACCCTCTAACTTTCGTTGTGTTCAGCTTCGAAATTGTGTACGGCAAGTTAATCCATTGTGTGTGCAATTAGTTTGGAATATTTTTTCTTTGTGCACAAAAATTTTATAGTTAACTTTTTGTTTGCTTTCTTTTTAGTTTTTCGGATTTTTTTTCACTTTTTTCGAAAATTTCGTAAATTTTTTTTTTTTTTTCGAAGTAGTTTAAACAGTTGCCTAAGACAGTCGTGAGTCTAAACAAAATCACTTTTCTGAGCTAACAAGCCTGTAGATGTACTGCTACAAAGGGAATTTAAATTAATAAACTTAAACATTTGTGATTTGAAAAAATTAAACAAGTTCTTTATAATTTTTTTGCGTCTTTTTTTGACCAAGAAAATATTTTGCACATTTCATTTTGCGCTGAGTTTTCCTTTTTTGGTGTATTGGGTAGAGCTTTTTAACATAATTTTTATTTTATTTCAGTTTTCAATAATTATTCACAAGGTTTTCAATTTTAAGGAAATTTTGATTTTAATAAAAAAAAATTTTTTTTTCAAAAAACGCAATTTGAAACACATTTTTAAAATCGTATAGTTAACAACTGCGTATTTAACTTAATTTCTATTCTAATTTCTCGTGCATATAGAAGTAATATTTATTTACAAAACTTATTACGTTTTAATTTTCATCAATTTTCTTTTCACTTTACATTTAAATTTTCACAAATTTAAACTTTTTCTACAAAATTTAATTCTTTCTCTTTCACTGACCGTCGAAACCATCTATTAACCATAAGAACAAAACCTGTACAGAGTTTCGACACTAAAATATTATAAAAATAACAAACATAGCCGAAGCTTATGCTCTGCCCTACAGAGAGCAGCCATACGAAAGCGAAACAATAACAAAGGCTTTGAGAGCAAAGTAAATTGGAGAGTAGAAAATATATTCAAAATACTGAGTTTAAGAATTAAAGAGTACTTTCACGAGCGCTTGAAAATTGAGTACAAACAAACACCGACTGCTTTGTAGCGATAAGTCATAAGAGAAAGAGCAAAAATATTAGACAATTAGAGCGAGATAGCAACAGCTACAATATTTCCATACATACGCACTTTTTATTTTGCTTCAATTTTGAAAAGAAATCATAAAATGCGCAAAATATTTTCTTTGGAAAATGTTTTAATTTTTTTTTATTATTATTATTTTTTTTTATGCAAGATTTTTCTCTTTAGTTTAAGGTTATGTATGATAATTCACTGCTTTATTTGACACTATTAGATTTGGCGAGTAAATGTGTGAGCGCATGCATATTTCGATGGACCAGATGAGCGACGGCCAAATGAGAAATTAAAGAAAAAATAATAATACTTAAAGATAGTAACAAGGATTAATTATGTAAGATCAAAAAGAATAAATCAAAATAGTTTATAAGGAAGAAGATGGCATACAATATTTAACTTAGTTTTTCAAGATAAAAATAAAGCGATGTTTTGGCAGTGAAATGGAGAAGAACGGTCGAGCTGCAGTCATTATAGGTGGACCTGAACATTGCATGGACAAGAGGCAACAACAGCCAAAGTTGAGTTGGAACGAAATGGGGTACTATTTGAACTTTATAAAAAAAGAGAATTAAAAAAAAATTTTTACTCAACATTTTGAGGAGGCCCAGGGAATTTTTAAATAAAAACTTTACCAAATGGGGTGGTTAAAAGTGTTCTAGGCACTGTAGGGTGTCTCTTTGAAAGCCAATAGAATGTCAGAAGTTGAAAATAATTGTAGTTTAAGAGAAAAAGATCAAAAGACGACTGAAACTATTATTTATCAAATTGTTAAGCAAATTCTTTTTTTTTTATTTTGTTATTTAATACAAATTCAATTCATACATTAAGCAAAAAAAAAAATTGTTTCTACCCACCCTAACAACCAGCAATGTATTTTCGGAATTTAGAAGATTTATCATACCAATTTCATAGCTTTGTTTAACGAAAGTAGATGTTATGGTCCACAAATAATCAGCAAAAGTCAGTTTTCTACTCTTTTTTGATGTTGTAATAGCAACCAAATTCAATAATGGTTCAGAAAAGCAGTTGAGTTACACAATTTTGAAATTGCAATAACCACCTACTGTGAGTAAACTAATCGAAAATTACTGGCATAACAGCTAAAGTATCGAAATCAGTATCTATGAATGCAAAAATATATATTCTAAGTGCAGGTAAAGATTTCAGCTTTCAAGGTATCCTCCTGAAGCAATATTAAAATTAACTTTGGTTGTTATTACTGCTTCCACAGATTCAATGAATTATAAATTTCTAGGAGTGATTTTACCTTTACAGGAAAAAGAACAATTCCACTTTGTGCCCCAGTCCTCTAGAAAGAAACTTTAAAGAAGAAACGCGGGTTTACATACTTCAGTGTGTGGTACAGGTGAGTCTTGCGGGTACTGACTAAGCCTTGGCATCTCCGAAACTTGCTTTATTTGATCAAATTAAATCACTCAAGCACTTTTATCTTGAGTAACTTCACATTTAGCTAGGGAAGGTAAGCTAACTTTAGTACAGCATACTTTTAGGCTGATTGAAGCTAATTTTCCACCTTCGTATGATATCAACCTAAATTTGATCTAAATCAGGTACTCGTTACCGAAAATTACATACAATTTAAACTAGTTATATTTAAATTCAGCTCAATAACAGATTGCTCTTTTCTTCTGTCACCAATAGTGGTCCATGGCAAACTAATTTTTCAAGGTTTAACAAATAAAATATGTCAGTTATTCCCAAGGTTTACCAAAGCAATAACAAAAGACATGTCCTTTCAATGTCTAATCATAAAAAGAATAAGTTGTAAGAGCTAAACATCAAATGACAACTATAAAGTGTTAATATTCTAATAACATTGCATACTTCAAGGCGCAACTACCGATTTCACATTGAATTTAATGCTAAATACACACAAAAAAGCACATTTTTACACAACTAAAGTAATGTATGAGACAGCCTTAAGAATACGAGTTACATTGAATGAATAAGTGCCTATTACCGTTTGACTTTGGTTGTGTGTGTGATTGCGTGCGAGAAGTATGTTTTTATAATTTTACATTGTTTGCATTGTCATGACCTTTAACAATAAATTTTCATGTTGGCTACTTTACATTAAAATACTTTGAGCGAAATTGAGTTTTGTATGTGCGCAGAGTAAGAGTGGAGCAAATAAACAAGCTCTTGTGAGTATAAGAACGCGAGCGCCTAGAAGTAGACAGTAAGATGGTGACTCATTTTGTATTTAGTACGGAGCTGCAAATGTTAGAGAGTTGAGTGTTTCACAACGAATTAACTAAGCTAAGTAGGCGCTACGTATGTATCTGCTCTTTCTTTAGAAGAGAGCGTTAAATTGCACTTTCATATTGAATACCGTATGTTGCTAGAGTTTTAGAGCGCCTATAAGTATGCAGAGATAATCTACGCAAGGAACAAATTTGTTGTTGTTGTTCTGAAGGTGAGCTAAACCTAGCTTTTTATCAGGAGAGAAAATATATTTTTAAATATATATTCATCATTCTGTTTCAAAATTTTCAGTTAACTCCCTAAAAATTTTTAACGATAATACTGAGGGCCTATAAGAGTGCATAGCATTTTGACAGACAAAATTTTGAAAACAAAATTGTGGGAGTTTTCGGGCACGAATATTGTTTCTAATATATTCAGAATTTTTCTGTTTACAAATTTTCTGTTACCTCACTAGAAACTTGGAATGAAAACTCTAAGCGCCTATAAGTATACAAGAACTTTGTGGTTTTCACGGACGAAACTAGGTTCAAGTATACTTTGAAGTTTTGCGATTTCCAGTTTTTTAGTGACTCAATGAAATTTTACAATTAAAACTTTAGCCGCCTATAAGTATGCAATTAATTCGAGCGAACCTTAACGTATTGATTATATGCAACGATAATTTCAAGCCTTAAAGTATGCTACAAATATTGGTTTACTAGCAGAGCGCCTAAAAGTATGCAAAGAATACTACACCAGCACATTTGCAATACATTTTGAAAATTTAGTGAAAAGTAAAAAGTTTATTTCAAAGAAATATAAAACAGAAAAAAGAAAATAGAAAAAATTATAAGATTACTTTACAAATAATATTAGAAAAAGTTTAAGAAAATTAACAATAACAATTTGTGAATGAATTTTTGTCGATTCGAGAAATGATGAAGAATTTTGTTTTGTAAAAATTTGGAGTATTCAACTTATTTTTACCAATCGGGAAACTGAAGATAGGTATACGTAAAAACTTAATTAAAAAATTTTGCGCAGGTCACTTCGTATAAGTTTTCTCTATTGTTGTTGCTCTTGTAGTTGTACGTTGTCGAAATTGAAAATTTCCCAAAAAGATTCCTTTGTTGCTGTCGCAGTCAATATTAAGAAGATTAAAATTGATGTTAGAAATAATGAAAATATCAGCAAATAACCAAAGGCGCACATTGACGTATCACTGGAGGGGCGCAGCGATTATTTTGTGTGCAGGGCATGGCGATTTCACACACGTCGTACATACGCACACACATATACGTTGTAGTTAGACAAAAAAAAATGCCACAGTCAAGTAGCGCCCACAATAAAGGCCAACATACACAGTATAGATGCTTGAAAGGAAAATTTGTTTCAGCTCCAAAATTTTATTTGTTTTTTGCACTTTTTCTATTTAGTTTGATTCCTTTGCACTTTTAAAGGTTTTATTTTCACTTTCTTGTTTTTCTTTTCAATTTCGCTATTAATACATTTTTTCACACTTTTCTTATGTGATTTCTTGATTTTCTGTACAAAATCGATAGCGACCACTTTATTATTAGGCTGTTACAAGCGTTTCACAAAATAAATCAACCTTACACGAGCTACGAGCAACCGAGTACTACGAAGCTTAAGGGTAAGCCAGACGTTAGTAACCTGAAACTTTGTGCTCATATGAGTCAACAAACGACAGCTGCTACGACGAGGACGATGGCGACAACAACAATCACTACCGCGTTGATGAGGTTGGTGTTTACTGTGAGGGTGATGGGAGAATACTAAGACTTTGGTGAAGCACAGTGGCGCATGCGTGATAGTTTAGTTACCATAGTTAAAAAAAAAAGTAATAAATGTGAAATTTTTCTTTTTTTTTTTTTAATCAAAATATCTAAAAAATAGTCAAATAATAAAAGCTTATTAAAAAACATCTAAAAATAATCGAATAGTTAAAACAACCAAATAATTATTAGTAATCAAATATCTAACAATAAAAAACAATCAAATAATTACTAATAATCAATTATTTAAAAATAAACGAATAATTACAAAAATCAAATAATCAAATATCTAAAAATATTATTGAAATAACGAAAAATAATCAAAATATCTAAAAATAATCGAATAATTAAAAAAGTCAAATAATAAAAATTTATTAATTAAAAAAATCAAATAATTATTAATAATGAAATATTTAAAGATAATCGAACAATAGTCAAAATCCTACGGCAATCAAATAATTAAAAACAGTCAGATGATTAAATGCAAGTAATTCTTAATACACAAATATCAAAAATACACAATAAAATAACTAAACAAATAATTTTAAAATAAATAAAAATTTGCGAAAAAATTAAAATTTTAAAATAATAAGATTTAATCAAATAATTTAATTAAAATATTTTAATTAAATAACGAAGACTTTTTTTTAATAAATTATTTATCTAACGCAGGTTAAAAAGTCAATGAATTATTACAATTATTTGTTTTAATGCAAATTAAGCGGGTACATCTCGATGAGGACTCAGGGCAAATGAAGCTACAAATTACAATTTAATTGATTGCTAATTAAAGTAACTGGAACTGCTTACAGTTCTGTCAAATTTATTAACACTTCCTATATATATATCTATTTTTTGACAACATATTTAAGCCAGTTTTAGGAGAACCCACCCAATGTACCGACTTAATGCCTTTCCAACATAAATCAAATACCGAACCCTTCGAATGACGCATGCGCCTTTTGGGAATTCACGCTTACGCTCTTATAATAAGTATTAAAGTCTTAAATTACTAGCCAACGAATGGGGAGTGTGAGAAAAGTGAGTATGACAATTTAAATTATGCAGAAGCACTTAGAAAACTCTGGTTGAAGTAATAAATTTAAGATGAAAGGGGTATTTTGGTAAAAAAAAGGCATCCATTTGAAAGAAAAGTTGATTTATGGAAGAAGTGCGCGTGGTTTCGCAATGTGAAAAAAGCAAAAAAAAAATAACTACTTCATCGATATTTATTGTTCGTTACTTGTCTATCAAGTCAAAGTATCCTTTATGCGCCTAAGAATATGCCAACACAATATGCAAAAATTCGGATTATTTACACTAACGATGCTATTATGATATTATATTGCTTTTGTCAGTCTACGAATAAACCGCTAATAGGCAACAACAAAAACGAGTTACTTTGTTATTGTTTTTTTATTAGTTACATAAAATTTCATCAAAATCCAATAAATTTTAGCAACTGCTGTGGCTATGTGCCATTTCCTTTTGTTCTGTATTATAAAAATGTTGCTGTCACACATACATATATATAAATTTTTCTTCTTCTCATAAGCTTTTTGGCCCATGGACATCTACATCGCCTTGCTACGCGTAATTTGACCCGTCATCACCATCACTGTCAGCGGCAGCAAATGTCTAAAATAGCAGCAATAATATTGAGTGCAATAACAATATCCACAGCAGCGTCAACGCCAATAATCATAATAATTTGGAGTGTGCGGACAAAACATTACTTAGTCAAGCGTCAAAGCGAAATTAAACTTGGCTGACGTAGAAAGAAATTTGTATTGATTCGAGTTTTATTAGTATGGGTGTAGTGCAAGTGTAGGTGTTACTTCATGTCTTTAACATTCAATGAGCACCTAGTCTCTTGATTTCATGGGATGTGACGTGACATTTTCACAGGGTTCGAATTTAATAGTTATTTTCGAAATTTAAATCTTAAAGGTCAGATGGGAAGGATTAAACTATTGCAGGCACACAAAATTTTTGTTATTAATCGTAATGATTAGCAGATTAATTGATTATTTTGCTCATTATTATTTTGCAATATTTTTTGAAATTATTATCACCATTATTTTCGAGAAAATGTAATCATTGTTGGTTAATTATTTTTAATTTGATTGATTGTCTTTGATTGTTACTGTTTATTTACATGTTTGTATGGGGAATTAATTAAACAAATTAAAAATGGAAAACATCATTACTTTAAAATTCGATTATAATTAAAAAAATATTATTTTGTTTTTTTTGCAACCAAACTGCCAAATAATAAACAAAAATGATAAAAATTAACAATAATCATTAAAGCAAATATAACCATTACTTTAAAAATCATTACTTTTGCTTATTTAAAATTTATTTCTGCAATTTATTTGTTTCATTATCACATCTTTCTTGGAGCAATATGGGCAAATAAAAAAAATATAAGCATTAAAATAATTATAATTTCAAGAATTAACTACTTTCGATTATT
This sequence comes from Merzomyia westermanni, assembly GCA_949987695.1. Taxonomy (NCBI): domain Eukaryota; kingdom Metazoa; phylum Arthropoda; class Insecta; order Diptera; family Tephritidae; genus Merzomyia; species Merzomyia westermanni. The sequence continues at coordinate 6,297,995 of OX465293.1, read as the reverse complement.
GTTTAGTTTTTAGATTTTTTTTTTTGTACTTCTTCAGATAATGATAAATATTTCTTGCAACAAAACGTCCAAACAATAAAACAAATTCAAAAAACCAAAATAATCATTACTTTCAAATTATTACTTTTAATTATTTTTAATATTTTGGATTTTCTTTTACATGTTTTTTTGTTATTGTATGTAACTTGTAACGTTACAACGAAATAATAAAAACAAAATTTAAATATATAAAATAATGGTTATTTTTAATTACCGGAATGGATTATAATTTGTTTATGGTAATCAATTCTTAATTGCTGATTTATGAAAACAATTGAAGTAATCATATTCAACTAAAAGAAGCATCTAATCAATGGCATATTGATCCTCATGCTAATTTAACAGTTATTTTGTATAGATAGTTGAATAGAGCAAAGTAAAATTTATTAGATAAGGAATATTTTTGTGATGGGCGCTTAATCGATTAAAGGAGTTCTAAGTAAGTCATTTTTATGAGCAGGTGTTATAATTTCCCAAAACCTTGTTAAATTCAGATTATAATCACTTATTTTCTGAAATAATTAAGTGGTTTAGATTATGACTAATCAGACTGCGACTAATCGGGAAATTAATTACTTTGATTAATAGGCAAAAATTATTCTACGATTAATTGATTAATAAAGTTCAACTTAATAGGTGTGCTCAGTTAATTGATGATTAATATTTAGTTGTAAAGACTTTTAGTATTTTTGACTAAAAAAAAGTATATCTGACTTCAAAAATAAAAGTCCAATTAAATTTGATAATAATTTAATTTTTTTTCTTTTAATTTTTTAGCTGTTAAGGACCCTGCCTTTTCTTGCTTTTAGTATAAATAGAAATTGTATAGGGGTCTGTATATGCTCTTTCCTCCTTTACTGTCACTTATGTGTTTCCCTTAAAACTGTTTTGATTACTTTTTGGCATGTACGTATACATAAGTTTCTTGTTTTGTTTGCGTATAGTCCTATATAGTTCGATTGACTGTGAAACTGTCGGTACTCCCTTGCGGTGCATGCTCGACTCTCGCGGTAACAATTTGGTATGGCCAGTAGAACCTTCTAAGTCATCTCATCCCGATCAACTTGCACGTCTTTACCTTTGTACATTTTAGTCGCTTCCTTTAGGTATATTCTAACCCCCTAACCCGCAGTGTGTGGTTGTTGTTATTTCCTCAATTAGAGCGCCAGTATACCAGCATACGACTATTATATTTTATTTGGTCTATATAATTATGCTTGTATTCTTTATATGCTAGAAATTTAGGAAAAGTTAGCTGAAAACTTTACGACTGCCAAGTAGTCTGACTAGTTCGTGCTTTCAAAAAACCATTATTCTCCATCTCAGAAACAAATCGTAATTCAGAGAAAATTATTCTAGAATATATATTTTATTTAAATATAATAACAGGATTTGTGCTTTTATTCATATATATGCAGCTGTATTCAATATAATAGTAGTGGAATTAAAATGAATATCGTTCAACGAAATAAGAAGAGGCTGTGATTTGATTAATTTTCTTTTAAAATAATTCAGGAAATTCAATTAAACTTTAAAAAATGGCCATCAAAATCTTACAATTTTTTCCAGTCTCTAGAAAATTTGTGAGTGTGCAGTTTTGTGGACCACAATTCTAGGATAACTTTGTGCAAGTTAAAACTCGCTCAAAGATTTGCCTGAATTTTGAGAATTTTTTTCGTCAAGTGATTTCCTCCACGCAACGCACGAAGAAAAATTAATTTTGTGTGAAAAAAAATACCCAACATCTTTGACAAAAAATCTTGGAACCTTCACAACTCTCTTTTGCATGCAATAAACTGTCGAATATAATGAGGCCATATCCTAGGGAATGAAAATTGTAGCAGGGTTTACGCTTTCTTTGTATCCCACTGCATTACTTTCTTTATAATTCCGAACGAGTTTAAAATTCCACAATTTTGGTGGGTTCCGAACCAGTTGTCATGCTAAAAAGAGTTCCTTTTCGGCACTGCAGTTTAGGTTTGTGATTTTCCTACAGGGAATGCATACACATATGCAGGTTTGTCTACTTGAATATTATAAATACATGCGGCTATAAAACTATGTACGTAATTCAAATAATCTAGCTGCCAACGCCATCAGTAGAATAAAGCATCCTCGATACCAACAAATATATGACGCCCCCACTCTGCCATGTGCACTCTATAATAGAAGAATATCCTTCAAACCCACACATACAAACACAATACGTCCACCGTATGTTATTATTATATATGTTTGTTATTATTCTCATTGAAAATATTTCAAACATTCTTTATATCTACAGATAATTGTATGACTCGCTTGCATTGCAATATTTGTCGAATCGAATTTCCACTTCCTTTTTGTGCTGCTGACCCAAGGCAGGTTGCGTATCACGCCACATTTATATTTATATTTACAAATTGCTCATATATATTTGTAGATCTGCAGCTGATGCAGCATTAAAAATTCTTCTCACATCTACAGAATTGCCAATCAACAGTAGCTAGTTTTAATGGATTTCTGAAAGCTAAGCAGCAAACGCACGCCACATATGGACTATGACTGCTTGGAGAATTTTGCTGCCCAAAGGTGGTTTTAGTTCGATTTAAAATTGAAAAACTAAAATTGGTTTTTATAATGTTTGTTTTCTTTTAGTTGTAGCTCCGTCTAGTTCTTGAAATGGGAGACATTTTTTAAGTAACTTTTTTAATTTTCTTGAGCGCTGTGAGAGGCAATGCTGGCCCTAACTCAGACAACCGCTGCTAGGATCTCTGAAGTCCACGTTAAGTGTAAAGACTGACATCCCCGCTGTACAAGAAATGCGATGAGCGTCAAAAGACATGAAAACAATCGGGCTTTGCTAAGTCTACTACAAGAGAGAAAGAAATCAACTTCACCGTTAAATACTGTCATTCACTCCCGTCGACGATTGTCTCGTCCCAATCCATATCAAGGTGGGGTTCTCCAAGATACTGAAGGTACTTCACGATGGTCCATGAGTATAGTCTATGATAACTTGGAACATACATTTGATCCTACAGTCAGAAAATGCCGTCTCTACATTGTAACATACGCTAAAGGGACTAGGTTTATTGACTTCGCCGCGTCCGATATACGGTCATTAGTTTAAACCCTAAAAAAGTCCACCAAGCCACGTTCTCGAGTCGGAAATTGCGGTCAAAAAGGCAGCTACCAATTCGTACCACAAGAAGGTAGTCCCCATGTCTGCCAGGTATCTTGGTGAACGACCATATTTCGGAACGAGGTGACGTCAATCAGTCTCGTTTCTAATAACCCTCTTTCTTATAACCCTACGATCTGCCAACTAACTAGGGCGAACCACTGTTACAACAACAAAAAGCACCACCTAGCGTCATCAGATTTCCTTTATGCAAAGTAAGGTCCATCATTTCATTTGAATTTGGCAATTTTTGTATGATTGACTACCACCATAGCTCTTGTCATTTAGTTTATTAAGAAAATAGCTATTTTCTAAGATATTTAAACAGGGCAATATCTACGACATTTCGGTTCATAACAAAGGTTGATGTATACGCGGGATGCTTTGGTGCGTGTCAATGACAGCTAACCGCATGCGAATATGAAGTCTGGGTGCGAAGACGGATTCTTTATTGCTCTTGGATTGTCTATTGTGAGTTTCTTTTATTAAACTGTTGTTATTTATTGTTTTAGTTCTTTGTTTAATTATACCCAAATGTACACATAACGAGGGTTTGTAACAGCATAAGGTAATCGAGATGAAATTGTTTGAGCCATGAGCACCCGTGCAGCTTCCCTAACACTTGAGATATTTAAATGAAATATAAGCTTAATTTTCGGTCAAGGACGAAAGCCACGCACCTTGTCTCAAGCAGTACCTGGGCGACCGAGCTTTCGCTTTGCATTTTTCGACTTTTTTTATAAATACTTATCACTAAAGAACATCCTCAGTGACCACACTTAAGTAGAAGAGTTGGATATGTAGCACATTACCTATCAAGAAAAGTTCAGCCAAATGGGGCAAGTCAAAGAAATAACCATAATATAATTATGTGGCAACACTAATTGTTAACCCCATATAGAAATTTATTTGTTTCCTTTAGTGCTAAAATTGGGATATTTCATTTAAATACATTTTATATAATATCTTTATTCAAAAGTAAATTTCGGTTTATACCCGTATTGGCATATTTCTCTTAATTTAAAAAAATATTCAAAATAAGTGGCAACCTTCTAAAAACAGCCTCAGTGGCAACAGTTAAGAATGTTTTACATTATCTACGTAACACATTTCGTCCGAATTGAATGAGCCGTTTCTGACATTGCAGTGGATATATAAATATACAAAAATAGAACGTTTAAACTTCTATGTCTTGTCCAGAAAATACAATATTCATGACTGATGCAGCTAAATTGGAAAATTTGTTAGATTTATTGACTTGTTCATAAAAATTCTGATTTTTGCAAAAATCTCGAAGAATTTAGTAAAAAAAAAGCCAGCAAAATTTTAGACAGAATATTGAAAGCTGCTCGAAATTGCATACTGGGTATTTAATATTTTATACCACCCGATGACTACGTTTTCTTATGTGTGTTTTATTGTTTTTTTGCTTTTTTCGATTTTAATTCACTTGACAGTTTAATCACTGTCTGGTACTAGCATATGCACTAGGTTTGCCAATCCCGTAATCCTAGGACCAGTGCTTTTCCAGGTGCGAAAATCTTGGGAATTTGTTTTTACAATAACAGGACTTTTGGAGATTGGAAATATATTGCAAAAACTTAGCCCCAAGTTCATAAAAATAAAAATGATTTTATAAAGTTTTTATATAAAACTTCATTTTTTATGAAATTGGCCTGATAAATACAAATTTGTTTCAAAAACATAGAGATAAATTCTTTTTCACTTTTTGCTAACTCCATAAATTCGTCACAAATGTTGAAGGTTTGGTTAGGTTTTCAATGAATTGCGTTATTTCGTTCTACTGCAAACTGTTTCTGTTTTCTCAACTTAAGTGTTTAACAATAGCGAATACCCAAATTACGAAATTGTAAAATCAAATCCCGAAAATGCCATGATTGTCAAAATGTAGAAACTTGGCATCCCTAATATAGCAAAAACAGCGTTAATGTGATATAAACTGACATGCGTACAACGTGAAGATGTAGGTGTGTAAGTGCGTTCATTGTACAAATTTGTTATCCTTTGACTTTGCAACGTAACGAGAAGTTAGCATCTCCGAATTTTCCATTCAATTGCACGGAGTACAAAGCAAAACCCCGCTAAAGCGTAGTTTTTTACATGAATTTTTCAGTTTTTTTTTTAATGTAATTGCTGTGTTTGGAAGGCTGAGGCGTCGTTGTTGCTGGATGAATTTTTATATTTATGTTATTGCTGTATAACTATATGCGATACTTTCTTTGAAGATTTGTAGCGCGCGTGCTTATGCATAAATAAAATTTGGGATTAAATA